>CM054129.1:76379357-76706144 GCA_028751855.1 Ambrosia trifida
TAAATTACATATTATGCTTTTACATTTTCTTTCCTATGGTTTTAATTTGGGCGCGTTGTTTTGCGCATGGTTTTAAAAGGATTAAATTTAGTTTACGCTTCCGCAACTTAACTAAACTTGGTTTTTGAAACGAACTAAATGGTTTGGGCATTTAGAGTTCGTTCATATGACTTATGGCTATGGGATCCTGGTATGTCATGCGCCTCGCGGTATGAACCCCGCAGTGGAAATTTGAGGGTGTGACAGATTGGTATCAGAGCCATTGGTTATAGTGAACTAGGACTGCATGTTGAGTCTAGTCTATAATCATCATAGCATAAGTACACTCACAACTTAAGTGCACAACTAGCTATTAGCTACATATATCTACAACATATGATTTCAGGAGATATGTTATCTTCTAGTTCTAGACTTAATTCTTAACACGTCAATGGTGGGAACCTAGGGTTACACCAGGTGGCGCAATACTGGGAGTAATATCCTAATTAACCTCATGGATGAGGAGACAACTATAATACAAGGGAGGGAGCCCTTGCGAGCGTTGTGGCGCACGTACACAGGAAGCTGCACGATGCGCATGACGTGGTACCATTAAATCAACTATGAAGGAATTCGAATACTGAGACTTATCCTATTTCACTGAGCAAGGAGACAATTAGATTCCGTTCCTTGTTACTTGATCTTTCTTACTCCCATTCGAAACTCAGACGGGACTAGGTTACGCATATAGAACTTATTTCCTACTTTAGTACCTTACGCCTAGTATGAGCGGGCGGACGTATGACTGCATATCCCTGTTACTCATAAGTATATGGTAGATTCATGGGAACACATTAGATCGGGACTTGTTACACACACTCTTGGGGAGTTACGTAAAGCCTGCGATGTAATGCAACATCACAAGGGAGGATGAAACCTACTAATGGCTGATGGCCACGATTGGAGGAACGAGTGGTACAGCTTACCACTAAACTGGTTCACATAGGACTAGAGAAGGAGATTGTACGTGATGAGAACCATAACACTGACATCGCAAAAGAGGAAGGATAAGAGATGGAAGGGGAACCTGAGCAGGACGAGCACATTGAAAGTGAGGATGAAGGCTCTACTATCTAGACAGGGCATGGCGACGATTGGCTCTTACCTTTTCTTACCTATCTTTTCTTTCATTTCCCTTTGCTAACTTAGATAAGACTGAGTTCTTATGATCAACGATAGGGTGGTTGAGGCCCTCGCATATTTCCAAGCTAGTAAAGATCTATTTTGCTAAATCATTCTTTTCCCCTGACTTCCACATTTGAACTTTCTCATACCTTGAACGCACATCGTATTTTCAAGCCTTTTATTGGTTGTAAACCTCGATAACTCCAACGGAACTGAAGGAGACCGTCTGATTGCTTCGATGGTATAAGTCTTTACCATGTGCATTTGCCCCAGGCAGGATAGGGTAATGTATGCTACATGCACACTCGATGAGTTACAAATACTTGGATGGAGAACGTAACACCCTGTGGTGAAATCTAGAAATTTTGTTATATAAGGACGGATGGGTCTGAGATCGACGCCTACACTACCAAGCTACATGAGATAGCCACTATAGGCTCAAATCTATTTAACCTACCTTACAAATACTGAAAGGGTGGGCCCCTCAGATTCGTGGCTTGGCCACTGCAGCTCACCTACAAATCTTTCACTTGACTCGCAAACTCACAGATGAGACTGCCGATCATGGTACTTTTCTAAAGCATGGTGTTTCATTTTCTACTGTTGGTGATAGCAAGAGAATGTGGGATAGTGTGAGGTATAAGTCCTGTAACAACAACAACCGTAACGGTAGCAACAACAACGGGGCTCGGGGAAGAGCATTTGTGATTGGCCTGGGGAAAGCTAGGACTGATAACAATGTCGTGATGGGTATGTGCTCCTTGAACGACACTCTTGCTTCTATTTTATATGATACTGGTGCGGACTATAGTTTTGTTTCATCAAAACTTAGTAAACAATTAGGGATGGTTCCTACTCTTCTAGGTACCCCATACTCGATTGAACTGGCTGATGGGAAGCCTGTCGAGGTAACCCATGTACATCGTGACTGTAAGCTCGAGTTGAACAAGCAATTGTTTGCCATCAATCTCTTACCTATCACCCTAGGTAGCTTTGATCTCGTGGTTGGCATGGACTGGTTGTCCAAGCAACACGCGGAAATTCTCTGTCAGGAGAAAATTGTTCGCATTCCTCTCCCAAGTGGAGAACTATTATCCATACAGGGTGATCGAGGTGGTGCCATGGTAGGTATCATCTCCTATATGAAGGCCCAGAAGTGTATTCGCAAGGGCTGTCCGGCCATTTTGGCCAACATATCTGATACTCAAGCCGAAACCGAAACTAGAATTGAGGACATCCCAGTGGTCCGAGACTTCCAAGATGTCTTCCCAGAGGAATTACCTGGACTTCCACCCGTTCGTCAAGTGGAGTTCCAGATTGACCTTGCACCTGGAGCAGCGCCAGTTGCATGCGCACCATACCGTTTAGCACCAGGTGAACTTCAAGAACTATCTACCCAACTCCAAGAGCTATTGGATAGGGGTTTCATTAGACCTAGTTCTTCACCATGGGGAGCTCCAGTTCTGTGTGTTAAGAAGAAAGACGGGAGCTTTCGCATGGGCATAGATTATCGGGAGTTGAACAATGTGACGATTAAGAATCGTTACCCTTTTGCCTCGTATTGATGACTTGTTTGACCAACTGCAAGGGTCGAGCTTCTACTCTAAGATTGACTTGAGGTCAGGATACCATCTACTGAGAGTCCGAGAAGAGGATGTGGCAAAGACGGCGTTTCGAACTCGTTATGGACGTTATGAGTTTTTTTTGGTAATGCCATGTGGGCTAACTAATGCACCGGCTGTGTTCATGGATCTAATGAACCGTGTGTGCAAGCCCTAGTTGGACAAATTCGTCATAGTGTTCATAGATGACATATTGATTTACTCCAAGAGCAGGGAGGAGCACGAGCAGCACCTGCGGCTAATCTTGGAACTACTGAGGAATGAGCAGCTGTATGCAAAGTTTACCAAATGTGACTTCTGGATTCGAGAAGTCCAATTCCTTGGGCATGTGGTCAACGAGGCAGGAATACATGTGGACCCAGCCAAGATTGACGCTATCAAAAGTGGGAGGCTCCTAGGACCCCTACTGAAGTGCGCCAATTTCTTGGTCTCGCTGGTTATTATCACAGATTTATTGAGGGATTTTCTAAGATCGCTCAACCTCTCACCACCCTAACGCAGAAAGGTATTACGTATAAGTGGGGAGATGCCCAAGAATCCGCCTTTCAGCTACTAAAGTCCAAACTTTGCAGCGCACCGATATTATCGTTGCCTGAGGGTACAGAGGACTTTGTAGTATATTGTGATGCGTCTATCCAAGGTTTAGGGTGCGTACTGATGCAACGTGATAAGGTAATTGCATATGCATCGCGGCAACTGAAGGTCCATGAGAAGAATTACCCCACTCATGATTTGAAACTGGGAGCGGTGGTTTTCGCTCTCAAAATCGGGAGACACTACCTCTTTGGAACAAAGTGCACAATTCTCACTGATCACAAGAGCCTTCAGCATATATTCGATTAGAAAGTGCTGAACATACGACAACGTCGCTGGGTTGAACTTTTGAACGATTATGACTGTGCCATCAGGTATCATCCAGGGAAAGCTAACGTAGTAGCTGATGCCCTCAGTCGAAAGGAAACGAAACCCAAAAGAGCGCGAGCCTTACAACTCACCATTCATTCTAATCTTCCTGATAAGATACGTGAAGCACAGGGTGAGTCATTGAAGGAAGAAAACATCGGGCTTGAGACCCTACATGGTGCTGATAAGCACTTGGAACTGAGAACAGATGGTCTGCAGTACTTCATGGATCGAGTCTGGATACCACGATTTGGGGATCTCAGACAACTGGTGCTCGATGAAGCACATACCTCTCGCTATTCGGTACATCCTGGTTCGGACAAGATGTACCAAGATCTTAAGACTCTATACTGGTGGCCAAACATGAAAGCCGAGATAGCCACTTATGTTAGTAAGTGCTTGACTTGTGCGAAGGTTAAGATTGAATATCAAAAACCTTCGGGCCTACTCCAACAACCAGAGATTCCGATGTGGAAGTGGGATGGAATTTCCATGGATTTTATTACAAAGCTTCCTAGAACGCCAACGGGCCATAACAGGATTTGGGTTATCGTGGACCGTTTAACCAAATCGGCCCACTTCTTGGCAATAAAAGAAACAGATTCGTTAGAGAAGCTGGCGAACTTATACATCAAGGAGATAGTCTCTAGGCATGGGGTGCCTACTTCCATTATATCTGATCGCGATGGGCGATTCACTTCTCGTTTCTGGACTACCCTCCAAGATTCTTTAGGAACTCGTCTTGATATGAGCACAGCCTATCACCCACAGACGGATGGACAAAGTGAGCGCACCATCCAAACATTAGAGGATCTGCTACGAGCATGTGTGGTGGACTTTGGTAATAACTGGGATAAGCACTTGCCCTTAATCGAATTCTCTTACAACAACAGTTACCACACTTCGATACAGTGTGCGCCTTTCGAGGCACTTTACGGGCGCAAGTGTAGGTCTCCTATCTGTTGGACTGAGGTTGGGGATAGCCAACTAACAGGTCCTGAACTCGTGCACGAAACTTCTGAGAAGATAGTGCAAATTAGAAACCGGATGGCTGCTGCTCGGGACCGACAGAAGAGTTATGCTGACAAACGTCGAAAACCTTTGGAGTTCCAGGTTGGGGACAAGGTTTTGTTAAAGGTGTCACCATGGAAAGGAGTGATACGCTTTGGGAAACGAGGGAAGTTAAATCCCAGATACGTCGGACCTTTCGAGATCGTTAAAAGGATTGGTCCAGTAGCTTACCAGCTAAATCTACCAGATGAACTCAGTGGAGTACACAATGTATTCCACGTCTCAAACTTGAAGAAATGCTTATCTGATACAACACTGGTAGTACCACTGGAGGAGATCCAGGTGGATGATCAGCTGCGGTTCGTGGAAGAACCAGTGGAGATTCTTGAGCAGGGCGTCAAGAAACTCAGACAAAGTACTATACCTATTGTTAAGGTACGGTGGAATTCCCGTCTAGGACCGGAATACACGTGGGAGCGCAAAGATCAGATGCGGCTCAAATACCCACACCTCTTTACTGAACCTGAAATCGTACATAGATCCAACGCGGAACATGAAGCAGCTCTTTCAAAGTGAATTTCGGGGCGAAATTCCTTTCAACTTGGGGATGATGTGACATCCGGGAACCAAGCACACATTTCTATAGCTGGCTTTACTGTTTACTTGCTGAATTTCGGGACGAAATTCTTTTCAACTTGGGGATGATGTGACACCCCGCATTTTCAGGTTAAATACTTTTACTGAACTCTAGTTAACTTACATGTTCATACATGGCTAGATACTTAACTAGGGTTAGTTAAGTAGGTTTAACATATGTTAGAAGATGCTAACATATGTTATACGTAGGAAAATCCTTGTTAAACACACACATGGGTCCTGTATCCCAAACGTTGGTGAATTATGTGACATACATAGCAATAATATATACAAGTGAATTTTGGTGAACATGAAGTACGTGCTTATGTGAATTACATGTCTTTGTGAATGATCGCCTAACTGAAAGGTAATGCGTAGATTATGCAAATTACGTGCACAACATGAATAATATGCTATGTAATAATAAAATAATGGTTTTTATATAATTTAGCATGGTTAATAATATTGGGTTCGGTATTGGGCTAGAACATGGTTAACGGGTTAAGTTAATGGACTAGAAGGGCCCTAATACCAATTGCTTGGGGAACAAGCAAAGCCCTTTTACAATTAGGAGGCAAGGAAAAAGATAAAAACCCTAACCCTTGCCCCCCTTGGTGCCATGCGAAACCCCCCACCCCCCTCTCTCTTTGTTTTCAAGCAATCAAGCAATCTTTCACTAATCAAGCTAGTTCGGGTTTGATTTCAAGGCTCTAGGGAGTTTAATCTTTCACAAGGTATACGTTCTTACGATTTTTAATGAATTATAATGATTGAAAAACTTTGAAAACCCTAAAAATAATATATATAAAATCGCATACATGTATGTATAGGAGTTCTTGATGATTTGATGATGATGATTGTTATTAGCAGCCATGATTAGGGTTTTCACATGATAATATATGTGTTTTTCTATGATAAATATGGTGTTTAATCAGTACTATAAGTGTTATACATGTATTAGGGATGTTTATGAAGAATTAGGGTTTGTAGATTACTTGGGATGCAAGTTTAAGATTCTGACAGATTTGTTTGAACGTGTTGAAGGGGCTGTAACGGGTTGGTAAATCGATTATTTTGATGATTTCTTTGAATGATTGTAATGTACAAGGTCTTAGCTTTTCATAATGGGCAAAACCATCGATTTTGGCCACCGTATGAGTCGTTTTTGGAATTTTAATTGATTAGGGGTCATACCAGATTTTCGGATTTGTAAATTGGGCTAACTTTAAATGGTCATAACTTGAGATTTACAAGGAGTTAGGTTATGAAATTTTTACAGTAGGTCAATACTGGAAAAATAGAGCTTTTTCAAGTGGATTCATCTCGTTTGGATGAATACACAATTTTTAAGAATTTTCCTACTAAACTGACCTGTTGAGCAAATTTTCTGGACACTGCTGTGTTGTACGAATTTTTATAATTTTTGTGTTTGGAATTAAGACAAAACAAAAATAGGTATTGTCGAGTGAATAAAATTCAGTAAAAATTTGGGACTCTAATTCATTCGTTAAGTATTTTAAATAAATTGTTTTTCACAGCGCACAATCTGTCCTAAAAACACAGATTGTGTACGGGGTCTTTAAGTGACTATTTGGAGTTCTATGTGGTGTGTAATTGACATGTACTTGTGTGGAAACTTATATGAGATGTATTTGATGCATTAAACTGATAATAATTGCTATGATCACAAACGGGATACGTAGGACATACTTGAGCATGTAGAGTCATTAGGTGTCACTACACGGTTTTGAACATTTAAAGGTCTCTGATAAACGAGTTATATGGTGTGTTGGTTATGCACATATACTCACCTAGTGACACTTGTAATAGGGAGTCGGTAGCTCGTTACTGTTTGAGGGATTCGGATCATTCACGTGCAACCTAAGGTGAGTTTCACTACTCTTTTCTCAAAAGCATGCGTCTCGGGTTGAGACAGCGTACTTAACTTTTTCTAGTCCGGGTTGGGACTACTATTTTCTAGTCCGGTTTGGGACTACTTACACATCCCGGGTTGGGATGCCATGGATCCTTATGAGGGTCGGTCACTTTGCTAATTCGCAATTGTGTCCTTGATAAACTGAACCATTTCTATCATTTTGTAAGTCCTCACGTACCGAATGAGTTGCCAGGGTTGGCAAGCGGGTTATTAGTTGATAGCGCTATTAGGTCTTACAAACCTCACACCGGCTCGGGGAGCGCGGGCGTGAACTATAACTACGAAACATTATCATTGCGGATAGACAATGATGTCAGGCATACGGCACACTTATGTGGCTACACGTACATAGCAGTTCGGTATAATCGGTTAGTTATCATGAATGGGTTAGCTACCCTTGGCATGCGATGAATTAGTGGTTACACGGTGCGGGGCACCAACACAACTTACTTACTTACGTGGTTTTGGAAACCAGTGCAGTTACATACTCATTTACCTTACCTAGTGAACTCACCAACATTGTTTGTTGACCCACGATTTACATGCTTTTGCAGGTAGTTAGCTTCCGGTGCCAGAATTAGAAAGCACTGCACACTTCATTGCATTTGGGGTCTTGGGCATACACCTAAATTACATATTATGCTTTTACATTTTCTTTCCTATGGTTTTAATTTGGGCGCGTTGTTTTACGCATGGTTTTAAAAGGATTAAATTTGGTTTACGCTTCCGCAACTTAACTAAACTTGGTTTTTGAAACGAACTAAATGGTTTGGGCATTTAGAGTTCGTTCATATGACTTATGGCTATGGGATCCTGGTATGTCATGCGCCTCGCGGTATGAACCCCGCAGTGGAAATTTCAGGGTGTGACACCCTAGCTGCGTACAAAAAGACAGGTATGCAAAATATAATCCAAGTACTCAACTAAGAAACAAGTGCTCAGCTTATGAGATATGTGCGCAGGATATATGAAATAAGTGCGCAAACACGAGCTGTAACAAACATAAAATTCAGCTGAATCCTTTCCAAAACATTTTCTGATCAAAATAACATACTTTAAACATTTAGAAACACGATTTTCACAAAATTTGAAGCCAAAATATGAGAAAAACACCTAAATTTTTAAAGTCTACAAAGAAAATAATCTTGATAATAAAAACTTAACAAGATGAGGGTTTTGGTATCTTAAAGTAGATACAATCTAGAGCACAGTGGCTCTGATACCAAATTGTAGTCCCGAAATACTAGATCTTGTTGAATGCAATAGATTGTTATCACTTGGAAACACCTATTAGTTAGGTGTTTCAAGTGATTAATCCAAGAAACAAAGAAAACTAGATGAATATTGAAAGACCCGACACACACAATGAACAACATGATGATTCCATATCTGATTTGATAATGAATAACCTTGGAATACCACAATAAGTACGCACCTATTCAATGTGTGCTACAAAGATAATCTCCAAAACCCTAAACCCTAGCTGTGCACACACATACAATATATATAGGCAGCACCTGGGCTGCGCACTTAACATAAGTGCGCAGGGCCCGTCCAATTATGTGCGCAGCCTAGGGTTTTGCATACTAAACTATGCTATAATTACATGTAAGGTCCTTCAACTATTAAGCTTTACAATAGACATTCAAAAGTCTCTATTCTGGTAACTGTGGTCTCAAAATAACCCAACAAATACAAAGTTAAAACCATAGTATGACATATGTTACCAAAATAGTTTAGCGCATGTTTTCTCCCCCAAAAGTTAAAGCAGTAAAAGTAGGGCCGTGAACTCACCTTAGGTTGCGTTCTTCAGTAATATAAGTAAGCTAAGCCCTTGATAATCCCACTACCGGAGATCTATCAAAATGTTCACATAAGTGTTCCGACTAATAACCATAAGGTTATCTAGTCCCCGATTGTCCAGATCGTGACCAAGTATGTTTTAAAACGTGTTTAAGTGTTCAACCGACACACTAGACCGACCCGACATACCGTTGATGACTCATTACCCTAGCTAATCAAGTACACATAGATTACACACAAGGTTCAATCATAAAACACTTAGTTTGTATCAAAAATCTCATTTTTGAATCAGTAGGGTCGAACCAGGAAATTTATTCCACCTTCGCCCTTTTTTAAGCCACATTCGACCCTTTAGAAGTCACCTTCGACCCATTTGAAGTCACATTCGACCTTTTGAACTGATTCGACCAATACTGTCCAGGTTCGACCCTGGGATTCCACTTTCGACCACCCGATTGGTCGAAGGTGCCCAGGTTCGACCCTGGCAGAATATTTTTCCCAAAAACGCTTCAAAAACATCCGAAACATCGCGAAACATCACCAAACACAGCAGTTGAATATGATTAACATATCCCCACAAAACCCCACCAATTTTGCCCCAAAACCTGTTCATTTTAGCCCTTTCCCAAAATGGCAAAAATTATGAAAACATCACATCATGCATGAAATCTTTACCCAATTTGGAAACTTTTTGAAATCAATCCATGATCATCTTAATAGTGCTCAGTTTGTCATATGTTTGAAAACCTCAAAAGTTCTATTGATCATACAAGCATGCATCGAGCCCTAGCTTTATTAAAAACCCCCAATTTAGACATGATATTATTAATCATCTAATTGTGGCCATAAACAATCCTAAATTAACATCAATATCAGCCTGAGATCATGTTTCTAGCATTAGTACAGCAGCAAATCATCAAACAACATATAATATCACATAACACATAATTAACATATGTTTATTGATATGAAAACCTATGTTTAATGATAGGGTTTTGGTTTAGAAAGATGTTTAAAAGGTTTTTATTGATAAAAACATCCTTAGAACAGATCTGGACCTTTAGGGTTAGATGAAAACGAATTAAAATGCTTTGAAAATGTTTAAGATTAAGAACACACCTTGGATTCTTGATTAGATGTTGTTGATAGGTTAGATTATGAAAAACAAGAGCAAAAACTCCTTCCTTAGTGATTAAAATCGTTTGAGAGTGTTTAGAGACGGTTAGGGTTTGTGAAATGGTGAAAAATGACAAAGTTTGGTATTTATACTAGTCCACATTCGCCCCTTTCACCTGGTCGAATGTACCCACATTCGCCCCTTTCTCAGGGTCGAATGTACCTTAACTGGTCGAATGAAATTCTATTGTTTTCACATCCCAGGTTCGCCCCTTCATCAGGGGTCGAACAAAGATCATTTTCCAGGTTCGCCCCCACGCTATGGTCGAACCTGGACCTATGTTTTCTAGTCTTTCCAGTTTGTCGTGTTTAACGCATTTTAACGCATCCTAACACATGAACATGCAATCATAATCTATGTTTAACATAAATAAGCATGGATGATCATCTACACATCGTTTAAACACGTGTTTGCATATAATCCACCATATAAGAATCAATCTACATATAATACTTAATTTAGTTTACATAATTTCACCAACAACGGGGCCCGGTACTAGTGTATTCCCAAAACGACTCCCAATGATCCTCAAGATCATTGAACCCTAGACAATCCTATCCTGACCCGACTCAACTAACCTGGTTAAGTCCATTTATAAATGTTTTTTGCTAAGGTAGACCTAGGTGTTACTAAAATGTTTAAGCCAAACATGCCAGGTGTCACAATCTCGCCTAGTATATATATATATATATATATATATATATATATATATATATATATATATATATATATATATATATATATATATATATATATAGGGGGAGGATCATTTGAGAAGAATTTCAATTTGAGAAGAAAAAGAAGAAATAACATTAAATACTTTAACTCATTTCACATTAATTATTCAATTAATTACATTTTAATATTTTATCTTACACACAACAAAACTTGTCTTACACATATCAAAATTCATCCTACACACATCGAAATTGTCATACTTTTATCTTACACATATCGAAATTATCATTAGGTTTATCCTACACATGTAGAAATTCATCCTACACATACCAAAATTTATCCTTCACTATAAATTATTTTTGATTTAAAGATATATATTTAAAAATGAATTATGATTTCATTTATTTAACTAGTTTATGGGAGTTACAAAAACTTAAAAATTTATTTAACATTAAATACAACTATTAAAATGGAAGATTTCTATTGTTCTAAATTTCTTCGTTTTCTTCTTACAAGAAAACTTTTTCTCATTTGAACTCTCCACTATATATATATATATATATATATATATTTGAACGGCAAATTTTATACCACCTTATTTCCATCTAACCTTGCATTTGCAAGGATTTGAACCCACAACCTCACATTTGTAAGGGGGGACAGCATACCACTAGACCAAGAGGTCATGGGTGTGTTCTTTGTATATATATATATACATAAGATTCGGATCATTTGAGAACCACAATTTAGGGTGAGAACCAAGGAACCAGTGTGAACAAGTGCCATTTTATAAATATGAAGGGTATCTACAAAAACCCTCCGTTAAAAAATAATTAAAAAAATTATAACCTTTTTTTTGAAAGGCAAATCACTTTATATATAAATATAAAGAGCCAGCAAGGGGCTGAAGGATACAAAACGAAAAAGCACTAAAACAGAAAAACAACACGACACCATTACAGACTAGCCGAAACATCGAAAGTTAACCAATTTTCCCAAGAAGGCTTGAGAATATTGGATTTTTTCGTCATCCAAACAAGGGCATCCTCCTTAATGAGCTCCAACACTTTACTTGTGTGAATAAATTTGTCTTTGAAGATCTTAGCATTCCAAGCAAACCTGATCCTCCTAACAGTAGCACAAGCAATAGTCAAGATGATTCGCTTCCAAGTCTTCGACCCCGGACAGTCTTCAAGGTACTTAACAAGACTGTTCAAACTATCAACATCATTTGGAAATGGAATTCTGACCCATACAAGAATCTGCCACCAAATGGCCTTTGCAACTAAACAGTTGACGAATGCGTGATCCGAATCTTCCAAAGAATAACCGCATCGAATGCAGCTGTAGTCGGCAAATAGAAATCCCCGTTTTTACCAATTCAGTCCGGACAGCAACCTTCCCCATAAGTGTCCTCCACATCAGAACGTTACATTTGGACGGAACCCACGATTCTCACTGGACGGCCTTCTCCGCTAGATGACCATTTCTAGCCACATCGAGCTCACTTCTAATATCCTTGACCGAGAATCCAGCATCATCCTCACTAATCCACTGCCAAGCATCCCTTCCTTCCCCAAAAACATGCTGTTGGAGGCGCACGAGCAGACAACCAAAGTTAACCCATTCCCGTAGTTCCTAAAATTGGCCTTTCACTTCCAGAACCATTGCATTGACGACCCATTTTTAACAACAGAAGCCGCAACAGTGGCGTCTTTGTCAGCCGCTAACCGGAACAAATTTGGGAACACATTGCACAAAGGAGTATCCATTAACCAACCATCTTTCCAAAACCTCGTTAAACTCCCATCGCCCACTTTCACTTTGAGCTTATCTTGAATCTGGATACCGATTTTGACAGCACCTCGTCCACCCCACTGACATCCTTCCAGACCCCCGGGATCATCTTGTTAAGTGGGATAATTTTACGATAAGAAGTGGAACCATAAATAGAGTCTACCACCTTGGCCCACATCTGGTTCGGGTCACATTTCATTCTCCACCACCACTTTGACAACATCGCTATGTTGAAGTCTTTTATACTTCCCATCCAAGACCCCAATGCTTTTTAGGTCTTATCATTTTGTCCCACCTTATCCATCTCACCTTCTTTTGTCTATCCGAAAAACCCAAAACAAAATCTCTTCGTAGCCCTTCAAGTTTTCTAATAACCCCTTTTGGCGCATAAAATATTGAAGGAAATAAGAAGGTAAGCTACCCAAGACCGATTTTGCTAAAAGGGCTCTCCCTGCCAACAAGAGGTGTCGAGCCTTCCAAGACGAAAGTTTCTTCAAGAACTTTTCCACCACCGGTGTTGGATCAGTATTGCTCTTTGTATGAACTTGCTAGTGTGCACTTAAGTGTCTAGCAAGTTCTTTATGAGTGATAGCACAGCGGAATGATATGAGTTTAAAGCTACACTTATCAACATGAGTTATTACTCCCCCTGGATGTTTGAGAAACTAATAAATGATAAGTATTTATTGAGAATCTAAGTATTGAATGAGAATGAAACACTTAGACAGATTCTCAATAAATATGAAATGGAAATAACAATAATATGCTTTGAAGGATTTCTGTATTAAAATCAATGTCTAAAACAGAGGGATGAACCCTTCTATTTATAGACTTTACAAATACATGAACCTTGCCAAAAAGCAAGTTCAGAGACAAGTTGCAACAAGTTGCAATCTTGGAACTTGTACAAAAAGTAAAAGTAATACTAAACTAATAAACTACTGATACAAAAGGCGGTGGAAAAGATCTTCTCATAAGTACTGATGAATGACAAACTACTGATGAGTAGTTTGTCTTTAGTAGTTCTTCAGTGGTTTGGACTTCAGAACTTCTGATGACTTTTCTTCTTCAGTACTTGTGTAATCTCTTCTTCAGCAGTTTGATCTTTGTTTTTCAGTAGTTCTATACTTAGAATATTTTGACAGAAGTGAATTAGACTAAGGTTTGCAAAAGTTGTTTCACCAATCCTCTTTGGCCTAACAACCGGTGTCCAGTATTTAGCCCTTTTCATATGCGCCCCGATGAGGATCCCGAGATAAGTGAAAGGAAAAGCGCCGGCTTTGCACCTTAACAAATCAGCTAGTCGTTGCGCTTTCGTGTTTCCTCCATAATAATCAAAGGGTCGGACGTCCACACACCATTGAATTTCATGCCTTGGATTCTTCGCGAGGCCTTGTTCACATTAATGATTCCATGGAAAAATGATTAATTTTATCCATTTAACCCGAGTCTTTTGATGGAGGTCCTTCACCTTTGCCAGCTCCAACTTTCTGAGTTTAATTATGAAATCCGCCCTTAATCGCTTCTCCGAGTCACTGAGAGTAGCCGACTCAGCCATAAGTTCAACCGTTTTCATAGCCTTTTCAAGAATAATCCATTGTTTGTCTTCTAAAACATTTACCATCTTTCTACAAATTCTGATATCAAGCTTTATATCCTTAAGAACAGTGGCCAAATACCTGTCCGACTCCCCAATAATCAAGCCACTTCCAATCCTAGTGGTAATAATATTAGCCAGCTCCACCGAATCAACCCAAGAGTTAAAAAAATCTGAACTGGGTAGGCCCAAAATTGGAATGGAGACAGGAAAGAGTGATCGAGCAATGATCCGAGAGACCTCGACTAAGGACCTCCAACTTTGCATTCAGCCAACAACTCAGAAAATGATCACAAACAAAGATCCTGTCCAACTTACTGAACTTAACTTTGACATTGTCAGAGATAAACGTAAACCTCCCCAGTCATCCGATATTCCACTAGTTTACTCTATTTTCTCTTTTGGTATTTGTCTCATCTCACACATTTCTCTCTTTTCTCTTATATTATTCATTTAATGCAATAAAAGCTTGTGTGGATTCAGCATTAATTTTGAAAACCACTTTAGGTTGTGTGGATTTATGCTTGTGATTTTAATGGTTTTAAAAAATAACCAATAATAATAATAATAATTTTTAATTTAAATGTTTGTGTATGGCTATTTGTTCTTTTTTTGCTTCATTTATTTTATTTTTACGTGTTTTTCTTTCTATATCGGTATATTTTGTAAAGGGTGTATATGTGGAACGAAATTTGTAGATTTGTTTTAACAAAATAATATACACTACTTGGATATAGGGTTGGCAAATTGTGTCTAAGCAGGTTTAACAGGTCTCTGACGATGCGAACAACACAAGTTCTAAACATGAACACAACTAGTTTAACTACTTTATATCCCATGTTTTTAACACAGTTATATGTTTTACGTACCAAATGAAGAGATATGATGGATCTTTGCCTCATAATTTTAATTATTAAAAAAAAGTAAAAAAATGACATAGTGTACTTTTCAGTTAACAGGTCTAATCGTGTCTTATACATGTTACCCATTGTTAGCCCTACTTGGATATAGTCACTAACAAGATCAATTTTTTATAAAACCCCAGAAAAAATTCAAATTTTTATAAAAAACCCAGAAAAAGGTAAATGTAAATTAAAGAACAAATTGCGGATGAAAAGCAATGCTTGTAGTGTTCATGTTTTATATATTCTCAATTTATGGAGAGGTAACACAAGCTTTTTCATACGTTAACACAAATTTTGTTGAAGCATATGAAAATGTTTCATATGTAATACTAGTGTTGTTTTTCTTATAGCTTCACATTAAATATCAGTTAACATGTTTTCACATGTAACAAAGGGGTGGGAAACAATTTAATATGGATTTTTATCGTAAATCCATTGTTTTTTTCGATTTTCGTGTACGCTTTATAATTTTTGATACAGATGAAGTTTTTACATGTTAACCCAAATGTTTTTAATGTATATGAAAATGTTTCATATGTAAAACTGGTGTTGTTTTTATCGTAAATCCATTATTTTTTTTGATTCCGGTGTTGTTTTAATGACTATAGTTATGGTAGTTAGGACTAAGTTGGGTTGATTCCAGTTGCATATGTTAATGGAAACAAAAGTCATTTTTCATATGGATTTTTATCTTAAATCTATGTTTATTTTTTACGATTCGTATGTATGCTTTATAATTTTTAGTTGATGATTTTCTTGTTTTTAATCTTGTTGGAAACTGTAATATGAGGTACGTTGAATGAGTCACAGAAGAGAACCACAACATCAATGGTTTGTTGTAATTTGAGGTTTTATTTTATTTATGTTTATCAAATTTATTATTTTAATATCCTTAGGTTTTTTTTATTATTGCCCACTACATATGATTGGTTTTCACATGTTAACATAAATGTTTTTTGTTGTATAAGAAAATGTTTCACGTGTAATGTTGGTGTTGTTTTGATTATATCCCACATTATATATTAGACAAAATTACACAGATTGTCCTTTATTTATTACTCAAATTTCACCTTCTGTCCCTTGTCTTTTATTTGCACTCATTATGTCATTTATTTTCTCAGTTTGTTATACCCTCTATCCTTTAGCCTAACTAAGTTAAAAAAGTTGGTTAATATTATTTTCTAACTTTACACTTTTAGCCCCTGTAATTTTCCTAAGTCAAAAAATAAAAAAAATAAAAATAAAAAAATAAAATTTGGTAAATTCGAATTCGTCTGAATTACGTAAAAAATTAAAAAAAATCATCCATTTCTTTCGCTTCTCAAATTGTCAAATTGTAATTTTTAAATTAATTTTATTTAAGAAAAATCATGGTGCAAGTGACATCACTAGTGGACGAACCCTATGTGTTGCAGAGGATGTTTCAAATTTTGTAAGGCTCAGTTTCATCGACATGTATATTGATATTCACATCACAAAAAAAAATGTCGAAATTATAGTAAAAATGACCATGTCGTAAGAGCAAAACCAAAAACTTGTATGTTTGTCCTCGGATAACTTTTTTTATAATCAAAGATGATGTTCTTTTATTTCTCGCTGAACATTGAAAAGTAGGCTATAAAATCATATATCGTTCCTCAAGCTAAACTAAAATAGTAGTTTTTCTAAATACAAGTTGAAAGCCTCACACGCTTATATTATTAAAGACATAAGTTTGCTCAGGCTGTGCTTAAAAAAATCAAGACCAATACAAAACAAATATGAACAAGGACTTAATTTGTTATTCCAGATTTTAGGTGCGTGAAGTACTACGCATGGTTGTGGTGTCGTGTTGTATATGTAAACGGCTTTTAGCGTTTTAAATAATGGCTATGTTGTCTGAAATCGTCAATTTGTGACCGTTGCGCCTTTTCGTATCTTACACTGCCTGCTGTATCAAATGGAAAACATGCAACATTGTTTGTATCATACTTTGGCTGCTGTACCAATGAAAAACATTAATTAGGTTGAAAGTTTTTATAGTCGTACTACAAAAAGTCATGTACATATATAATTAATATGGTTTATCATTAGTATATACATAAATGCACACATCAAATACAATAATAAACTGTCATACCTCTTTTTGTTGTAGACGCGTATTTAACCCGTGTAACTCCTTGTCAAAAGAGTCGTGGAAAAGGGTAGGATGAATTTTCTTATTGGATTTTTGGAAGGTCTGAGAAGCGAAAGAAATGGATGATTTTTTTTACGTAATTTGGATGAATTTGAATTTACCCGATTTTATTTTTTTTAAATATTTTTATAATTTTTTGACTTAAGAAAACTACAGGGGCTAAAAATGTAAAGTTAGAAAATAAAGTTAACCAACTTTTTTAACTTAGTTAGGCTAAAGGATAGAGGATGTAGCAAACTGAGAAAATAAAGGACATAATGAGTGCAAATGAAAGACAAGGGACAAAAGGTGCAATTTGGTTAATAAATAAAGGACAATCTGTGTAATTTTGTCTTATATATTAACTAGGTTAGAGTCCCGGGTGTACACCCGGTAGATTCATAAGTAAAATAAAAAAATCCTATAAAGATTGTAGTATAAAATTTGTTTTATATGTTGAAAGTTACATAATACAAAAGAACAAAATGTCTTTGATTCTGATGACTTGCAGCAAAAGAAGGAAAAAAATTAAAAACTATATAATAAAGTAAGTGTAGAAATACCTTATTTTCTGAAAGTAAGGTTTCAGCTCACATTGGTATAATCTTTGAAGCTTCTTAATGAAACAAAATGAGTCTTAACCCTGTACCGAAAACAAACACGTAATTAATTTTTTCCAGCTTTTTAACAATTAAAAGCATCAAGATTAAAAGATAATCATATACATCATTATATATCAAATGAAAATGTAAAAGAAGATATTAAAAAGATTAAGCTTGTAAACAATATATTGCAAATGTAATTTGCTAAAATAAATATCACTGAATAAAACATAAAACAAATCATATCAAGTTTTTTAAAATAAACAAATTGTACATTCAACGATGTAGAAATGAATTCAGGTAGATTACAAAGTTAGAGATGTAAGTTTTATAAATTCTCAAAATAATTGTATAACTGAGATTAAGATTGTTTATATAGTGAGAATTTGAATTAGCTTAAAAATTAGAAAATAGAAATTTAATAATTTTATTTAATTGATTTTCGGTTAAATATATATATTATTAATGATGATTGAATTATTTTAAGGAAGTTATTAATCTATATTGGGAGAATTAATATAGATTCGAATTAAAATTTTTGAATTCAAAATTCAAATAAATTGAAACTGAAAATTTAAAAATTTCAAAATAATATTTTATAAATTGTATACATTAATGGTTATGGTTTATATTTTTTTTATTTTTTATAACTTATAAACAGTTGAGGAAATATGGGTTATCATATATGTCGATTTATGACTAAACATAATTTAAATGAAAATCAATTATTCAAGAAATGAAACATATAATGAAAATCACATATTCAATAAACTAAAAATATAATAATAAAGTTAATTAATTTAATGTTTTGAATTGATGTCACACCCTCAAATTCCACATGCGGGGTTTTACCGCGAGGGGCGTGACACACCAGGATCCAGTCAACGGTCACAATAAACGACATCTATATGATATGAAAACAATGTAAATTGCCCATTAAGTTTCAGAAATTCAACCATCGCTTGCGAAAGCGTAAAACTTTATTACAACTCAAAAGTAAAACATGAAAGTCTGATAATGCTCAAAATGAAATGCTAATGGATCCTAGACGCCGTGAGACTCCGTGCGCCTAAACTCAATGCTACTACCTTAGCGACCTGAGAAAACATGCCAAAAAGACGTCAATGCTGGTGAGTTCACAGGTTTTAAGTTCACAAAGCATTACAAGCGTAAAGAGTTTCATCTCAAAAGTACCAAGTATGCAAAACCTTTAAGTACATAACGAATGTTTCCTTACTACTACGACTGTGTTGCCGAAACCATTACTGACAAGCGTTGCGTGTGTTGCCGCCCGTGTTTGAGTTGCCGAAAATAGAGACAATATGCACCCGCCCGACTCCCAGCCGTCGGGTGGGGTTCGTCATGCCCAATAGATCTATCCACATTTCCCCCATTGTGCCTCGCACATTCATGGTTTCCCAGGGACTTAGCGTTGCGTTTCGTCTTATAGTAATTTAAAACAAGCGTTGCGTTTCATAAGTGTTGCATTTCAAAAGTGTTGCGTTTCATAAGCGTTGCGTTTCAAAAGTGTTGCGTTTCATAAGCGTTGCGTTTCAAAAAGTGTTGCGTTTCATAAACGTTGCGTTTCAAAACATAAACGTTGTATTTGTTAAAACGTGTGGCATGCTTCTCCCCCGAGAAAAAGTGTATAAAAGAGGGGCCGTGAAATTCACCTTAGAGTGCGTCCTCAGTAAATTAGAAATCCGATACGTGTGTAATAGTCCCTACTAGTGGCGACCTATCAATGAGTTTACATAAGTGTGATGACTACTAACCCGAAGGCTAATCAGTCCCCAAGTTGTCCAGACCGTGACCGTGTATGTTGAATACTTGTTTAAACGTTAAACTGACCAAACTAGACAAAACCCGACATCCCATTGGTGACCCGACATCCCACGTGTTAGTCACATACAAGATATCATGCAACATATGCAATTAAACACTTAGCATGCGCAAACATTCACCCTATCTAGCATAACGCCCAATTAACACGTAAACAGGTCCAAACACGTGTTACCAAGTTATTAGACATGTTACGGGGTTCCTAACATGTTCCTAGGTGTCAAACCGTGTTTCGGGATGATAAAATATACATGTAGCAGCAGTATACGCGATTAGGAATCAAACATGCAATTAGGAAAAGTCAACTGGTGATTAGGAGAGTCAAACTAGCGAGTAGCATTGTAATTGCCAGACAAAATGCCGATTGGGCTCCCAATCGCCTATAGTTCATGCGATTGGGGGCCAATCGCCTTTAATACATGCAATTAGAAACCCCTATTCGCCCTTACTGTTCTGTTCCGCCTTTTTGCGCGTTTAACCCTCCAAATCAGATCCGAAACATGTGGAAACACCCAATATCAAACCCAAAACATTAATCCAACTATTTCAAGCAAAAACCCCTAATTTATCATCACCCTAGCCATCCTAAATGCATGTGTTTTCCCAAAATAGCATAATTATAATGTAAACATCACATCCTCATGCAAAACTTACCCTAAATAGCATATATCCAGATTTCATCACATAATAACGTTGTCTGACAATATCCTACTGTTCTAGCATCATCCTAGAGTAAACCCTAGCCTCAAACAATTAACAAAACACAACATATCATCATCAATCCTCCATAATCATTCAAATGGGTCAAAACGCCTAATATCAATATTACACATCTATGACCTTCAAACTCCTAGGTTATCATCATATTAACTCATTTAGATTAGAAACATAATAATAATTCAAGAACAATCATGTTTAAACGATAAAAATCCTATCTTGCATGAATACATCATATATAACAAATATAGAGGTTTGGGTTTGTTTAGAAACTGATTTTAATGAGTTTTCAAAGACACAAATGTTTAGAAATCAGGTCTGGACCTTTAGGGATCAAAACAATATCATTACAAAGGTTTGGGATGAAGGACACACCTTGAAATTGTGAGATTATGAGGTGTAAAGCTTGGAAATGTGATTTCTTGCTCAAAAACGTGTTGCAGGGGTTGGATAAGGTGTGGGGTCGCTTTGGGGTGTATTAGGGTTGCACAAATGATGTTTTAAAACATAAGGGTGGTATTTATAGGTGTTTTTAGTCGTCACCTGCAGAACAGGCGAGTACGCAGCAACTATTGGCGATTAGGATTCTAATCGCCTATACTTTAGGCGATTACAATCCTAATTGCCTATACTATTGGTGATTACAATCCTAATTGCCTATACTATTGGTGATTACGCATAATCACCTATAATGTCATGCAATTACGCGAAATCACTATTTTAACACATATAAACACGTATTCACATACCGGCAAGTCATATAATGATTGGAAGCACATAATGCATGATAACTAACACGTTCCCATCCGTTCACCAATTCTCGGGACTCGAGATTTACGTGTGTGCGTTAAATCCGACAATTCTACAAATCACCCCATCCGTGTTCACATGGTTATGGACCGACACCCAATGATCCCTCAGACCATTGTAACAACTCCCGATGATTCCCGAATCATCGACACGACTCAACCAAACTAGTTAAGTATGTTTGAAAACGTTTTTCGCTAAGGTAGACTTATGTGTTTTATAAAGAGTTAACCTAAACTTGCCGGGTGTCACATCATCCCCCTATTGAAAGAATTTTCGTCTCGAAAATTTCCCGAAGTCAAAGAGAACGAAGCGATAAAAAGAAAAATTTTCTCGGTCGTCACATCATCCCCCTGTTGAAAGGAATCTCGTCCCGAGATTCACTCTTCGACAGTGATGAGTGTCGACCTAACCCAAGTAACGTTTCCCAGAACGCAAACGAAATGATACTCACGAACGAAAGATGATATCAACAGATACTCTATGCCGGGGGAACCGCCCTCCCCAAAGTGAATACAAAACAATGAATCCTCCTGATCGAAGGCCTACTAGAGACTACTGTGATCGGTATAAATGATACACCGGTACCGTCCAAGTAGCATCTCTAAAGAACCCACATCAAACCCATGAATGCAAAACGATGACCAAATATCAAACTGAATGCACACAAAGAATACGAATCGCCAAACAATGTGAATGAGAATGAATACAAGTATAACGAGAATCAAGAAAAGAATACTCACCAGTAAGAGTATCAGGATCCTCCTGGTTCTCCCTAGCGCCAATGACATAAAAACGACCCGGAGCAGCTCGACCGCCACCCTCGTTATTCCCAGCACCACCTGCAGTCCCTTGCTTCAACTTAGGACAATCCCGTTTGAAGTGTCCAGTTTCTTCATAGTTAAAACACCAATGGTTTCCCTGAGGAGCAGGAGCGGGGACAACCACTTGAGTCTGTTTTGGCTGAAGATTGGCCCTACAATCCTTGGCCAAGTGACCGACTCGCTGACAACGTCTACATCGAAACTCATCGCAACCCCCAACATGGTGATACCCACACGTGTTACACTTCGGGAGTTTCCCAGTATAACCCCCAGTCCTCTGCTCAGATGACGCTCCCACAACGTCCTGCCTCTTAACCTGCTGTTGAGACGACCCAATGTTCTTCCCAACACTCTCCCACTTCCTCTTGTTGTCCGCAGGGGCTTTCACAACAGCACCCCTCGGAGGTAGAACGCCCTCATCAACCTTCATGTTGGTCAGCTTGTGAGCTGCCCGAACAATGGCCAACATAGTAGTGTGATCAGCAACGGCAACAAGCCCAACAATCTCCGGCACTAACCCAGCAACGTAGTGCTCAATCCTCCGGTACTCCGGTGTAGCCAAACCGGGGCACATCACAGCCAACTCGTTGTGCCTAGCAGTAAACTCCTCAATCTCCGACCCAACCATCTTTAGATTCCAAAACTCATGCTCCAACTTCATAATCTCATCCTCGGGCAATACTCCGCTCGCAACATCTGAACAAACTCGGACCACGGCATAGCATTGGCCTCACCCAGACCAAGAATCGCAGTGGTGGAGTTCCACCAAGTCAAAGCGTGTCCCTCAAGAGTAGCAGAAGCATACTTGACGCGATCAGTGTCGGGACAGTTACACATAGCAAACACCGATTCGATCTTCTCCAACCACCTAAGTAGTCCCACTGCCCCTTCAGTCCCATTGAAGTAATGGGGCTTATAGTCCATGAACTTCTTGTAGGTGCACCCAGACTGCACCTGATTAGTATTTCCCAGGGTCTGCTAAGCAGCCTGGAAAGCAGCCAACGCAACGTTCAACTGCTGCTGCAACAAGTGCTCCAACTCCGCCTGAGTCATGGTGATGTTCCCACCACCTCGTCCACCGCCATTGCGACCCCCGCCGCCACCACGGCGTCCCCCAGTACGTCTACCAGCATGACCAGACATGTTCTGCCAAAACACAAACAAGATACTCAGCATCACTACTAGATCAAACTACTAGTGACCAAACGAATTTCGAACGGGCTTTCCAGCATGATCATCTGTCCAAACTCGAAGTCCACCAAGATTATCATGCATTTCTATTTATGATTTCGTGTGCACCCGAAATAACAAATCGCTCTACATGGTCCTCTAGGTGTGCTTCTAGCTAGAACTTCCAATCACCCGACACCCACATTCTTAAAAGAAACCGTTATCGCACGAGGATCCCAAAGTGAACAATCACTCAGGGGGTACTATGACAAGTACTAGTGCAGGATAGTGTGTGTGTAGGCAAGTATGTACATTAGAGCATAAAGGGGAGATATCCAAATCCTGGAAAAATCTCAAAAATGCACCGAAGCCACTCCAATGTACACTACTACCAAGTATAAGCGATAAGCCCCTTCATCTTCAAACCCGAAGAAGAAGATAGAATAAGTGTAGAAATAATCCAAGGATAAATAATACGATACTGTGTGACGAGGACACCGACACCCCGACAAGGTTAGTATGTTTACCAAATGACACGACTCGTAAATATGTGTGACCGTCAAATGTGTGTGATACTCGGCTATAGACTAGACTCTACATGTAGTCCTAGTTCACTATAACCATTGGCTCTGATACCAATCTGTCACACCCTCAAATTCCACACGCGGGGTTTTACCGCGAGGCGCGTGACACACCAGGATCCAAGTCAACGGTCACAATAAACGACATCTATATGATATGAAAACAACGTAAATTGCCCATTAAGTTTCAGAAATTCAACCATCGCTTGCGGAAGCCTAAAACTTTATTACAACTCAAAAGTAAAACATGAAAGTCTGATAATGCTCAAAATGAAATGCTAATGGATCCTAGACGCCGTGAGACTCCGTGAGCCTAAACTCAATGCTGCTACCTTAGCGACCTGAGAAAACATGCCAAAAAGACGTCAACATATAATGCTGGGGAGTTCACAGGTTTTAAGTTCACAAAGCGTTACAAGCGTAAAGAGTTTCATCTCAAAAGTACCAAGTACATAACAAACGTTTCCTTACTACTACGACTGTGTTGCCAAAACCATTACTGACAAGCGTTGCGTGTGTTGCCGCCCGTGTTTGAGTTGCCGAAAATAGAGACAGTATGCACCCGCCCAGCTCCCAGCCGTCGGGTGGGGTTCGTCAAGCCCAATAGATCTATCCACATTTCCCCCGTTGTGCCCCGCACATTCATGGTTTCCCAGGGACTTAGCGTTGCGTTTCGTCGTATAGTAATTTAAAGCAAGCGTTGCGTTTCAAAAGTGTTGCGTTTCATAAGCGTTGCGTTTCAAAAGTATTGCGTTTCATAAGCGTTGCGTTTCAAAAAGTGTTGCGTTTCATAAACGTTGCGTTTCAAAACATAAACGTTGTATTTGTTAAAACGTGTGGCATGCTTCTCCCCCGAGAAAAAGTGTATAAAAGAGGGGCCGTGAAACTCACCTTAGAGTGCGTCCTCAGTAAATTAGAAATCCGATACGCGTGTAATAGTCCCTACTAGTGGCGACCTATCAATGAGTTTACATAAGTGTGATGACTACTAACCCGAAGGCTAATCAGTCCCCAAGTTGTCCAGACCGTGACCGTGTATGTTGAAAACATGTTTAAATGTTAAACCGACCAAACCAGACAAAACCCGACATCCCATTGGTGATCCGACATCCCACGTGTTAGCCACATACAAGATATCATGCAACATATGCAATTAAACACTTAGCATGCGCAAACATTCACCCTATCTAGCATAACGCCCAATTAACGTGTAAACAGGTCCAAACACGTGTTACCAAGTTATTAGACATGTTACGGGGTTCCTAACATGTTCCTAGGTGTCAAACCGTGTTTCGGGATGTTAAAATATACATGTAGCAGCAGTATACGCGATTAGGAATCAAACATGCAATTAGGAAAAGTCAACTGGTGATTAGGAGAGTCAAACTAGCGAGTAGCATTGTAATTTCCAGACAAAATGGCGATTGGGCTCCCAATCGCCGATAGTTCATGCGATTGGGGGCTAATCGCCTTTAATACAGGCAATTAGAAACCCCTATTCGCCCTTACTGTTCTGTTCCGCCTTTTTGCGCGTTTAACCCTCCAAATCAGATCCGAAACATGTGGAAACACCCAATATCAAACCCAAAACATTAATCCAACTATTTCAAGCAAAAACCCCTAATTTATCATCACCCTAGGCATCCTGAATGCATGTGTTTTCCCAAAATAGCATAATTATCATGTAAACATCACATTCTCATGCAAAACTTACCCTAAATAGCATATATCCAGATTTCATAACATAATGACGTTGTCCGACAATATCCTACTGTTCTAGCATCATCCTTGAGTAAACCCTAACCTCAAACAATCAACAAAACACAACATATCATCATTAATCCTCCATAATCATTCAAACGGGTCAAAACGCCTAATATCAATATTACACATCTATGAACCTTCAAACTCCTAGGTTATCATCATATTAACTCATTTAGATCAGAAACATAATAATAATACAAGAACAATCATGTTTAAACGATAAAAATCCTATCTTGCATGAATACATCACATATAACAAGTATAGAGGTGTGGGTTTGTTTAGAAATTGATTTTGATGAGTTTTCAAAGACACAAATGTTTAGAAATCAGGTCTGGACCTTTAGGGATCAAAACAATATCATTACAAAGGTTTGGGATG
Organism: Ambrosia trifida; assembly: GCA_028751855.1. Lineage (NCBI taxonomy): Eukaryota > Viridiplantae > Streptophyta > Magnoliopsida > Asterales > Asteraceae > Ambrosia > Ambrosia trifida. The sequence continues at coordinate 76,405,428 of CM054129.1, forward strand.
AAGGACACACCTTGAAATTGTGAGATTATGAGGTGTAAAGCTTGGAAATGTGATTTCTTGCTCAAAAACGTGTTGCAGGGGTTGGATAAGGTGTGGGGTCGCTTTGGGGTGTATTAGGGTTTCACAAATGATGTTTTAAAACATAAGGGTGGTATTTATAGGCGTTTTTAGTCGTCACCTGCAGAACAGGCGAGTACGCAGCAGCTAGTGGCGATTAGGATTCTAATCGCCTATACTACTGGCGATTAGGATTCTAATCGCCTATACTACTGGCGATTAGGATTCTAATCGCCTATACTATAGGCGATTACAATCCTAATTGCCTATACTATTGGTGATTACAATCCTAATTGCCTATACTATTGGTGATTACGCGTAATCACCTAAAATGTCATGCAATTATGCGAAATCACTATTTTAACACATATAAACACGTATTCACATACCGGCAAGTCATATAATGATTGTAAGCACATAATGCATGATAATTAACACGTTCCCATCCGTTCACCAATTCTCGGGACTCGAGATTTACGTGTGTGCGTTAAACCTGACGATTCTACAAATCACCCCATCCGTGTTCACATGGTTATGGACCGACACCCAATGATCCCTCGGACCATTGTAACGACTTCCGATGATTCCCGAATCATCGACACGACTCAACCGACCTAGTTAAGTATGTTTGAAAACGTTTTTCGCTAAGGTAGACTTATGTTTTTTATAAAGTGTTAACCTAAACGTGCCGGTGTCACAATTGATATTTATGTTATAAATATATTACAATAATGTGGTTATCACCTCCTAAATTAGATTAGCTTATTCTCCAAGTTTTGTACTCCTATATACCCTCATTGTACCTCATTGTAAACATCCTATCTAGAATAAAACATCTCTTTCTCTCCCTATTATCTTTTCTCATATTCTTGCTATTAGGCTAGTTTCACAACTCGTTATCAGCACGAAGTGCTCTCTGTTTTAAGTCGCCCTTGCTACCCCTTTGTTGCTATGGCTGATGCGGCATGGACAGGTGATAAATTCCCATTCAATAATTTTCTAAATATTTGACTATTTGAAGTATTATATTAGGAGTTTGGTTTTGTTCCTGGGTTCGTATCTGTTATTAATATTATCTGGAAATCGCATTAAATCCAGGCAACATTTTGGTCGGTACAACGGCTTATTCAAGAATAAAGATAACTGAAAGGGGATCATATGAATAATATAAAAGGGTTAGCTAATTTGAAGACCCAACTTAAAAAAAATATATATATGTTTCTATGTATCGATCTGTTTTAAATCTTGGTTTATTTTAAATCTTAAAACCAGTTTTTGGATTAAATAGGTCACGATCGAAGTTTTTATTTTTTACTAATATTGCCATATTTTCTTTACATATATAACTAATAATTTAATATATTGTTTTAATAATATATAATAAACTTGTATGATTATGCGGCACTCTCTCTTTGTTAGTTATAAATCATGTGTGATATGTCTTTAGTTGCCAGATATTTGATGAAGTTTATGTATGTTAATAATATATTTGCATGAACCAATAATATAATTTAGTTGTTTTTGAAATCATATACTGGAATTATGATGGATACCATTAATGCAAAAGTTGTGAATCATCATATGTATATTTGGTAAAATGATTCTGTTTAAATGAAAAATGGTTTGTTCGTAGTTGAAAAGCCATTGCCTTTTGTTTATATTTTCTACTCAAGGGTTGATACATATCCATGTTTTTTTAATTTTGATATTTCCTTTTGATTTTAAAGTTCCATGTGTTTGGTTTTTACCTGAAACAATCATGTAATATTTGGTTTCATAAAAGATTAGAACTGTAGTTCAACTAGTGGTATGAGATTTGGTTGCTTTTGTATTAACATAATTTGTTTGAAAGAAATTAGTTAAGATTCAAGTGTGATTTCTTATGCATACAAATATGAATGATGATTATGATTTATGATGCATAACAAAATGGTGTTTTCTTCGTATATACATTTTGTAATTTATGGAACAATAATATATTGAAAACGACATACTTGATGTTGGTTAAGTAGAGAATGATGTCTAATAGTTATTATTGGAAGATTAAACACTATTTCCTTTTTAATAAGTGGATATATACAAATGATATTGAATAAAAGTTATGGTTTATTATCACTCTCATGAAAGATTTACATTTGACATCCAAAGTATCGTACACCTTGAATCTCATTATCATGTTATAAAAAGGTCGTAAGATGTTGGGCTGATAATATTATATATGACTTGGACATATAATTACTTCTCCATGGATGTTATGTGAAGAAAAGTTTATATATGACGGAAATTGGATAAAACAAATTTTGTTTGTTTGTCAAACCTCAAATATGCTCTTGAAGTATCAATGTCATTAAAATTGGGTGAAAGGTTTGAAGTGACTTTATATCCGTCCACAAAGGAATGAATATCCATGAATGTTTTCAGATTCTATCTCATTCCCTGAAGTGAATGTGATGAAAAATGATCGGTATAAAGGTTAAAGATCATGTACATAACTAAGGGAGTTGTAATAATTCCACCATGAAAGTTTTGTGGTTATAATCCATTCCCTGAAGTGAATCTGATGCTATAATTATCAGTGTAAATAAAGTTCATGATTATGGTAATTGTGAAAATTGTTATGATGCTCATGTTAATGAGATCAACTTTGTTAATAATATGATGATTACAGAATGATTGTTATAGGGGTTATGATCATAGTAAATGAAAAAAGTTGTAATGATCATCATAAGATCAACCATGTTAACATTGAATAAGGAAATTATAACGATAGCCAAGTTAATAATGAGCTCAATCATCAAAAATGGAATAATGATCATGTTACTAATGAGATTGACCACCACATGTGGCAAATAAAAGGAGTGATTATATAACATAATGGTTTGAACATTGAAGTTACAATACATTCTATCATATCATATGTTTTGTATTACATACGTGCAAGTAATACATATTCGATCTTGAACTAGAAGTTTAGTTTATGGATCATAATTATTTAATTAGTTGGCATGACTGGTATGACCACTCCGAGTCGATGATGATGTGAACATAATGAAGAACTTAAAGATTCTTCAATCTGATACATGCATGTAATGTTTGCTCTAAAGCGAAGTTAAATATTTGCAATATAAAGTAGGGTGAGATATATATTAATAATGATGATTGGTTTATATAAAGTAAGTTATTAATATTTGATATGATTTAAAATAAAAAAAATAAAATTCGTATTCAAAAATTTTAAAAATTTAAACTGAAAATTCAAAAATTTTGAAACTTTACAATTGAAAACTTATAAATTGATTTTTATTAACTTTATTTAATTATTACCATTTAAAACAAAGTTTATTTTTAAAAACAACACTTTCATAATTCAATGATTAAATTTATATAATAGTTTTATACTTTATTTTTTACTAAAATTTAATAAAAAACGTAACGGTGTAAGTACCATGTAATAAAAAATATATTGCATATTTCCTTGTTAAAACTTAAATTATATTAATTAAAAAGTTCATTTGAAGATAAAAAACTATATAATAAAGTAAGCATAGAAATACCTTATTTTCTGAAAGTAAGGTTTCAGTAGACATTGGTATAATCATTGAACCTTCTTAATGAAACAAAATGAGTGTGCCGTGTGTACTGAAAACAAACACGTAATTATTTTTTTCAGATTTTTCAACACTTAAAAGCATCAAGATTAAAAGATAATCATATACATCATTATATATCAAATGAAAATTTAAAATAAGATATTAAAAAGATTATGCTTGTAAACAATATATTGCAAATGTAATTTGCTAAAATAAATACTACTGAATATAACCTAAAACAAATCGTAACAAGTTTTTTAAAAATGAAGTCATGTAAATTAAAAAGTTGGAGATGTAAGTTTTATAAATTCTTAAAATGATTGCATAACTGAGATTAAAATTGTTTACATAGTGAGAATTTGAATTAGTTTAAAAAATTGGAAAATAGAAATTTAATAATTTTATTTAATTGATTTTTGGTTAAATATTTATTATTAATGATGATTGAATTATTTTAAGTAAGTTATTAATCTAGGTTGGGAGAATTAATATTAATTAATGTATATTGAGAATTAATATAAAATAAGAAAATTATTAATAATTTTATTTAATTGATTTTCCGTTAAATATATATTATTACTGATGATTGAATTATGCATGGTTGAATGTAATTTGCTAAAATAAATACCACTGAATAAAACATAAAACACATTGTATCAAGTTTTTTAAAATAAACAAAATGTACATTCAACAATGTAGAAATGAATTCAGGTATATTGCAAAGTTGGAGATGTAAGTTTTATAAATTTTCAAAATGATTGTATAACTAAGATTAAGATTGTTTACATAGTGAGAATTTGAATTAGTTTAAAAAATTGGAAAATAGAAATTTAATAATTTTATTTAATTGATTTTTTGTTAAATATATATTATTAATGATGATTGAATTATTTTAAGGAAGTTATTAATCTATATTGGGATAATTAATATAAATTCAAATTTAAAACTTTGAATTCAAAATTCAAATAAATTCAAACTGAAAATTTAAAAATTTTGAAATAATATTTTATAAATTGTACACATTAATTGTATGGTTTATATTTTTTTATTTGTAATAACTTATAAACAGTTGATATATATGTCGATTTATGACTAAACATAATTTAAATGAAAATCAATTATTAAAGAAATGAAACATATAATGAAAATCACATATTCAATAACTAAAAATATAATAATAAAGTTAATTAATTTAGTGTTTTGAATTGATATTTATAGTTTTCATCAGAAAATTTAAACATTTATTGAATTGATTTACGATTTAAGCTATATATTAATAATGATGATTGGTTTATTTAAAGTAAGTTATTAATAATTGATATGATTTAAAATAAAAAATATAAAATTCATATTCAAAAATTTGAAAAATTGAAATTGAAAATTCAAAAATTTTGAAACTTTACAATTGAAAACATATAAATTGATTTTTATGAATTTTATTTAATTATTACCATTTAAAATAACGTTTATTTTTAGAAACATGACTTTCATAATTCAATGATTAAATTTACATATAGTTTTATACTTTATTTTTTACTAAAATTTAATAAAAAAACGTAACGGTTTAAGTACCCTGTAATAAAAAATATATTGCATATTTTTTTGTTAAAACATAAATTACGTTAATTAAAAAGTTTCTTTGAAGATAAAAAAAACTATATAATAAAGTAAGTATAGAAATACCTTATTTTCTGAAAGTAAGGTTTCAGCAGACATTGGTATAATCATCGAAGTTTCTTAATGAAACAAAATGAGTGTTACCCCTGTACTGAAAACAAACATGTAATTAATTTTTTCAGATTTTTCAACAATTAAAAGCATCAAGATTAAAAGATAATCATATACATCATTACATATCAAATGAAAATGTAAAAGAAGATATTAAAAAGATTATGCTTGTAAACAATATATTGCAAATGTAATTTGGTAAAATAAATACTACTGAATAAAACCTAAAACAAATCGTATCAAGTTTGTTAAAAATGAAGTCATGTAAATTAAAAGGTTGGAGATGTAAGTTTTATAAATTCATAAAATGATTTCATAACTGAGATTAAGATTGTTTATAAAGTGAAATTGAATTAGTTTAAAAAATTGGAAAATAGAAATTTAATAATTTTTTTAGTTGATTTTTGATTAAATATATATTATTAATGATGATTGAATTATTTTAAGGAAGTTATTAATCTAGATTGGGAGAATTAATATAAATTCGAATTTAAAAGATTGATCTCAAAATTTAAATTAATTCAAACTGAAAATTTAAAAATTTTGAAATATTGTTTTATAAATTTTATACATTATTGGTTATGGTTTATATTTTTTAATGTTTTATAACTTATAAGCAGTTGAGGAAATAAGGGTTATCATATATATGTCGATTTATGACTAAACATAATTTAAATGAAAATCACATATTCAAGAAATGAAACATATAATGAAAATCACATATTGAATAAACTAAACATGTAATAATAAATTTAATTAATTTAGTGTTCCGAAAGTAAGGTTTCATCAGACATTGGTATAATCTTTGAAGCTTTTTAATGAAACAAAATGAGTCTTACCCCTGTACCGAAAACAAACACGTAATTAATTTTTTCAGTTTTTTCAACAAATAAAAGCATCAAGATTAAAAGATAATCATATACATCATTATATATCAAATGAAAATGTAAAAGAAGATATTAAAAAGATTATGCTTGTAAACAATATATTGCAAATGTAATTTGCTAAAATAAATACTACTGAATAAAACATAAAACAAATCGTATCAAGTTTTTAAAAATGAAGTCATGTAGATTAAAAAGTTGAGATGTAAGTTTTATAAATTCTCAAAATAATTGTATAACCGAGATTAAGGGGGTGTTTGGGATTTGATTATTCAAAACAGATTATGCGTTTTAAAAATAGATTATTTGCATTTTCAAAACGCAATCCAAACACTAAAAACTGATTATTTGCGTTTTCAAAATGCAATAATCGAAAAATAAGATTCAAAACACAATCCCAAACACCCTCTAAGATTGTTTATATATTGAGAATTTGAATTAGTTTAAAAAAAAATAGAAAATAGAAATTTAATAATTTTATTTAATTGATTTTCGGTTAAATATATATTATTAATGATGATTGTATCATTTTTAAGGAAGTTATTAAACTAGATTGGGAGAATTAATATAAATTCGAATTTAAAAGTTTGAATTCAAAATTCAAATAAATTCAAACTGAAATTTTAAAAATTTCAAAATAATTCTCAATGTTATTCAAGGATATTTACTACATTTCCAAATATGCGGCACAAAATTAGGAAACCAATTCTCTGAAATTAAATGCTCCATAATTATTTCAGATCCATATCCAGAATTCGAACTGAGGTTTGGCTCCTTATTCGATCAAATCATATTAACATTACAATAAACTCTTTAACACCAAACCATATAAGATCTGCAAGAACAATTATGAACAATATATGAACTTCATATCTTAACCTTAAAAGACATGCATCCCATCGAATATAACAGACTCGGCCAAAACAAAAAGTATTATGTTGATTAAACATAAGTTAGCCAAAACAATGTGACACCCGGCATATTTGACTTGACATATTTAAACTTATAAGTCTACCTTAGTGGGAAACGTTTTACTTACGTGCTTAACTGGGTTAGTTGAGTTGGGATTTTCTTACGTATTGTGCAAGGTTCAATGATCTGGACGATCATTGGTGTCTTTTACATACACACGAGTCTTGAATCCCGTTGTTGGTGAATTACATAAACTAGATTAAGTGTTATGCATAGATTGATTCTTATGTGGTGGATTACATGCAAATATGTGTTTAAATTATGTTCAGATGATTATCCATGCTTATATATGTTAAACATAGATTAGGATCACATGTTCATGTGTTAGGATGTGTTAAGATGTGCTAAACACGACAAACTAGAAATCTGGAAAAAGGCATTTTTCCTGGTTCGACCATTCGAAGGGTCGAACCTGGCCCTCAGCCTGTTAAAGGTCTCATTCGACCAAATAAAACTACATTCGACCCATAAAAAGGGTCGAACCTGGCTATTTGTTTTATAGGTACTACATTCGACCACTTAACTCCACGTTCGCCCACATGTAAGGGTCGAACCTGGACATACTATAAATACCATCCTTAGTCATTTTTCACCATTTCACAAACCCTAAACGTCTATAAACACTCTCTTTCGACTCTTAACATTGGGGAAGGAGTTTTTTAGCTTGTTTTTCATAATCCAACTCTCTAAATCATTACAAGTGAAGATCTAAGGTGTGTTCCTCATTCTAAATCCTTTTTAAGCAATTTTGATTTGTTTTTATAAAACCCCAAAGTTCCAGATCTGATCTAAGATGACTTTTATGAATAATAACCTATCTAAAGCCTTTCCAAACAAAACCTTATCATAAAACATGAGTTTTCTTATGTATTAACATAGTTAATGATTCTTCATGGTTATGTTATGTGATTATTTGATGTTGCATGATATATGGATGATGTAGAGATGTTCTAGGTTGGTTATAACTGATGAGTTTTGATTATCCAGATTACAAAGTATGGTATGTTGATGTTAGGGCTAATTTGGGGATTTTGATGGATTTGGGGATTGACGCATGATGTTGTTAGGGATAATATGATTAGGGGTTTTGATCTACATGATAATCTGAGTTTGATGATGTGCTTATTAAGTGATTTTACAAACTTACCAAATTGGGTAAGATTTCCATGCATGATGTGACATCTTCATAATTTTGCCATTTTGGGTAAACATTAAAACGGACTGATTTAGGGGTAAGAATGGTAGGGTTATGTGGGGATATGTTATTCATACTTGACTGCTGTGTCTCATGATGTTTCGTGATGTTTTCGGATGTTTTTGATGCGTTTTTGGAAGAATCAAACTAACAGGGTCGAACCTGGAGTTCCTTCGACCAGTCGTAGGGTCGAAGGTGGATCTCCAGGGTCGAACATGGACTCTGATGGTCGAACATGCACTGTTTTGGTCGAACGTGGCTCGAAAGTGGGAAAAAGGGGGCGAATGTGGAGGTTGGAAAACCACATTCGACCCTATGTTATCCAAAATGAGATTTTTGATACAAACTAAGTGTTTTATGCTTGAACCTTGTGTGTAATCTATGTATACTTGATTAGTTTGTGTAATGGGTCACCAACGGGATGTCGGGTCAGTTTAGTGTGTCAGTTAAACTGTCAAACACATTTTCAAACTTACTGAGTCACGATCTGGACAATCGGGGACTAGTTAATTCTTGTTTTGGGAACTCAAACTAAGGTGTGAATAGATCTATTGGGCTTGACCAGCCTAATAGATCGCTGGTATTTGGGATCATCAAGACTTGTCTTAATTCTTGTTTTGGGAACTCAAACTAAGGTGAGTGTCACAGCCCCATTCTTTACTGTTTTCGGAAGGTGTGAATAGATCTATTGGGGGAAGGTGTGAATAGATCTATTGGGCTTGACTAGCCCCACTCGGGCCGACTGGAGGTTGGTGGCGGGTGCATATTTGTCCTATATCTTACGGCACCAGGTGATGAACCGGTGACGGGTTTGAGGCATCCTTATCTTGTCAGCAGTGGTTCACGACTCTATAGTATCATGTAACGATGTCTAGCTAGCATCAGGTATAGATGTAAGGATTGTTGGGTCTGGTTTACTTGTGACAAACTTTTACAAACTATATCTTTGTGACTCACCGGCACTTTATGTGTTGTCTAACTTCGCATGTTTTCTCAGGTTGCTAAGGTAGCAGGGAGTCTTAGGCGCACTGGAGTCGCACTGCGTCTGGTCTTGCATACATAAGCAAACCGGGTTGTGTCACACCCTCAAATTTCCACGTGCGGGGTTTTACCTTGAGGCGCGTGACACACCAGGATCCAAGTCAACGGTCACAATAAACAACACTATATGATACGTAAAAATGACATAAGTAAACCATTAAGCTTTCATAAATGATCCATTGCTGTGGAAGCGTAAAACTTTATTACAACATGAAGCCAAAAGTACGAAAGTCTGAAAATACTAAATGAGATGCACATGAACCCTAGACGCCGTGAGACTCCGTGCGCCTATCGACAGCTGCTACCTTAGCGACCTGAGACAAACATGCTAAATACGTCAGCAAATAATGCCGGTGAGTTCACAGGTTTTTAATGAATACCGACTCCAAATGTATACCAATTCCAAGTGAAAATCGACTCCAACTGAATACTAACTCCCAAATGAATACCCATGATCAATCCAGACCACATGCATGCAAATCATATGAATACCTGTACTACTGCGATTGGAAAACCATTACTGGACTCGAATACTGTGAATACTGAATACGTGCCCGAATGAATACTGAATACTGAATACTGCATACTGAATACTGAATACTGAATACCTAAGAGACAATATGCACCCGTACGACCTCCAGTCGACGAGTGGGGCGGGTCAAGCCCAAATAGCGCTATCCATATTTCCCCCGTTGTGCATCCCCGCACATTCATGGTTTCCCCCGGGACTTCCAAAGATCGCATAGTAATATAATGAATACTCTAAAACATAATGAATACGTGAAAACATAATGAATACTCCAAACCCAATGAATTCATGAATACCAAAACGTAGTTGACACATCTTTCCTGAAAACTTAGTTGAAACGCCTTTTATGAAAACATAGTTGACACACGTTTAAAGGACACAGCATGTTTTCTCCCCCAAAATGTAAAACCAGTAAAAGAGTGGGGCCGGGAAACTCACCTTAGAGTGCGTCTTCTGATAACTAGAATTCCAACACGTGTATGATAATCCCAACTAATGACAACCTATCAATGAGTTTACATAAGTGTGATGACTATTAAGCCGAAGGCTAACTAGTCCCCGATTGTCCAGATCTTGACTACGTGTGTTAAAAAGTGTGTTTAAACGTTAACCGGACATCCCAGACCGACCCGACATCTCGTTGATGACCCATTACATCAATTAGTCATGCACATAAGTTTAACACATAAGTTTCAAGCATAAAACACTTAGTTTGCATCAAAAATCTCATTTCTGCATCAGAACGGTCGAACCAGTCAGTTTTAAGTCTCATTCGCACCTTTTCAGTCTCCTTCGCCCGTTTGAGCCACGTTCGCCCGTTTTTCCCACGTTCGCCCGTTTTTCCTACGTTCGCCCATTTTTCCACGTTCGCCCGTTTTTCCACGTTCGCCCATATTTTATTCCACGTTCGCCCATTCGAACCAATTTTATTCCACGTTCGCCCGTTTTCATCAGCATTTTATAAAACACACCAAAACGCATCTAAACGGTCCGAAAACATCACGAAACATTACCCATCACAGCAGTCAACTATCATTAACATATTCCTACATAACCCTACCAATTTTATCCCGAAATCCGTCCGTTTTACAAGTTACCCGAAATAGCAAATTATGGAGATGTCACATCAAACGCATGCAATCTTTACCCACTTAGGAAACTTTATGAAATCAACCAATAATCAACTTAATATACTCAGATTATCATGAACAATAAACCCCCAATCATATCCTTATCACTATCATCATGAACAAGCCCTAGATTTAACCCAAAATCCCCAAAATGAACATAACATCATCAATAATCAATTGTAACCTATCTCAATCATAAATCATCATCAATAACACTCCTAGATCATTGTCATAACATCTATACAGCAATCAATCATCAAACAATGCATAACATCACATAAAACACCATTAACAGATGTTATTTTGTATGAAAACTCATTGTTTATGAATAGGTTTTGTTTAGAAAGATATTAGGAAGGTTTTTATTCATGAAATCATGTTTGAATCAGATCTGGACTCTTGGGGTTCAAAGAAAACGAATTGAAATGCTTTAAAAATGATTTAGAATGAAGAACACACCTTAGATCTTTGTGTAGAAGATGTTTGTAGGTTAGACTATAGAAAACAAGGGCAAAAACTCCTTCCCCAATGTTTAAAGTTGCTAGAGAGTGTTTTGAGACGGTTAGGGTTTGTGAAATGGTGAAAAATGACAAAGTGTGGTATTTATACTATGTCCACATTCGCCCCTTTTCAATGGGCGAATGAGCCCTCCTTCGACCCTTCTCAAGGTCGAATGAGTCCTTCTGTGGTCGAAGGAAATCCTTTCCATCCAGTTCCCAGGTTCGCCCCTTTACAAGGGTCGAACGAGGAGTATTGTCCAGGTTCGCCCATTCGATTGGTCGAACCGGGACTCAAGTTTTTCCAGTTTTCCAATTTGTCGTGTTTAACGCATTTTAACGCACCCTAACATACGAGCATGCAACCTTAGTCTATGTTTAACATATTTAAGCATGGATGATTATCTATACATCATTTAAACACATCTAAGCATATAATCCACCATACAACAATTAGTCTACACATACACTTAATTAGTTTATGTAATTCACCAACAACGGGACTCGTATCGTGTGTGTGTGTGTGACTAACCCAATGATCTCCCGAATCATTGGACCCTGGACTGGACAATACGGACTGTGTTCCGACTCTACTGACCCCGTCAAGTATGTTTAATAAACGTTTTTCGCTAAGGTAGACTTATGTGTTTATAAAATGTTGACCCAAACATGCCGGGTGTCACATCATCCCCCTGTTGAAAGAATTTTCGTCCCGAAAATTTCCCGAAGTCAAAGAGAACGAAGCGATAAAAAGAAAAATTTTCCCGGTCGTCACATCATCCCCCTGTTGAAAGGAATCTCGCCCCGAGATTCACTCTTCGACAGTAATGAGTGTCGACCTAACCCATGTAACGTTTCCCAGAACACAAACGGAATGATAACCACGAACGAAAGATGATATCAACGAATACTCTATGCCGGGGAACCGCCCTCCCCAAAGTGAATACAAAACAATGAATCCTCCTGATCGAAGGCCTACTAGAGACTACTGTGATCGGTATAAATGACACACCGGTACCGTCCAAGTAGCATCTCCAGAGGACCCACATCAGACTCATGAATGCAAAATGATGACCAAATACCAAACTGAATGCACACAATGAATACGAATCGCAAAACAATGTGAATGAGAATGAATACGAGCATAACGAAAATCAAGAAAAGAATACTCACCAGTAACAGTGTCAGGATCCTCCTGGTTCTCCCTAGCGCCAATGACGTAGACATGACCACGAGTAGTTCGACCGCCACCTTCATTCCCAGCACCACCTGCAGTCCCTTGCTTCAGCTTAGGGCAATCCCGCTTGAAGTGTCCAGTTTCTCCACAGTGATAACATCCCTGCCTCCCCTGAGGAGCAGTGACAGTAGTAGTAGCAGTAGTGACCTGTGCCGGTTGTAGCTGAAGAGTGGTCCTACAGTCCTTAGCATGATGACCAAAACGCTGGCACCGACGACAGCGAAACTTCTCACAATCACCCGTATGATGAAATCCACACTCGCCACACTTCGGGAGTTTCCCAGTATAACCCCCAGTCCTCTGCTCAGATGACGCTCCCACAACGTCCTGCCTCTTAACCTGCTGTTGAGACGACCTAACGTTCTTCCCAGCACTTTCCCACTTCCTCTTGTTGTCCGCAGGGGCTTTCACAGCAGCACCCCTCGGAGGTAGAACGCCCTCAGCAACCTTCATGTTGGTCAGCTTGTGAGCTGCCCGAACAGTGGCCAACATGGTAGTGTGATCAGCAGCGGCAACAAGTCCAGCAATCTCCGGCACTAACCCAGCAACGTAGTGCTCAATCCTCCGGTACTCCGGTGTAGCCAAGCCGGGGCACATCCCAGCCAACTCGTTGTGCCTAGCAGTAAACTCCTCGATCTCCGACCCAACCATCTTCAGATTCCAGAACTCATGCTCCAACTTCATAATCTCGTCCCTCGGGCAATACTCCGCTCGCAACATCTGAACGAACTCGGACCACGGCATAGCATTGGCCTCACCCAGGCCAAGATTCGCAGTGGTGGAGTTCCACCAGGTCAAAGCGTGTCCCTCTAGAGTAGCAGAAGCATACTTGACACGATCAGCGTCAGGACAGTTACACATAGCAAACACCGACTCGATCTTCTCTAACCACCGGAGCAAACCCACTGCCCCTTCAGTCCCATTGAAGAAATGGGGCTTACAGTCCATGAACTTCTTGTACGTGCACCCAGACTGCACCTGATTAGTATTTCCCAGGGTCTGCTGAGCAGCCTGGAAAGCAGCCAACGCAACATTCAACTGCTGCTGCAACATGTTCTCCAACTCCGCCTGAGTCATGGTAATGTTCCCACCACCTCGTCCACCGCCATTGCGACCCCCGCCGCCACCACGGCGTCCACCAGCACGTCCACCAGCGCGACCAGACATGTTCTGCCAAACATGAGACAAGATACTCAAAACCACTAACAGATCGAGCTACAAGTGACCAAACGAATTCAGAACGTGGTTCCAGCATGACCATTAGTCCGAACACGAAGTCCACCAAGATTTTCATGCATTTCGATTTATGATTTCGTGTGCACCCGAAATAACAAATCGCTCTACATGGTCCTCTAGGCGTGCTCCTAGCTAGTACTTCAAATCACCCGATACCCACATTCCTGAAAGAAACTGTTATCGCACGAAGATCCCAAAGTGAACAGTCACTCAGGAGTGTACTATGACAAGTACGAGTGCATAATAGTGTGTGTGCAGGTAAGTATGTACATTAGAGCATAGAGGGGAGATATCCAAAACCCGGAAAGATCTCAAGAATGTGCCGAAGCCACCCCAATGTACACTACTGCCAAGTATAAGCGATAAGCCCCTTCATCTTCAAACCCGAAGAAGAAGATAGAACCCAGGTAGGAATAACAAAAGATGGATAATGTGATACCGTGTGATGAGGACACTGACACCCCGACAAGGTTAGTATGTTTACCAAATGACACGACCCGTAACTATGTGTGACCGCCTAACGTGTGTGATACTCGGCTATAGACTAGACTCTACATGCAGTCCTAGTTCACTATAACCATTGGCTCTGATACCAATCTGTCACACCCTCAAATTTCCACGTGCGGGGTTTTACCGCGAGGCGCGTGACACACCAGGATCCAAGTCAACGGTCACAATAAACAACACTATATGATACGTAAAAATGACATAAGTAAACCATTAAGCTTTCATAAATGATCCATTGCTGTGGAAGCGTAAAACTTTATTACAACATGAAGCCAAAAGTACGAAAGTCTGAAAATACTAAATGAGATGCACATGAACCCTAGACGCCGTGAGACTCCGTGCGCCTATCGACAGCTGCTACCTTAGCGACCTGAGACAAACATGCTAAATACGTCAGCAAATAATGCCGGTGAGTTCACAGGTTTTTAATGAATACCGACTCCAAATGTATACCAATTCCAAGTGAAAATCGACTCCAACTGAATACTAACTCCCAAATGAATACCCATGATCAATCCAGACCACATGCATGCAAATCATATGAATACCTGTACTACTGCGATTGGAAAACCATTACTGGACTCGAATACTGTGAATACTGAATACGTGCCCGAATGAATACTGAATACTGAATACTGCATACTGAATACTGAATACTGAATACCTAAGAGACAATATGCACCCGTACGACCTCCAGTCGACGAGTGGGGCGGGTCAAGCCCAAATAGCGCTATCCACATTTCCCCCGTTGTGCATCCCCGCACATTCATGGTTTCCCCCGGGACTTCCAAAGATCGCATAGTAATATAATGAATACTCTAAAACATAATGAATACGTGAAAACATAATGAATACTCCAAACCCAATGAATTCATGAATACCAAAACGTAGTTGACACATCTTTCCTGAAAACTTAGTTGAAACGCCTTTTATGAAAACATAGTTGACATACGTTTAAAGGACACAGCATGTTTTCTCCCCCAAAATGTAAAACCAGTAAAAGAGTGGGGCCGTGAAACTCACCTTAGAGTGCGTCTTCTGATAACTAGAATTCCAACACGTGTATGATAATCCCAACTAATGAAAACCTATCAATGAGTTTACATAAGTGTGATGACTATTAACCCGAAGGCTAACTAGTCCCCGATTGTCCAGATCTTGACTACGTGTGTTAAAAAGTGTGTTTAAACGTTAACCGTACATCCCAGACCGACCCGACATCCCGTTGGTGACCCATTACATCAATTAGTCATGCACATAAGTTTAACATATAAGTTTCAAGCATAAAACACTTAGTTTGCATCAAAAATCTCATTTCTGCATCAGAACGGTCGAACCAGTCAGTTTTAAGTCTCCTTCGCACCTTTTCAGTCTCCTTCGCCCGTTTGAGCCACGTTCGCCCGTTTTTCCCACGTTCGCCCGTTTTTCCTACGTTCGCCCGTTTTTCCACGTTCGCCCGTTTTTCCACGTTCGCCCATATTTTATTCCACGTTCGCCCATTCGAACCAATTTTATTCCACGTTCGCCCGTTTTCATCAGCATTTTATAAAACGCACCAAAACACATCTAAACGGTCCGAAAACATCACGAAACATTACCCATCACAGCAGTCAACTATCATTAACATATTCCTACATAACCCTACCAATTTTATCCCGAAATCCGTCCGTTTTACAAGTTACCCGAAATAGCAAATTATGGAGATGTCACATCAAACGCATGCAATCTTTACCCAATTAGGAAACTTTATGAAATCAATCAATAATCAACTTAATATACTCAGATTATCATGAACAATAAACCCCCCAATCATATCCTTATCACTATCATCATGAACAAGCCCTAGATTTAACCCAAAATCCCCAAAATGAACATAACATCATCAATAATCAATTGTAACCTATCTCAATCATAAATCATCATCAATAACACTCCTAGATCATTGTCATAACATCTATACAGCAATCAATCATCAAACAATGCATAACATCACATAAAACACCATTAACAGATGTTATTTTGTATGAAAACTCATTGTTTATGAATAGGTTTTGTTTAGAATGATATTAGGAAGGTTTTTATTCATGAAATCATGTTTGAATCAGATCTGGACTCTTGGGGTTCAATGAAAACGAATTGAAATGCTTTAAAAATGATTTAGAATGAAGAACACACCTTAGATCTTTGTGTAGAAGATGTTTGTAGGTTAGATTATAGAAAACAAGGGCAAAAACTCCTTCCCCAATGTTTAAAGTTGCTAGAGAGTGTTTTGAGACGGTTAGGGTTTGTGAAATGGTGAAAAATGACAAAGTGTGGTATTTATACTATGTCCACATTCGCCCCTTTTCAATGGGCGAATGAGCCCTCCTTCGACCCTTCTCAAGGTCGAATGAGTCCTTCTGTGGTCGAAGGAAATCCTTTCCATCCAGTTCCCAGGTTCGCCCCTTTACAAGGGTCGAACGAGGAGTATTGTCCAGGTTCGCCCATTCGATTGGTCGAACCGGGACTCAAGTTTTTCCAGTTTTCCAATTTGTCGTGTTTAACGCATTTTAACGCACCCTAACATACGAGCATGCAACCTTAGTCTATGTTTAACATATTTAAGCATGGATGATTATCTATACATCATTTAAACACATCTAAGCATATAATCCACCATACAACAATTAGTCTACACATACACTTAATTAGTTTATGTAATACACCAACAACGGGACTCGTATCGTGTGTGTGTGTGTGACTAACCCAATGATCTCCCGAATCATTGGACCCTGGACTGGACAATACGGACTGTGTTCCGACTCTACTGACCCCGTCAAGTATGTTTAATAAACGTTTTTCGCTAAGGTAGACTTATGTGTTTATAAAATGTTGACCCAAACATGCCGGGTGTCACAGGTTGTGTTTGCATTCATATTTTGACATTGGTTTTGTAAAAATTAAATTTTTCTTCCACTGTCGTTTTCTACTTTACTTATAAACTGCGTGGTTGGTATTTCTACGTAGCTTTCAATGCATATAAATGTCGTTTATTGTGACTGTTGTCTTGGATCCTGGTATGTCACGTGCCTCGCGGTAAAACCCCGCAAGTGAAATTTGAGGGTGTGACAGATTGGTATCAGAACCAATGGTTATAGTGAACTAGGACTGCATGTAGAGTCTGGTCTATAGCCGAGTCACACACTAGACGGTCACATGTTATGAGTCGTTTTAGTGGGGAACTTACTAACTTTATCGGGGTGTCTATATCATCATACTTGTGTGTTACATCATCTATTCTTGCTTAGGCTTGACCTATTCTTTATCTTATCTTCTTCTTCGGGATTTGAAGACGAATGGATGGACTTGTTGGTTCTTAGCACGGCTGTGTTACGCATTGGAGCGACTTTGACGTATCTTCGAGATCTGTCCAGCGTTCGGACATCCTACTTTCTGCTTCGATGGAGACACTTGCTCACACACTATCTTGCACTTGTACATAGATTAGTACACTTTGGAATGATTATTCATTCGGAACCCATTTACTCATGGCATTCTGATCGGATGATTCGTAGTTGATACGAATTGGTCAGATCAGAAAGGTTCTCTATTCTTATCACTAGTTATTGATACTAGTGATGAATCTGAACTTCTTGTTCTCTCTGTATTCCAGAAGATGCCAGCTGCTCGTGGTGGTGGACGCCGTGGTGGCGGTGGTGGACGCCGTGGTGGCGGCGGTGGTCGCGGTGGCGGTCGAGGTGATGAGCCTGTTACTATGATCCAATCTGAGCTGAACAACATGATTCAGCAACGGGTGTTTGATGCTGTTGCTGGATTCCGGGCTGCTTAGCAGGGATTTGCAGGTGGTAATGCTGTTAATCCTCATCCTCCTACCTGCTCCTACAAAATGTTTATGAACTGCAAGCCTCATAACTTTAGTGGGAATGAGAGTGCAGTGGGTTTACTGAGGTGGTTGGAGAAGGTTGTCTCTGCTTTTGCGATGTGTAACTGTCCTGCCGTGGACCATGTGAAGTACGCTTCTGGTACTTTTGAGAATCGTGCTTTGACGTGGTTGAATACCGTCATCCAGACTGTTGGGTTGGTTGAGGCCAATGCCATGCCTTGGGATGAGTTTGTGTTTCGTTTGAAGACTGAGTACTGTCCCTGTGATGAGATTAAGAAGCTGGAGCATGAGTTGTGGAATCATACAATGGTTGGATCTGAGATCGAGGAGTATGTTGTTCGTTATCATGAGTTGGTTCTTATGTGTTTGGATGTTGATACTCCAGACTATAAGAAGATTGAATTCTTTGTTGCTGGGCTCGTACCTGAACTTCGTGGGTTGGTTACCGCGAATGACTGTGCTACTCTTCAGGGTACTATTCGGTTGGC
Organism: Ambrosia trifida; assembly: GCA_028751855.1. NCBI lineage: Eukaryota > Viridiplantae > Streptophyta > Magnoliopsida > Asterales > Asteraceae > Ambrosia > Ambrosia trifida. The sequence continues at coordinate 76,424,402 of CM054129.1, forward strand.
TCACAAGCTGACCAATCAGAAGGTGGAAGAAGGTACTCTGCCACCTAGGGGTTCTGTTGTGAAGGCCCCTGATAGTGGTAGTAAGCGAAAGTGGGAGAGCTCTGTAAAGAACTTCGCCCCATCCCAGCCCCAGCAGCAGCAGAAGAGGTCTGAGTCTTCTACCCCTTCGTCTGGGCAGAAGTCTGGTTCTTATCTTGGTAGTTACCCGAAGTGCAACAAGTGTAGCTATCATCATAATGGGCCATGCCGCAAACTTACTACTTGTCAGCGGTGTGGGAAACCGGGACATGAGGTTCAGACTTGTCGTGTTCGTTTGAGCGACAAACCTGCCCCTCAGGCTACTAACCAGACGAACTAGGGTTGTTACAACTGTGTTCAGACTGGTCACTTTAAGCGGGATTGTCCCAAGTTGAAGCAGGGTGATGGTGGGAAGAACGGTGGTGGTAACAGGAACAACGGAGGTGGCGGCGGAAACACACGTGTCTTCGTCATTGGATCGGGGGAAGCCCGGTAGGACCCATACACTGTTACCGGTACGTTCCTTCTTAATGATCGCTATGCGTTTGTTTTATTTGATTTTGGTGCCGATAGGAGCTTTGTATCGATAGGATTTAGTCAGTTGCTAGACATAGTACCCACACCCTTAGTGTAACATTACGCATTTATAACTTGTACGTTACGATCACCATGAATAAAAACGTCAAGTTTTAATATTATTAATCGTATTTTATTATTATTGTGACATTTTTGGAACCCTAATACAATATTAAATATATATATAATATACATATATATGTGGTTTAATTGCAAAAATAATAAAAGCTTGGGCCGGGACTCGAACCCGCGCCCCAAGCCGGTTCTTATACACACACACACATAACCAACTGCTCTACACATACTTATTGTTTTAAACCCAACCCGTTATAATTATATCACATGATTCATTCTTCACAGTTGACTTGGAAAGTCAACTGTGGTATCAATCTTCCATAATTAAACATCGTGAACGCGTAATTGTTCCTGAATTGACATGAGATCGTGATTACCGGCCTATTATGAGTCATATACATGTTCACTTATCATTCATTTCATACCAATTTTACTCGTGGACGCGTCAACCATTAAAGACGAGGTCAAACATACCAATTCGATGATCTAGACCACCACACTATAAATTGAGCATCTCTGGACAATCACAACTCGCCAATCAATCTTTCTCAACCTCCAATTTCTTAATCATTCACTGTCTTGAGTCATTTTTGATCGTGTTTTGACTTCGAGCTTTGACTGTGCAATCGAATTCAATTCGTTATTGTAAGTATCATTTCTTCAGTGGGTTTTGATGTTCGGCATACACTCAACATTAACCCTAAGGTTAATTGGGTTAATGTTGTGTGAATTGTTCAATTGTAAAAGTTAGGGCTCGAACATACGAATTGGGGAAGAACACTGATTTCACATATGTTATATAATTTAAACGAACTGAAACCAAACACAACCACTGGTCTGGACCAAGTGGTTGTGCCTGGTGTCCTCGGACCGGCCCACGCGGGTTCGATCCACAGCAGCAACATTCTTTTCTTCTTGTTTTGTTTTCTTTAAAAACAAACAAACTTATATATATATATATATATATATATATATATATATATATATATTTCTTTATATTTTTAAATTCATTTTTAAAATACCAAAACTCTTTTAAAAATTCTACAAAAATTATTTTGTGTTAATCTAATGAAAAAGTTTAACATAAAATTTTTAGTTTTCAAAAATTTATTTATTTAATATATATAATATTAATCCAAGTTTATTCTATTATATTTATAAAATTCTATTAAAATATCAAAACAATTTTATAAATTTCCACAAAAATTATTCTGAGTTTTTATGACAATAAACTTTTCTGAAATGATTTTTATTTCTGAAAAATCATTTATTTAATATTTTTAATCAATTTTTGTTAGTTTTAATCATAAATAAATCATAATAAGTTCATTTTTCAATATTTTTGCACCAAAATTTTATATAAATTATTTCTGATTATTTGGAACAGAAATATAATTTTTAATCTAATAATTCTTTAGTTTTAGTATTTTTAAATATTAAAGTTAAATTTTGACAATTTGAAATAAATAGATTTAATATTCTATTTTTAAGAAAATAATTTTATAAAAATTATTTTTATACTTTAAACTCATTATTGTGACCATCTTTGATTCAAATTTTATAAAAAGACTTTTGTTTATTTATTTATTAAATTTCTCTTATTATTCAAACATTTCATTTATTAATCAAACGAGCATTTATCCCCAATTCGAAGCCCTAGAATATATTTGTAGACTAGATAGACTTAGACATATTTATTACCTTGATTATAGGGTAATACTTGGCATTGTTTGGGCAACACACTATTCTATTTTTCAAGGGAAATAACATTTTGCTGAGGTGAGTTTTACATAGCCCCTTTTCTATTTATCACCATTTTTGGGGTGAAACATGTTACAACATTCTATATGCAATTCAATCATCAAAGTGTCTATGTGTTTTTCTATGTTGCATTATGTCTTAAACATGACTAGGGTAAGCACAATTCTAGCATAATCATTAACATTGATCAGCCGACGGTATACAATGATAGATCTATTGGACTGACAATCCCACCCGGATACGTGCCTCCTACAAAGGTAGCGTGGGTGATTGTTATTGCATAACATAATCGAGTGAACCATGAGCGTATGGGATGTACCACAATACAACAGTCACAAGGGTTGATTATGCACTCGATTTACTTCTAGTATGTTTTCACATATGGACTAGACTTGCCATGACACTTGAATTGTACAACATTTTTATTCGATTATCAAAACCTATGTAATTCTCACCAACTTTTGTTGACCCAAAATATTTTCAACTTAACATGTTTCAGGTTCTACTTGCTTGAAGATTTGAATTAATGCTTGAAGATGTGTGCATAGTTTTATTCATTTTGATGTACGAATTCTTGTAGAACAATTGTATGTAATTTATTTAAATCATATAATGAAATTTATTATTCACCATGAGCTACTGAATAATCATCAATACGTGACACCTCGATGTTTCTGCCATCGGTTGGGGTGTTACACTTAGAGGCTAAGTACTTGATAGAATTGGCTGATGGTAAGAACATTGAAGCGAAACATATTCTTCGGGAGTGTCGTTTGGAATTTTCGGGTTTGTCTTTCCCTATTGACCTTATGTCGGTATCCTTGGGTAGTTTTGATGTTGTCGTAGGCATGGATTGGTTGTCTTTGTATCGTGCGGAGATCGTTTGCTTCGATAAGGTTGTCGTATTCCTCTCCCTGATGGAGAGATTCTTTCGGTGCATGGTGAGAAGAGTGGTGCTCCTTTGAGTATCATTTCTTGTATGAAAGCCCACAAGTATCTTCGGAATGGTTATTCTGCCATTCTGGCACTTGTTTCTGTTTCTTTTGATGGTGAGAAGAAGATCGAGGATATTCCCGTGGTTCGTGACATTCCTGATGTATTTCCTGACGACTTACCTAGTCTTCCTCCTCATCGTCAGGTTGAGTTTGGTATTGACCTTGCACCTGGTGCAGCCCCCATTGCTCGAGCCCCTTATCGTCTTGCACCTCCTAACATGTTGGAGTTGTCCAACCAGCTACAGGAACTCTTAGAAAAGGGTTTCTTCCGGCCTAGCTCTTCTCCATGGGGTGCCCCTATTCTGTTCGTGAAGAAGAAAGATGGGAGCCTTCGTATGTGTATTGATTACCGTGAGCTGAACAAGGTGACCATCAAGAATCATTATCCTCTTCCTCGTATTGATGATCTCTTCGACCAACATCAGAGTTCTAGCTATTATTCGAAGATCGACTTGAGGTCCGGTTATCACCAGTTGCGTGTGCAGAAAGCCGATGTTCCGAAGACTGCCTTTCGTACTCGTTATGGCCACTTTGAGTTTTTGGTCATGCCCTTTGGTCTCACCAACGCACCAGCGGTTTTCATGGATTTAATGAACTGTGTCTGTAAGCCTTATCTTGATAAATTCATCATTGTCTTCATTGATGACATTCTGATCTATTCCAAGAGCAAGGTGGACCACGAGGAACACTTGCGACTTGTCTTGGAACTCTTGAGGCGAGAACAGCTGTATGCTAAGTTCTCGAAGTATGACTTTTGGTGTGACAACAGTTAACGTAACAGGTCAACGACCGTACATGTTTCATTTATTAAGTCATTATATGTGCATTTTTAAACAATTTGCATACACTATACCCCCCAGGCTAGTAGAGCATGAGTTAAACAGAAAACTCAACATAGTGCACTTGTTTAGTCATAAAACACCCGGACACATCATCAAAACAAGCATTACAAGAGGTTATACCCACTAACACATGCTAATGCACCTCTAACACACGATTGTGAAACACAAAGATCATCATGGGAAATCATACAAAAAACCCATGACACATGTGAATCAAAATACATGTTAATGTCATCATCAAGAGGCAGGGAACTTAACAACCTCTTACTCTTATGAAACCGTCTGATATTCCTATATCAGAGGTATACTAGAGGCTTTACAACGAGCAATCATAACACAATTGATATGAATACCCCGATTTATTTAACATAACATATTAAGTGTCAGATCATAACCAAGCTTATTGTTTTAGAGCTATACAAACACATGTATATACATACACACACGGCAAACAAATACACACCTAACAACTATTCGTTCATGAACTAGCCACAACTCATGAATGGCAAGTCCTTTTCCCTTAATTCCATGATTTCGGTCGATCCATCACACACACCACAAGGAAACATTCTTTCAAATCCAACACTTTCTCATGTGAGATCCTAAACCTAAGGTTCTAGCCGATCCCTAAGATAAGAAAGGTCACCACCACCCTAAGTTTATATCCAAGTGGTTAAACACAACCTCATACCATCACCCAAGACTCTAAACCTTCCACAATTGGCATGAAACAAACATTCTCCTACTTTACAAAGTGTGCGGCCGAAAAGAACTAGACAAGAGAGCTCACAAAGACAAGATCAAACTAGGATACATCCACACCTCATAGATTTTCACATTTGTCCTATATCTAGCCGACCTAAACATCTTGGATGTCAACATTCACTAAATAAGGTAGAAAGACAAATAAGTTCACTTCCCTAGATAAGTCAACTACCCTCTTATGTTTGCACATGTTCGGCCGAAGGTTCCTAGGCATGACACCAAAGCTATGATCTCACTAGAGCCTAACCATTCTTACACCAAGTGAGGAAACAAACAAATAACTATCACTTCACTTACAAGCAACTACCTTTCCTCCTTAGGAGCTTGTAATTGGCCAAAAGAAACAAAGAAATGACAAACATTCTTGTGTCAACAACACTCTATCTTTCCTCACCTATTCATTGAACTCATGGCCGCCATCTACCCCTATAAACCTCACCAAAGTTTGACAACAACTTTGTCTTGTTGCTCTTGCATGCCACTAAGAGACAAACCAAGTTCTTAACACCTAAATGGAATCCTAAACAAGTAAACCCCACTTCCCTAGGCTCAAGACTTGCCAAATACACTTGAATTTAGAAGCATTAGAATCGGTCAACTCATGCTCCTATGATAACACCTCAAAGACATCAAAACTTACACTAAACTAGAAACTCTTCCTTAACAATGATAACTTGAGAGTAGGAGACCACCTTTCCATGATTTGCACTATATAAAGGCCACACCATTCACCTCATTACTTGCACCAACACTCAACACAAACACTACACCCACAGTAATCCAAGCAATCGGCCAAGATAAGGAACACCAAGCCGAGGAGAGTCAAGGAACGAGGAAGCAACCTCACGGCTCTCTAAGCCTTCTAGGTAAGATACACTACACTATAAGCTACTCTCATTCGATATATCCTCTTAGAACCGATACTCGGCTATAGAACACCCTTATTAGGCACACACCTCTTGGAAAGAAAGTAGGATGAAAAAACAATGCTTTTAGATGTATAAACATTAGTCACATTATCTGAATACTAACATTTGTTCATGTGATCTTGCTTTAACAACTCTATAATCGATTTCGTTATAACCTAGAGTAGTTGGATTGTATTTTGGAACCATGTGCAATCCAGATCACTTCGGGTCTCACTAATCTATGTTACTTGGCTTACGTTTAAAGCTAAGGTTAGCAACATGATAATCAAAGCTTAAACTTGTTACAAGACTCACAATATGTCATGATAAAACACTTCAAGCTTCGAATAAGCTTAAAACAATCAAGATAGATCACTAGATAGTCAGCATTGTCCTTTACACCATAAGAACACATTGGCTACCATGCGCTAACATGTGTTAAGCTAGGCCGAAGCATGTGTTAACCCCAATAGTGTAGTATAAAGGCTTGAACATATGTTAAGATGCTTAACTATCATAAATCAATTACACTACGACCAAAATCACAAATGTTGGGTGAACAATTTGTATGATAAACAACATCGGGATGACTTACCATGTCCATAATGATCATAGGGTATCATTTGACAGGACGGTGATCATCTACTAGCTCACTAGACCCCACACGACTCAAACAGGTGAGTTTTCTATGGCCCCATTTTACTATTTTACATTTTGGGGGAAATACATGCATCAATACTTGTGTCAATTTCAAGTGTGTGTACATTCTAGCATGACTACCATGTGGAACATGAGACATATTGGTTCATGAGCTCACTAGTCCTCGTACATCGTTCACTGTAACCATTAGCTAGACATTTAGCCATGGAACACTTTAATAGATCTATTGGGTTGACACCCCCACTCTTGGTTAGTCGCGCTAACCGGCTACATGCAAAAGAGTGTTAGTATTCTACTATAAATACATTGTCTTTAGTTTACAATGCACGAGGCACCACAGTCACGAGGTTTGGTTACTGGACTCATGGTTCTCACAGTGATCATTTGCTTAGCTAGCTCATGATTGGTCAAACACGGATGTCACGTTCATTTCACAGTATATTCAAAACCCATAGACTCACCAACATTATTGTTGACAAAATCCTTTATGCATGTGTTTCAGGTAACTAATGGAGGGCCACAGAGGATTGAGGGGAGGGTTCGAGCATGCACACCGTGGTATCACTTTGATGGTTTTTGTCAGCTTCAAGATGTTATGTTTTCAATTTCTATAAGACAATGTTCATATTCTTACACTACGCTTAATTTTGAATAAAACCATGACGAATTCCATCTTTATGGTGGTACTATTTTTAATAAATGTGTGTTGCTTGAACCTTGTGCTTGAAAACTTTTCAATCGTTGCATTCCCGTGTTTCCGCCTAGGCGGGGTGTGACATTTGGTTACGCGAAGTTCAGTTTCTAGGTCATGTGGTGAATGAACTAGGGATTCATGTCGATCCGGCTAAGATCGAATCTTTTAAAGACTAGGAAGCACCAAAGACGCCATCTGAGGTGCGGCAATTCCTTGGTCTTGCGGGTTATTATTGTCGTTTCATTGAGGGATTTTCGAAGATCGCTCAACCCCTCACTGCTCTCACCCAGAAGGACCGGAAGTTTGACTGGGGTGATTCGCAGGAATCAACGTTTCAGTTGCTGAAACTTAAACTCTGTACTGCGCCTATCTTGTCCTTACCTGATGGTACGGATGACTTCGTCGTGTATTGCGACGCTTCTATTCGTGGTCTCGGTTGTGTGTTGATGCAATGCGGGAAGGTTATTACTTACGCTTCTCGTCAACTTAAGGTTCACGAGAAGAACTACACTACCCATGATTTGGAATTGGGTGCGGTAGTTTTAGCTCTGAAGATTTAGAGACATTACTTGTATGGTACCAAGTTTGATATTTATACCGATCACAAGAGCCTCCAGCATATTTTCGATCAAAGGAATTGAACAAGCGGCAGTGTCGCTAGGTCAAACTCCTTAATGATTATGACTGTTCCATTAAGTACCATCCTGGCAAGGCGAACGTCGTAGCTGACGCCTTGAGCAGGAAGGAATCTGCGAAACCACGACGTGTTAGGGCTTTACAACTCTTTATCCATTCTTCTTTACCTGACCAGATTCGTTCTGCGCAACTTGAAGCTTTAAAGGAGGAAAACCTAAAAGCTGAAACTATGCACAGTGCCGACAGGCACCTCGAACTTAGGTCTGATGGCCTACGCTATTTTGCAGAACGAGTCTGGGTACCACTATTTGGGGGATTACGGGAGCTTGTCTTGGACGAGGCTCACAAATCCCGATATTCTATTCATCCAGGCTCTGACAAGATGTATCAGGATTTGAAGATACTCTACTGGTGGCCAAACATGAAAGCTGACATCGCCTCCTATGTTAGCAAATGCTTGACTTGTGTGAAAGTCAAGGTGGAGTACCAGAAGCCGTCTGGTCTCCTGCAACAACAGAGCTTCCCGAATGGAAGTGGGAACGAATCACGATGGATTTTGTCACCAAACTACCGAAATCACCAAGTGGTTGTGATATGATTTGAGTGATTGTCAACAGGTTAACAAAATCGGCACACTTCCTTCCCATTAAAGAAACTGACGTACTCGAGCGTTTGGCTCGCATTTATCTTAAGGAAGTGGTTTCTAAGCACGAGGTGCCTGTTTCTATCATTTCTGATCGTGATTCTCGTTTTGCTTCGCATTTCTGAAAGGCTCTACAAAAAGCAATAGGTACTCAGCTGGATATGAGTACAACCTATCATCTGCAAACGGATGGTCAAAGTGAGCGGACGATTCAATTTGGAGGACATGCTTCGTGCATGCGTTATTGATTTTGGCAAGGGTTGGGAGAATCACCTACCGTTAGTGGAGTTCTCTTATAACAACAGCTACCATTCTAGCATTAAGGCAGCTCCGTTCGAGGCTCTTTACGGACGGAAATGCCGGTCTCCTCTTTGTTGGGCCGAGGTGGGCGAGAGTCAGATCACTAGTCTAGAACTTGTGTACGAAACTTCGGAGAAAATCGTATAAATTCGAAACCGTTTAGCGGCTGCACGGGATTGTCAGAAGAGTTATGCCGATCGCCGTCGCAAACTTTGGAGTTCCAGGTTGGGGACAGGGTACTTCTAAAAATTTCTCCATGGAAGGGCGTCATTGTAACAACCCAACCGATGGCGGAAACATCGGGATGTCACGTATTGATGATTGTTCAGTAGCTCATGGTGAATAATAAATTTCATTATATGATTTAAATAAATTACATACAATTGTTCTACAAGAATTCATACATCAAATAATCAAACAAAGCTTCAAATATCTCCTCATGCTAGCTCTAGACTTCAAGCATCAGTATTTCCTGTTGAGTTTGGAAAAATGGGGGGGGGGGGTCAACTAGAAGTTGGTGAGAATACATAAGCCATGTTAAGCATATAGTTTAAGTATAAAAGTTTAGCAATTCGTATGTCTATCGTAAATTTAAGTCTACATGAATAGTATAATATGTTGACATAATCAAACCTCCGACTAGTTTAGGTCCATCCCGTCATCTACGGTTCACCTTAGTAATATGTTGAACGATAACAATCACCCACGTTACCTATGTAGGAGGTACACGTATCCGGGTGGGATTGTCAATCCAATAGATCTATTATTGAGTATCGCCGGCTTGGCCATAGCTAATGATTATGTAAATGTTGAAACTCGTTGAAACTGTTGAACTAACTCATGAGGCAATAAAGTTTACTACTAGACATGCATGTTGAATTGCTTAAATAATTGTTGCAAGTATAAAGAATCGCATAAACATGGTTACGTAAACTCACCTTAGCAAAGCATTAAGTCTCGAGAAATAGAATATGTGTAGCCCCAAAGTTGCCAATTACAAGAGCTTATAATCAAAGCTTCAATTGTAGAAGTAATAGACTATAGAAGAAAGGTATGAGGGAAAGTTTAATCGGATTGAAACAATCGATTTAGAGGTGCAAAGTATAATGGGTCATAGGTGGGTTTTTATACTAGTTTTGGATTCAATTAGCCATTAAAAATTGGTCAACACCATAAAGTAAGGTTTTATGATAAATTGACTATTTGACTAAGACTTTGACTAGGATTTTGACTAATTGACTCAAGGCTTTATTTAAAAAAAATAAAAAATAAAAAAATCTTGTATGTGAAAAAAAAAAAATTTAGAATCATATTATTATTATTATTATTATTATTATTATTATTATTATTCATATACATTTATGTATGTATATAAGTTGTGAGTTAGGATAAAGACTTAGGCACATTTGTATAGTATTAATGATAAAGGTGTAATATATATATATATATATATATATATATATATATATATATATATATATATATATATATATAAAGGTTTTTTATGTATTAAAATTTTGGGGAAAATTTTGCGATGTTACAGTCTCCCCTACTTTTGGAAACTTCGTCCCGAAGTTTATTGAAAACACAGGGTTGAAGGTGATTGGGTAGAAATTAGGACAAGGGTGGTTTGGGAAGTTTCGAGTTAAGGCATGACATAAATTTATAGGTAACAGAATAAACTGTTTCGAATAATTTGGGTAAGAGTTTTGATATGTGTGAGTTTTAAGGGTTGGATTAGGTTCATCTGAAATAGCAAGGAGAATAAGAATCTTAAGTTTTAGGAGTCCTAAAAGGAATGAGTTGATGGACTATTGAAAGACTAAATGAACTACCAGATAACTAAGGTTTATAATTGGTCAACTATCGAAAACCTTGATAGAATTTCACACTACCTTAACGTACCTGCAAATTCATGATTACGTTCCGGACCGCAATCACCAATTTACCTTACATTAGGGTTTTGTGTCCTTCTATAACTCTAGACACACATGTAAAATAATATGATTAACCATGTATCCAAAAAAATGTCCAATTGTTGAGCAGGAAAAAGACTTCTACCAGTCAGTGAGTAGGAACCTCTACCGATTGTTGAGCAGGTATGATAGCCTCTACCAGTCGTTGAGCAGGTTGTAGGGCCTCTACCGACTGTTGAGCAGGCATGATGACCTCTACCAATCGTTGAGTAGGTTATTTTGTACTCTACTAACTGTTGAGCAAGTACTTCATCCTCTATCAGTTGTTTGATTAAGTGTACCAATTATTACACACATGAATTGCAAATTGATAATATGTACATGTAAGCAATCAAGTATCAAGTATAGCATACGAGTTGTAATAGAGTTGCCCTAGATAAGGTTAATGACTCTAGGTGTGTCTATAGTAAATAGTTTATATTCCATGAATTCTAGTTTCAAATGTTCAAATAAGGCAAATAGTCGAATCCTCATGTATAACTAAGGATTATGTTTGATGCAACACACAATCAAGTTTCAATAGTTTGGTTATCATGGGTAACTAGCTCATGTGTGAGAAGGTGAAGGATATGAATTTAGTTCTTGAGAGGATGATGAAAAATTCTTGAAGCAGAATCAAAGTTGTGAGAGATAGTGAATGTGAAGATAGTTGATAAAGAGTTTATTTTATAGTATGGAGATTATATGATTTGGGTAGGGTGTTGAATATTTAAAAAGTGGCTAAGATGGTAAGGTGAAGTGTGATTGTGAAATCCATGGATGGTTATGAAATGAGATTGATTTAAGCTGTAAAATTTTGAGATTTTTGAGCTTAGTTTAAGGAAGGTGAGTGTAATCATTTATTCATTAATTAAAACGAATAAACGAAAACGTTGACTTATCAAAACTTCTAGATTCTAATAACATAGTGAAGACATGCTTTAGCCTATAAGTGAACACTCATCCCGAGAATTCCCAGGTAGGCATCCGGGTCCCTCGTCTGATTGGGATATATGCGCAATGCCAGTCCTAGACAGAAAACTCAGAATACAGGCGTTCACCCTTCCAGATTGCACGTGTTCGTTATTAAAATCTAGAACTTCGACGAGATCTCAAGGTGGTTCAGGCTAAACCTGAGGATTGTCCTATTAGTCTAAGAGTAGATCGTGTGATGGAGAGCAATCTTCTTGTAGGGGTTGAAGTAGGGATAAGAAGTAGGAGTGAGATAGAGAATAGCAAGTAAAAGGAGCAAATACTGGTTATATTCCTATGGTTATAGACTAGATTATTATTTTTTTCTAATAACCTAATTCCCTATAACCAAGGCTCTGATACCAATCTGTAACACCCCAACCGATGGCGGAAACATCGGGATGTCACGTATTGATGATTGTTCAGTAGCTCATGGTGAATAATAAATTTCATTATATGATTTAAATAAATTACATACAATTGTTCTACAAGAATTCATACATCAAATAATCAAACAAAGCTTCAAATATCTCCTCATGCTAGCTCTAGACTTCAAGCATCAGTATTTCCTGTTGAGTTTGGAAAAATGGGGGGGGGGGGTCAACTAGAAGTTGGTGAGAATACATAAGCCATGTTAAGCATATAGTTTAAGTATAAAAGTTTAGCAATTCGTATGTCTATCGTAAATTTAAGTCTACATGAATAGTATAATATGTTGACATAATCAAACCCCCGACTAGTTTAGGTCCATCCCGTCATCTACGGTTCACCTTAGTAATATGTTGAACGATAACAATCACCCACGTTACCTATGTAGGAGGTACACGTATCCGGGTGGGATTGTCAATCCAATAGATCTATTATTGAGTATCGCCGGCTTGGCCATAGCTAATGATTATGTAAATGTTGAAACTCGTTGAAACTCGTTGAAACTGTTGACTAACTCATGAGGCAATAAAGTTTACTACTAGACATGCATGTTGAATTGCTTAAATAATTGTTGCAAGTATAAAGAATCGCATAAACATGGTTATGTAAACTCACCTTAGCAAAGTATTAAGTCTCGAGAAATAGAATATGTGTAGCCCCAAAGTTGCCAATTACAAGAGCTTATAATCAAAACTTCAATTGTAGAAGTAATAGACTATAGAAGAAAGGTATGAGGGAAAGTTTAATCGGATTGAAACAAACGATTTAGAGGTGCAAAGTATAATGGGTCATAGGTGGGTTTTTATACTAGTTTTGGATTCAATTAGCCATTAAAAATTGGTCAACACCATAAAGTAAGGTTTTATGATAAATTGACTATTTGACTAAGACTTTGACTGTTTGACTAAGACTTTGACTAGGATTTTGACTAATTGACTCAAGGGTTTATTTAAAAAAAATAAAAAATAAAAAAATCTTGTATGTGAAAAAAAAAAAGAATTTAGAATCATATTATTATTATTATTATTATTATTATTATTATTCATATACATTTATGTATGTATATAAGTTGTGAGTTAGGATAAAGACTTAGGCACATTTGTATAATATTAATGATAAAGGTGTAATAAATATATATATATATATAAGGGTTTTTTATGTATTAAAATTTTGGGGAAAATTTTGCGATGTTACAGTCATACGCTTTGGGAAGCGTGGCAAACTTAACCCTCGTTATGTCGGATCGTTCGTAATCCTGGAACGGATTGGACCGGTGGCATACAGACTTGACTTGCCGACGGAGCTCGGTAGTGTCCACAACGTCTTCCATGTGTCTAACTTGAAGAAGTTTTTGACGGATGAATCTCTTATTGTTCCTTTGGAAGAGATCAAATTCGTCGGAGTAAAATCCGAATCATTAAGATCCGCTGGAATTCAAATCGTGGACCGGAGTTCATGTGGGAACGAGAGGACTTGATGAAGTCCAAATACCCTCATCTTTTTCCTAAGCGTGCGATTGAATCTAGACATGTTACCGCTGAAGCTGAGTGAATCTCGGGGCGAGATTCCTTTGAACGTGGGGATGATGTGACAACTGGTAAATTTTATTTCGTTTCTTTCTTTTCGTCTCTTTCCTTCTTTGACTTCGTGCAATTTTCGGGACGAAAATTCTTTGAACAGGGGGATGATGTGACACCCGGCATATTTGACTTGACATATTTTGTGACACCCTGCATTTTCAGGATATTACTCTTACTGAACTCTAGTTAACTTTCATGTACATTCGTGACTAAACACCTAACTAGGGGTAGTTAAGAAGGTCTTTCGATATGTTATGGGATAATAACATATGTTGGATGATATTAACGTACGTTATAACTAGGAAGGTTTTGTCTTCACACACACACGAGTCCTGTATCCCGAACATTGGTGATTTGTCAAGCATACATAATCATATGATCTATTGGGTGATGATGAATGTGAATTAACATGCGTTTGTGAATTACATGTTTATGTGGATTACTATTTTAATAGATAGTCAGTACGTAAACCCTACGAATTATGTGCATTCTGTAATTAACATGTTATGAGATGATAAAAACAATAATTTTTACATAAGTTAGTATGAATAATATTATCGAGACTATTCTCGGGATTAAAACCGTATTAACGGGCCCGTTTATCAAGAAAAGGCCTATAAACCCGAAACTTTGGCCCATGATCTTAACCCTAGTGTATTATGTTTATAAAAAAATGCAACTTTTGGAAGTTAAGGGACTAATATTGTAACTTTGAAAGTTAGAGGACTTAAATGGATATTTTAGAAACTATTAGTCCAAAAATGCAAGTATGGAAAGTTGGTGTCAAAAATGCAAGTAATAAACTTCTAAGGATGATTTTGGTAAATACTAGTAGATATACTTGGGTATTTTGTATAAAAGTATATTTTTGAAAGTTATAAAAATATGGATGGTTTTAACATAAGGATTTTTATAAAATAGAGATTTTATAAAAATATTAAACAAACTTGAGAAACTTATACAAAAATGAATACTTTTATATAAATGGGAATATAAAAGTGTTGGAAACATTTTTGTAGTTAAGTTAACAAGTTGGGTTAAAAATACATAAGTATTTTAAACCATCCAAGTAACTTGTGTTAAGAGGAAGAAATATGGATAATATTTCTATAAAATACATGTTGGGAAAAACTTGGAAAAATTAACTAATCGAGTTAAGATATCGAACTAAGACGCGTTAACGAACCGTACACGGACAAATCATGAGAAAAATGCCATTGCGGCAAGATAAGAAAAATATATATTTTAAGAAGTAAAATATATATACATTATGGGTGAAAACTAATAAACACTTTCCTAAGTGTTGGAGGAATTATTCGTGGGAGAAGACACATGACATAAACAAATAAGACGTTAAACAAACGTATATACTTAACAAGAAAATTACACATTTATATATATGTACGCTCGTCTCGGCAAAATTCTAGTATATCTACTTAATGGGAAAGTAGATATGTGGGAAGGAAAGCCGCGACGAGAAGACAAAGATATATATATGTGTATGCCGTACCAACGAGATCCTAGTATATTTATTTGAATGGGAAAATAAATATACGGTATGGTGAGTTGAATCGGGTGTTAAGAATATACAATCGAACGACAAAATCTTAGCATATTTGTTTAAATGGGAAAACAAATGTGTGGCAAAGTGAGTCGGGTCGAGGGTTGAAATATATATTATATCGAGCGATGCGATCTTAAGTATAATTATTTAAATGGGAAAATAATTACATGTTAAGTGAAGTCGAGTCGATGATAATAAGATACAAGTTAAGGAAATATTAACAAGAATAATATATAACTTGTAACACAAAAGGGTAATCTAACGCCAACGAAACCTAGGATACGCGCTTAATTAAACGGGATTTGGAATAACTTGTGGTCGGGAGTTGGGTGTACAACTTGCCAAGGCACATGCACTATAGGAATAGTGACTTATACGTCTAGGACGTTTGTAGGTGCGAGACCATCTTTGCTATCCGCCTAGTAAGCCAGACAGAGTTTCAGGTAAGTTTCACGGCCCCATTTTAAACTATTTTTACGTTTTCCGGGGGAAAGATATGTTAGGGAAAATGTATGACGGATTTATTACTTGAGGTGTGACCGCCACTCGGGGTTGAGTCCTCGCCTCTATAATCATTTATTCAGGGAAATGAAACCGGAGGAATATTGAATAGTACTATTGGTGCCTGACAAGGCCTACCCCTAATCGATGGCGTCGATTATGCATTAGGTTATGCCTGGGGTGCATATATTCTGAACTTAAGTCGTGGGAAACCGAGTTACGACTTGGAGCGGGGCATATTTATTTATACGTCTTGGTTTGATTATAGTCTCAAGTAGAGTTATAGGAATTTGCAACTCCTATATATTGTCATAACATGGTATTTCCCAAGTATTCAAGTTTTGGAAACTAAAAACCTGTGAACTCACCAATATATTTTATATTGACGAAACTTTTAAACATATCTTTCAGGTAACTAGACGAAGGAGCACCGGGCAAGCTGGGTCAAGGAATCCTCCAATGCGACGTCAAACTTTTGCGGGGTTTCACTTTTATTTCCCAAGACATTTGGGATATATATGAGAAACCTCTATGATTATCTTAAAAACAATTTACTTTTGTGTAATATTTGAACAAGATTTGACGTCATAATAAATGACCCATTTTCGTAAATTACTTGTGTTTAGCAATAACCTTGACTTTATGCTTTGAACCGTCGCGCCACGTGTTTCCGCCATTGTCGTGGTGTGACAGAAGGTGGTATCAGAGCCAAGGTTATAGCGAACTAGAGTATTTTCTTTAAAAACTAGACTATAACCGGATTTGGTTCAAAAAGATAAAGTTTTCAAAAGAAAAATATTTAGAGTTGCTAAAACGCAATAAAGTAATTTTCCAAGAAAGCATTGGGCATGAGGAGATTCCGACCAAGCTAGCCAGGGGTATCGTTATGCATTAACGTAGTATTAGAGGTTAGAAAGGATACTGATAATGTACGCCTTAACTATCTAATTTAAATTAATTCATATATATACATGTACGGTTCTTTTGCCAGGATGTCGGACGCTGGTAGCATAGCGCCCAGTATCGATAGCAGCATTCAGATCATCCCCGCACCACCGCCTGAGCCAGTCGAGCTGGTAGTGCTTGACGCGGAGGACGACGACGTGCAGATGGACGTCGCGGGAGGTTCAGATGACGACTCGGACGAGACGGATCCTAGCGAGGATCCTGATTGGGCACCCGCCGTGGTCGACGCGCCGCTACCCATTGTACCAGCCGCACCGTTAGCCCCACGCCCCATCCGAGCTATCAGGGACTTCCCTGAGGGCTGTGCCGGACCGTCCCGGCTGATCCCAGCCCAGTCGGAGACAGTAGAGTCTCCATTCGACCGACAGGCTCACGTTGAGCATGAGCCAGCACCTGTACCCCACATCCACATTCCTCCAGGCATGAGACTCATGCCGATCTCCCGTGGGAGGAACGGGTGGATATCTGATGACTCTGACGACGAGTCCGTAGCTTCGGTAGAGCACATGCTGGTACCCGAGATTCCAGCTGTTCAGGAGGAGCCAGTGGCTCCAATGATAGAGGACGCACCTGCTGACCCCATAGCCCCACCAGCACCACTCGAGCCCGCACCTCAGGAGGGGCCAGCAGCACATGTACTTGAGGGTAGCCCCGCCGATAGCTCTGAGCTACGCAGGGCAGGCATGGCAGCCTTTGCCACCGCGAGCCCTCCTACCCCCACTGTTGTGGTATCCACTCCAGAGTGGGCCACTGTTTCGGAGCCTTTAGTAGCCCCATTAGCCGAGCCTATGCCACCACCCCCAGTAGCCATGACTATACCGATCCCCACCCTTCCCAGCATGACACCTGCACCGTACCCTCTGGGTGCAGGGGACCCCTATATGATGCCACCCCACTTCACCCTCAGACCACCAGGTTTTACCCCATTACTACCACACATACCGATACCAGCCCCCTTTGGGCCATTCCCATCCACACACCCAGATATACCCGGACCATCCCAGCCACCTAGGATGACACCCTTGTCTGGACCAGCATGGTCCACTGCCATCACCTTAGAGCGGGATTTTCAGACTCTCGCTGACACGGTGCAGCGCACCGTAGCACAGGTAGAGCAGCAGACACGTCTAATGTGGACGAGGATGATAGATACACGGGATGCTTTGGCGCATTACGCGGAGGAGTTACTGAGTCTGGACGCTCAGTGTGGTATTACAGGGGATGCGCACTTTGCGCATCGACAGTTCTTGTATGAGCGTATCATGACGATCAGCATGACGATCAGTACGCATGCACCGCAGTACCAGTATCCGCCACCACCGCCACAGTGAGGATGTATCAGGGATGCACAGAAGAACCACCAGCTTATGTACATAGTAGCAGCAGTATGGTAGTACAGCACGGGTTATGACACTCGTCTGCATTTTGCCTAGCCGTACGGGTATTACGGCACATGATATGATGTTTTATTTATTTCAAAAACAATGTATTGTATGAGAAATGTATTCACCATTTTGTTATTATGAACAAGCATTGTACTAGTACGACTGAAATTAATGAAAAATCTTATTATTATGGTGAAATATGTTGTTGTCTATGATTATTATTGCTTACTCCATATGTTGTGGTTTGTGTATTTGTGTGGTGATGTTGTGTTGATTACTATTTATTTCTGTATGATGTATTGGTATGTTGTGTGATGACATGGTGTTGATTTTTGTGTTCATATTCTGGTTTGTTATTTATGCCTTGTATTGTATAAATGTTTGCCAAATTAACCTTTGATAATTATTATTGAAGAGAAATGGCACCGGCCACTAGAAGCAATAGCGGAGCAGACGGACTGCCCGCAACGCCGGCCGAACTTGAAACCATGATTTCTGAACGCATAGCCCGCGCGATCGCGGAGCACGAAGCTGCTCGCTCCGAAAGATCTCGTGATTTGACTGGGAGTGACCGACAAGAAACCTCCCCCACTGGTAAGAAGTTGAAAGTAATTGATAAAGCGATGGGAGAATATCCTAAAACTCCTATCCCATAATAACATACAACTTTATTAATGCAGAAACGGCCTCGCGAGAGCGTGGCTGCACCTTCAAAGCCTTCCTAGACTGCAAGCCGCTCAATTTCAACGGCACGGAAGGATCAGTTGGCCTGGTCAAATGGTTTGAAAAGACCGAGGCAGTTATTCGTATCAGTGGGTGTACCCCACGTCAGTCGGTTATGTACTCCACCAATTTGTTCTTGGACCAAGCACTGACATGGTGGAATGGACAGGTCCAGTCATTGGGTGATGACACTGCTTACTCCCTGTCATGGACAGAACTGAAGGAACTTATGATTGCTGAGTACCGCCCGGCGAGCGAGGTACAGAAATTGGAAACTGAGTTCTGGAACCTCACTATGATGGGAGCGGACGTTACTGGTTACACGTCTCGATTCCACGATCTTGCCAGATTAGTGCCGCGATTGGTCACCCCTGAGAACAACAAAATTGAGCGTTATTTGTTCGGCCTAGCACCGCAAATACGCAGCATGGTTACTGCTTCTAAACCTACGACCATGCGCGCGGCCATTGATCTTGCGCTTAGCCTCACCGAAGATGCTATACGCATGGGTACACTGATCCGACAAGTTTCGGGATTAAAAATTTCTGAGGCAAGCAGTGTTGAAGCCAAGAATCAGGGATCAAACTCAGCTGTTGTGTTGAACGACCAGGGTAACAAGCCGAGGTTTGGGAAAAGAAAACGGGATGAAGGAAAAAGGGACCGAGCGTCGGGTAGCTCGAACAAGAAGGGAAAAGGATATGTCGCCACGGGACGTGGTAATGGTAACAAACAGGGAAATCAGGGGAGAAATAATGGGTTGACATGTGGAAAGTGCCACCGCACAGGGCACAAGACTGAAGAATGCCGTTCTGGAGCACCGAAAAATGGAGGGGCTAGACCATGCTTTGCATGCGGGTCGTTAGACCATTGGAAGAAGGATTGCCCCAAGATCAACAATCAGGCCCGCGGCCGGGCATTTGTGATTGGAGCCGGTGATGCACGACAAGACCCCAACGTGGTCACTGGTAATTTTCCTCTTAATGGTCATTATGCCTCTGTATTATTTGATACCGGTGCTGACTTTAGCTTCGTATCCATTGAGTTTAAAAGGCTACTTGGACTAAAAACTAGCAAACTAGATACACCCTACTCTATAGAACTGGCTAATGGTAAAACTATTGAAACGAGAGAGGTAGCAAAAGATTGTAAGTTAGAACTCTATGGGCACGAGTTTGGGATTGATCTATTGCCGGTCGTATTGGGAAGTTTTGACATCGTTTTCGGCATGGACTGGTTGTCCGCGCACCGTGCCATTGTGGTTTGCAACGATAAAGTTATTCAAGTTCCCCTCGCAAGCGGTGAAACTCTCTCAATTCAAGGGGAAAGACACGGGACGCCACTATGAATTATTTCAAGCATGAAGGCTCGTAAGTGTCTAAGAAAAGGGCTTGTCGCATTCTTGGCACACGTAGTGGACAAGAAGGCCGACGAGCGAAAGTTGGAAGACATTCCAGTCGCCAGAGATTTTCCGGATGTATTTCCAGAAGATTTGCCGGGGTTGCCGCCACCTCGACAAGTCGAGTTCCGCATCGATCTCGTTCTCGGAGCAGCTCCTGTGGCACGATCGCCATACCGCCTAGCTCCATCAGAGATGCAGGAACTGTCCAGCCAGCTACAAGAATTATTGGACAAAGGTTTTATAAGACCGAGTTTCTCACCTTGGGGAGCTCCCGTCTTATTTGTGAAGAAGAAGGATGGCACATTTCGCATGTGCATCGACTATCGAGAGCTGAACAAGCTAACCATCAAGAATCGCTATCCTCTCCCCAGGATCGACGATTTATTTGATCAGCTCCAAGGTTCCAGCTATTACTCCAAGATCGATTTGAGGTCAGGCTATCACCAGTTGCGTATACAAGAAGAAGATATACCAAAAACGACCTTCAGAACCCGGTATGGACACTATGAATTTTTGGTAATGCCGTTCGGCTTAACCAACGCACTAGCGGTTTTCATGGACCTAATGAACCGCGTATGTAAACCATACCTGGATAAATTCGTCATTGTCTTCATTGACGATATTTTAATCTATTCACGCACGAAAGAAGACCACGAGGATCACCTTCGGTTAGTTCTTGAAGTATTACGCAAAGAGAAGCTCTATGCTAAATTCTCGAAATGTGACTTTTGGATTCGGGAAGTTCACTTTTTAGGCCACGTGGTAAACGAGAAGGGCATACACGTCGATCCCGCCAAGATCGAGGCAATTAAAAATTGGGAAGCCCCTAGAACTCCCACCGATGTACGACAATTTTTAGGCCTCGCGGGTTATTACAAAAGGTTCATCGAGAACTTTTCAAAGATAGCACAGGCTTTAACCATGTTAACCCAAAAGGATAAGAGATTTGAGTGGACGGAAAAGCAAGAGGCAGCCTTCCAATTACTAAAAGACAAGTTATGTGGCGCTCCGATACTGTCACTTCCAGACGGTACGGAAGATTTTGTGGTTTACTGTGATGCCTCGCATCAAGGGTTGGGATGTGTACTGATGCAACGAGAAAAAGTAATAGCATATGCTTCCAGGCAACTGAAAATCCATGAGAAGAACTACACTACACACGATTTGGAATTAGGTGCAGTGGTGTTCGCTCTCAAGATATGGAGGCACTATTTGTACGGAACCAAGTGCACGATTTTCACTGATTATAAGAGTTTGCAACACATCTTTGATCAGAAGGATTTAAACATGCGACAACGGCGATGGGTCGAATTATTAAACGATTACGATTGTGAGATAAAGTACCATCCCGGTAAGGCGAACGTCGTAGCAGACGCCTTGAGTCGCAAGGAACGGGTTAAACCATTGCGTGTTCGAGCTTTGGGTCTGACTATCCACACGAATCTAACTGAACGAATTCGTGAAGCTCAAGTTAACGCCCTCAAACCCGGGAATATCAAAGGTGAAAGGTTACGAAAGATGATTGATTCATTGGAACCAAAAGCGGACCAGACACTGTATTTCATGAATAGAATTTGGGTCCCAGTATATGGTGGATTGCGTGAGCTAGTATTGGCCGAAGCTCACAGTTCTAGATATTCGGTCCACCCGGGTGCAGACAAGATGTTCCACGATTTGAAGGAACTTTATTGGTGGCCGAATTTCAAAAGGGATATAGCAGCCTATGTTGCGCGATGTTTGACTTGCGCAAAGGTCAAGGCTGAGCACCAGAAACCTTCCGGTTTGCTCCAGCAACCGGAAATACCGGAATGGAAATGGGAACGAATCACCATGGATTTCATTACCAAGTTACCCAAGACAACAAGCGGCCATGACATGATCTGGGTAATCGTAGATCGATTGACGAAATCTGCACACTTCCTCCCGATTCGCGAAACGGACAGGTTGGAGAAACTGACCCGTTTGTACATTAAGGAAGTGGTGTCTAAACACGGCGTACCTGTTTCTATCATCTCCGATCGGGATAGTCGCTTCACTTCTAGATTTTGGGAAAGTTTGAACGAAGCCCTCGGTACTCGCCTCGACATGAGTACCGCATATCACCCCCAAACGGATGGACAAAGTGAACGAACCATCCAGACCTTGGAGGATATGTTACGGGCATGCGCGATTGATTTCGGAGGTAATTGGGATACGCACTTGCCATTGGTAGAATTTTCTTACAACAACAGTTATCATACGAGCATTCAAGCCGCACCGTTTGAAGCTCTATATGGACGCAAGTGCCGATCGCCATTATGTTGGGCGGAAGTTGGAGAAAAACAACTCACCGGGCCCGAAATTGTTCAAGAGACCACGGATAAGGTCTTTTTGATAAAGGAACGCCTCAAAGCGGCCCGGGACCGCCAGAAAAGCTATGCTGATATGAGGCGAAAGCCTTTAGAGTTTCAAGTCGGAGACAGGGTCCTACTGAAAGTGTCACCTTGGAAAGGTGTCGCGCGCTTTGGAAAGCGCGGAAAGCTGAACCCACGATATATTGGACCGTTCGAAGTCTTGTCCAGGGTAGGCACGGTGGCATACAAGCTCAAGTTGCCTCAAGAGCTTAGTGGAATACACGACACGTTTCATGTGTCAAATTTGAAAAAGTGCCTATCCGACGAAACTCTCATTATTCCAGCAGACGAAATCCAGATTGACGACAAGTTACATTTTGTTGAAGAACCAATCGAGGTAACTGATTGGAAGGTCCAAAAACTAAGGCGCAGCAAGATCAGATTGGTCAAAGTGCGCTGGAATGCCAAGCGTGGACCGGAGTTCACGTGGGAAAGGCTGGACCGGATGAAGCAAAAATACCCCGCCCTATTCGAGAAGACACCTGTATCGGAGAACTCGAAGTGAATTCCGGGACGGAATTCTTTTAACGGGGGGAGAATGTAACAACCGGCAAAAATAAGGTAATTCCGTACAAATTAATTAATATATGATTAACGTAATTAAATGCAATTATGTGTGATTTAATTATCAAGGCCTTAGGAGATAGCAATTTCCAAATAGTGCATAGGAATGCATACGTTTAATGGTAAAGCATGATTGGATCATGTGCGAATAAGCTATCCGGTATGGACGTTGGCAATTACCCGGTAATAATTAAATAAACGAAAAGGATCCCGGACACCCAAGATATAAAATAAAGGGTATTTTCATAAGATATAATGAGTTTTGGAACTCCAAAACCATAAATGAAAACGTCTTGTACAAATCTCCCGGTAACGAATAAAATGCGCGTACCGCACCCGATACGCGTATAACTCACAATTTCACCCGGCAAAGGCCTAAATAACCAAGCAACGCTTAAATTAGACTATATTTAAGGGTTATTAAAGGTATTTTTAATGTCCGGATAACGCGTGATTAAAACCCGAAAAATACCCGAACGACACCCGAACGACGGGGGATTAAACATAACAAACAATGGGTAAATATTTGAAGTTGTGGACCCCACTTAAACCCACATGGGGGCCGGCCTTATGGCCTTGTTACATCCATGCAAGTGTGGTTGTAATTATAATCTAAAGCCTAGGATTAAAGCATGCATGTGCATAAGACAAAGGTGTAAGACATGTAAGTACAAAGCATGCAAGCTTTTGTCTCCCCCTTTTACAAATTTTCGGCCCATGGCCATATAATCCAAGACAAGGAGCCAACAATCATAGCCTAAGTGTGCACATGCATGGGTAAAGATCTTGTATAAAGATTAAGTGAAAGAATCATCCAAATAATAAACCAAGATTTGCAAGCAAACTCTTCCCTTGCCCCTCAAAAACCCACGGCCACCACCTATCCCACATCCATCCAAGATCATTTTTTTTGTACTTCATAAATCTCTTGAATCTTTAGTAATAATCACAAGATCCATGGAAGATTACATGTGATAAGGCTATAAATAACATGTGTTAGAGAGTTGAATAACAAAGCAAAACTCTTCTTCCTTCTTCCTTCCTTGGCCGTGAGTTTCCCACCTCCCCCATACATCATTCTTACAAGTTTTTACATCTCCAAAACACTTAAAACAATCCATCATCCAAACCCCTATTGTGTGTTTCAAGCTTGGAGCTTAACCATTAAGGAAGAACACACTAAACCCCTCTCAAAATCAAAGGTTTTGTCTTCCCTAGCCTTGTGCTAGTAGTAAGCTTCTTAACCTTATTTTTGATTATTATTATTCATGTATGTGTTCTTAGAAGCAAGTTGTACATGAAGGGTTTAAAAGGTGGTTTGAACATAATCTTTAATAGGTTTTACATGTGTAAAATGGATGATTAAAGATATGAAAAGAAATCATGGATTTGATAATGATAATGTAATAATCTTGAAAATATATAAAGTTTACATTTAAAACTAAGTAGGATGATGTTTTGGTTAAAATTGTGGAATGAACTTGAATATGTTAAAAGTAACTTTAAATCATCTTATTATGATCATCTAAGGTATAATGTATGGTGAAACATATTAGAAGTTCATAAATAAAGAAGATGAAAAATTAAAGTTAGCATACTTAGATGAATGATATTTTGTTAAAATGGACAAATACATAAAACACACATACAAGTAGTCTTCCATATGGAATATAAGACTAACAAAAGTGTTTTGATACAAAAACAACTTACCAATAAAAAGTTGAATCTTCAAAGTCTACTATTTTGAGTGAAAAATGTTAACTTTGGAAGTTAGAGTGGAAAAATGCAACTTTTGGAAGTTAAGGGACTAATATTGTAACTTTGAAAGTTAGAGGACTAAAATGGATATTTTAGAAACTATTAGTCCAAAAATGCAAGTATGGAAAGTTGGTGTCAAAAATGCAAGTAATAAACTTCTAAGGATGATTTTGGTAAATACTAGTAGATATACTTGGGTATTTTGTATAAAAGTATATTTTTGAAAGTTATAAAAATATGGATGGTTTTAACATAAGGATTTTTATAAAATAGAGATTTTATAAAAATATTAAACAAACTTGAGAAACTTATACAAAAATGAATACTTTTATATAAATGGGAATATAAAAGTGTTGGAAACATTTTTGTAGTTAAGTTAACAAGTTGGGTTAAAAATACATAAGTATTTTAAACCATCCAAGTAACTTGTGTTAAGAGGAAGAAATATGGATAATATTTCTATAAAATACATGTTGGGAAAAACTTGGAAAAATTAACTAATCGAGTTAAGATATCGAACTAAGACGCGTTAACGAACCGTACACGGACAAATCATGAGAAAAATGCCATTGCGGCAAGATAAGAAAAATATATATTTTAAGAAGTAAAATATATATACATTATGGGTGAAAACTAATAAACACTTTCCTAAGTGTTGGAGGAATTATTCGTGGGAGAAGACACATGACATAAACAAATAAGACGTTAAACAAACGTATATACTTAACAAGAAAATTACACATTTATATATATGTACGCTCGTCTCGGCAAAATTCTAGTATATCTACTTAATGGGAAAGTAGATATGTGGGAAGGAAAGCCGCGACGAGAAGACAAAGATATATATATGTGTATGCCGTACCAACGAGATCCTAGTATATTTATTTGAATGGGAAAATAAATATACGGTATGGTGAGTTGAATCGGGTGTTAAGAATATACAATCGAACGACAAAATCTTAGCATATTTGTTTAAATGGGAAAACAAATGTGTGGCAAAGTGAGTCGGGTCGAGGGTTGAAATATATATTATATCGAGCGATGCGATCTTAAGTATAATTATTTAAATGGGAAAATAATTACATGTTAAGTGAAGTCGAGTCGATGATAATAAGATACAAGTTAAGGAAATATTAACAAGAATAATATATAACTTGTAACACAAAAGGGTAATCTAACGCCAACGAAACCTAGGATACGCGCTTAATTAAACGGGATTTGGAATAACTTGTGGTCGGGAGTTGGGTGTACAACTTGCCAAGGCACATGCACTATAGGAATAGTGACTTATACGTCTAGGACGTTTGTAGGTGCGAGACCATCTTTGCTATCCGCCTAGTAAGCCAGACAGAGTTTCAGGTGAGTTTCACGGCCCCATTTTAAACTATTTTTACGTTTTCCGGGGGAAAGATATGTTAGGGAAAATGTATGACGGATTTATTACTTGAGGTGTGACCGCCACTCGGGGTTGAGTCCTCGCCTCTATAATCATTTATTCAGGGAAATGAAACCGGAGGAATATTGAATAGTACTATTGGTGCCTGACAAGGCCCACCCCTAATCGATAGCGTCGATTATGCATTAGGTTATGCCTGGGGTGCATATATTCTGAACTTAAGTCGTGGGAAACCGAGTTACGACTTGGAGCGGGGCATATTTATTTATACGTCTTGGTTTGATTATAGTCTCAAGTAGAGTTATAGGAATTTGCAACTCCTATATATTGTCATAACATGGTATTTCCCAAGTATTCAAGTTTTGGAAACTAAAAACCTGTGAACTCACCAATATATTTTATATTGACGAAACTTTTAAACATATCTTTCAGGTAACTAGACGAAGGAGCACCGGGCAAGCTGGGTCAAGGAATCCTCCAATGCGACGTCAAACTTTTGCGGGGTTTCACTTTTATTTCCCAAGACATTTGGGATATATATGAGAAACCTCTATGATTATCTTAAAAACAATTTACTTTTGTGTAATATTTGAACAAGATTTGATGTCATAATAAATGACCCATTTTCGTAAATTACTTGTGTTTAGCAATAACCTTGACTTTATGCTTTGAACCGTCGCGCCACGTGTTTCCGCCATTGTCGTGGTGTGACAGATATCTTGGATGTTTGTTATGTATGTTAATGAGTATTGTTGATAAAAATCATATCTAGAGCACATGGTACACAAAAATCAGAGGTTAAACGTGATAATATGGATTTTTTGGTGTTAATACGAGTTTATTGCATGATTGTGGGTTATTAAGGATGATTAGGGTTTATAAGAGTCATGTTGTTAAAATTCTGATTTCTGGCAGATTATCTGTAACGACTTGTATGGCTGTTATAGGGTGATTAACATGTGCAATCTTATTGTTTTCTGATATTAAAACATAACTTATGATGTTATCTTTTCAAAAAGTCCAAAATCATGCGTTTTGGACTTGTTTTGATATGTATTCATGATTTTATAAGTTTAAAGGTCATATCAGATTTTCAGAATTATAAATTGGGTCAAATTTAAACGGTCATAACTCGAGATTTACAAAGGGTCAAGTTATGAAATGTGGTGTCACACCCTCAAATTTCCACATGCGGGGTTTTACCGCGAGGCGCGTGACACACCAGGATCCAAGTCAACGGTCACAACAAACGACAACTAAATGTAAGAAAATACGTAAGACATTCCATGAAACAACCAAAACATTATGCTATGAGCCATAAACCAGCAGCAAAAGCATTTCTTGTTTACAACCAAAAGACATATTATAGTTTTTCAAATCATAGATTAATATGCAACAAGACTTCTAGACGCCGTGCAAGACTCCGTGCGCGCCTAGCCATTAACCGCTACCTTAGTGACCTGAGAAAACATGCCAAAAATGTCAACATATAATGCTGGTGCGTTCACAGGTTTTACTTTTTCAATAATCGTTTCATTAATCCTTTAAAAACTGTTACCGTTACCGTTACTGTTATTGTTACTGTTCATACTATGCTTGTTCGTACGCTAGCTAGGCGTCAAGTGTGCTACTCATACGGGCGAAACCATTGCTGACTGTGTGATACCCTTGTTTACAGACTACCTCATCTTCGGTAAGCCTAGTGTGATTGAGACAATATGCACCCGCCCGGCCTCCAGCCGTCGAGTGGGGTTTGTCAGGCCCAATAGCGCTATCCACATTTCCCCGCTACATCCCCGTATTAGTGGTTTCTAAGGGACTTAGATGAACCGTATAGTAATAAGGTGTGAGCCATAGTATAACATGAAAACATGTGTTTATAACTTATAACATGTAAATGTGTGATCCAAAATGTATACGCATGTTTCTCACCCCGAAAACAAAACCAATAAAGTGTGGGGCCGTGAACTCACCTTAGATCGCGTTACTTGAAAACAGTAAAATCAATGTGCTATGATAGCCCCAAATAGTGGCGACCTATCATAAGATGTATGTAAGTACCCGGACTAATAACCCGTAGGTTAACTAGTCCCCGAATGTCCAGACCATAACCATAAACGTTTGAAAACACCTTTGACTGTTAAACTGACCGTACCAGACAAGACCCGACATCCCATTGGTGACCCGACATCCCACGTGTTAGATAAATACAAGACATCATGCAACATATGCAATTAAACACTTAATACGCGCAATAGTTCACCTAGTCTAGCATAATGTCCGATTAACGCATAAACAGGTCCGAACACGTGTTACCAAGTCATTAGACTTGTCCTCGGGTTCCTAACATGTTCCTAGGTGTCAATCCGTGTTTCGGGATGTTAAAATATACATACAACAACATTACACGCGATTAGGAATCAAACTAGCATTTAGGATTGTAATCACTAGTAAAAGTGGCATTTAGGATTGTAATCATTAGCAAAAGTGGCATTTAGGATTGTAATCACTAGTAAAAGTGGCATTTAGGATTGTACTCGCTAGTGCTAGAGGCGAATAGGGTTGTATTCGCATGAACATCAGGTGATTAGGAGCCTATTCGCATGAGGCTTCATGCGAGTAGGATCCTACTCGCCTCTGCGCATCTGTAGTGCATTTTTGCGCGTCGAACACTCCAAATCAGATCCGAAACATGTAAAAACACCCAATATCAAAAATAAACTATTAACCAACCCTTTCCAAGCAAAACCCCCAATTTATCTCTGCTCTAACGGGCTCGGTGCGATTATTTCCAAAAATGGCAAAATACTAGGTTTCATTAACTATGAAATCTTTCCTTAAGTAGTAAAGATCAGATTACACCTCCTACAAATTGCAATACATCATCCCTATGTTATAACATCATTCTAGCATGATTCCTAACCATAAACAAGCAATGAATCATAACATAATATCCTATTTCTTCAAGAATCACCCAAATGGGTCAAAATGCCTACTTGCACTTAAACACCATAACAAGAGCTTAAACTCATAGATAATCATCCTAACAACACCTACACATCAAAAGTACATCAAATTCATGGAAACATTCATGTTATAATCATCAAAAATCATCATATGCATCAATACTTCACATATAGCAAGTATTATGGTGTAGACTTGTTTTAGAACTCCTTTCCAAGGTTTTTAAAGACTCATTATTACCAAAATAAGGTCTGGACTTTTGGGGAACCAAGACAATAACATTACAAAGGTGTAGGATGAAGAACACACCTTGGATTTTATCAAAGAAGGGTGTATAAGCTTGGTGATGGTGTGTTTTGAGGCAAAACAAGTTCCAGAGGTGTTTCAAGGTGTGTGGGAGGCTTAGGATCAGTTAGGGTTGCACAAATGGTGTTTGGGGAGTCAAGGGTTCTATTTATAGGTGTTTTTAGCCGTGACCTGCAGTATAGGCGAGTACGCAGATGTTATTGGCGAGTAGGATCCTATTCGCTAGTAACAACTAGCATTTAGGCCCTACTCGCTAGTAACACTAGCATTTAGGCCCTATTCACTAGTAACAACTAGCATTTAGCCCTACTCACTAGTAACAACTAGCATTTAGCCCTACTCACTAGTAACAACTAGCATTTAGCCCCTAATCACTAGTAACAACTAGCATTTAGCCCTACTCACTAGTAACAACTAGCATTTAGCCCCTAATCACTAGTAACAACTAGCATTTAGCCCCTAATCACCCCAAGGGGCTTCCTACTCGCCTATAGCCTAAGTACCCGAGTTTTTGGCGCATTAAACCCTATTTTAACATATATAAACACGTTTTCACATACCGACAAGTCACATAATGATTACCAACATATAATGCACGATAAATAACACGTTCCCGCCCGATCACCAATTCCCGGGTCCCGAGATTTACGTGTGTGCGTTAAACCCGGCAATTCCACGAATCACCAATCCTTGTACACATGGTTATGGACCGACTCCCGATGATTCCCAGAATCATCGTACCGACTCGACTGACCCCGTTAAGTACGTAATATGCATGACTCGCTAAGGTAGGCTTACTAGTTTAACGAAAGTTATTAACCGGAGTTTGCCGGGTGTCACATCATCCCCCAGTTGAAAGAATTTTCGTCCCGAAAATTTCCCGAAGTAAAATAGAACGAAGCGATAAAAAGAAAAATTTTCCCGGTCGTCACATCATCCCCCTGTTGAAAGGAATCTCGCCCCGAGATTCGCTCTCCGACAGTAATGAGTGTCAACCCAAGCACACTGGAACCCCTAACCCATCAGAGTCTCGGCCCACCACGTGAACCGTAATGAATCTAGATAACACAAGAGATGACCCACCAAGCACGCAACTGAGCATCCAACGCCCAAAACAACGTTCCCCGAAAGTACAGAAAGATATAAGGGTCACGACTAGAGATGTTAAGAATGAGTACTCCGACTCGAGAAACTAATTCCTCGAGACGAATATGGGACGGCTGTAGTAAACTGTCACATAACCAACCCGACCCGACCGGAGATATGCTGAAGACCATTGAGATCGGTATAAACGACGTATCAGGTACCGTCCAAGCAATGCCTCCAGACTACCTCCTCACATCGAATTTACACACTCAAGACCCGAACAAAATGCAACACGACACACGATAACCAAGGACTCACCTTCCCAAGGTGTGGACACGGAGTATAGTAACGGATATGAAACCCTTGATAGTACGAAAGCCAACATAAAAGTGAAGCAATACGACAAATAAAGGACGTACCGGTAGTAGTATCAGGTTCCCCTTTGTCTCCATCATTGTCCTGTTTCATCATAGGACAATTGCGCTTGAAATGCCCCGTTTCCCCACAGTTGTAGCAGCACTGGTTTCCCCACGAAGCGGGAGTAGCACCTGTAGCCTGAGCCGGCTTAGATGGAAGACTGGCCCGAAAATCCTTAGTGAAATGGCCCATCTTATTACAGAGCTCACAGCGAAACCTGTCACAATTCCCATAGTGATGAAACCCACACCGATCGCACCTCGGTTTCTTCCCGGTATACCCACCCTGCTTCTGGTCGGACGACGATCCCAAAGCTTCAACCCTCTTCACCTGCTGCTGCGGTTGACCCGAACTCGAGCTCTTACCAGAACCATCCCACTTCCTCTTGTGGTCCACCGGTGCTTTCACAGTGGTGCCCCTAGGAGGTAAAACACCCTCAGCAGCCTTCATATTCGTCAGCCTGTGAGCCGACCGAACAACCTCATAATACACCGCAAGATTTCCCGCAGCTACTAACCCCCTAACCTCCGGTACCAGCCCAGCAACATAATGTTCAATCCTCCTGTACTCAGGCGTGTGCAAATCCGGGCACAACACCGCCAGCTCATTATGCCTAGCCGTATATACCTCAATGTCGGACCCCACCATTTTGTGATTCCAGACCTCGTGCTCGAGCTTCTGAACCTCGTCCCTTGGACAGTACTCGCTTTTCAGGAGTTGGACAAATTCTGTCCAGGGCATAGCGTGAGCTTCCCCAATACCCAAGGTCTGGGTGGTGGAGTTCCACCAAGTCAGAGCTTGACCCTCAAGGGTCGCCGAAGCATACTTCACGCGGTCGCCCGCCGGGCAGCTGCACATAGAGAACACGGATTCAACTTTTTCCAACCACCGGAGCAGTCCCTTTGCCCCTTCAGTCCCATTAAAGTTGTGGGGTTTGCAATCCATGAACTTTTTGTAAGAGCACTGAGGTGGAGGGGGATTAACAGCGCCACCTGGGACAGAACACTCAGGTAAACAATCAAGGAAGGAAATAAGACACCCAAAAACAAGGTAGAGTAGGTAGCAATCGACTTACCACCCATAGCGTTGTGGGCAGCTTGGAACGCAGCTAAAGCCACATTCACATGCTGTTGCATCAGATTGTTCAGCTCCTCCTGGGTCATGTTAATGTTGCCACGACCGCCAGCACCGCGGCCACCAGCACGGCAACCCCTACGACCACCACGAGCTCCCGACATCTTCTGCCAGAACAAGAACAAAACACTCAGTCCATCGTCAACGCTAAACCAACAGAAATCAAAAGGAACAAAGAATTGGGTCCAAACGTGACCATTGATCCCAACGCGAGGTCCACCAAGTCTTCCATGCATTTCAACTTATGATTTCGTGTGCACCCGAAATGATAAATTGCTTTACATGGTCCTCTAGGCGTGCCCCAAGCTTGAACCTCAAGCCACCCGATACCCACAGCTTAGAAGAAACAACCAACTCAAGGGATTTCCAAGTGACTAATCACCTAGAGATAGATTTCAACGAATACATGCGCAAGATAATGTGTGTAAGCAGATGTGTTCATTGGAGCATAGGAGGGAGATGTCCGAATCCTGGACAGATCTCGAGAATGAGCCGAAGCTGCTCCAACGTACAACACCGTCGTGCAAGGTTTATCGAACAAGTCCCTCTGACTTTAACCCGAAAGGAAGGATAGAGTAGAGATAGAAACATCAAAGACAAGGAAGATAATACGACACTGTGTGTTAAGGATACCGACACCCCGACAAAGTTAATATGTTTACCCAAAGACACGACTCGTACGTATATGACCGTCTAGTGTGTGCAAGACTCGGCTATAGACTAGACTCTACATGCAGTCCTAGTTCACTATAACCATTGGCTCTGATACCAATCTGTCACACCCTCAAATCTCCACATGCGGGGTTTTACCGCGAGGCGCGTGACACACCAGGATCCAAGTCAACGGTCACAACAAACGACAACTAAATGTAAGAAAATACGTAAGACATTCCATGAAACAACCAAAACATTATGCTTTGAGCCATAAACCAGCAGCAGAAGCATTTCTTGTTTACAACCAAAAGACATATTACAGTTTTTCAAATCATAGTTTAATATGCAACAAGACTTCTAGACGCCGTGCAAGACTCCGTGCGCGCCTAGCCATTAACCGCTACCTTAGCGACCTGAGAAAACATGCCAAAAATGTCAACATATAATGCTGGTGAGTTCACAGGTTTTTCTTTTTCATTAATCCTTTAAAAACTGTTACCGTTACCGTTACTGTTATTGTTACTGTTCATACTATGGTTGTTCGTACGCTAGCTAGGCGTCAAGTGTGTTACTCATACGGGCGAAACCATTGCTGACTGTGTGATACCCTTGTTTACAGACTACCTCATCTTCGGTAAGCCTAGTGTGATTGAGACAATATGCACCCGCCCGGCCTCCAGCCGTCGAGTGGGGTTTGTCAGGCCCAATAGCGCTATCCACATTTCCCCGCTACATCCCCGTATTAGTGGTTTCTAAGGGACTTAGATGAACCGTATAGCAATAAGGTGTGAGCCATAGTATAACATGAAAACATGTGTTTATAACTTATAACATGTAAATGTGTGATCCAAAATGTATACGCATGTTTCTCACCCCGAAAACAAAACCAATAAAGTGTGGGGCCGTGAACTCACCTTAGATCGCGTTACTTGAAAACAGTTAAATCAGTGTGCTATGATAGCCCCAAATAGTGGCGACCTATCATAAGATGTATGTAAGTACCCGGACTAATAACCAGTAGGTTAACTAGTCCCCGAATGTCCAGACCATAACCATAAACATTTGAAAACACCTTTGACTGTTAAACTGACCGTACCAGACAAGACCCGACATCCCATTGGTGACCCGACATCCCACGTGTTAGATAAATACAAGACATCATGCAACATATGCAATTAAACACTTAATACGCGCAATGGTTCACCTAGTCTAGCATAATGTCCGATTAACGCATAAACAGGTTCGAACACGTGTTACCAAGTCATTAGACATGTCCTGGGGTTCCTAACATGTTCCTAGGTGTCAATCCGTGTTTCGGGGTGTTAAAATATACATACAGCAGCATTACACGCGATTAGGAATCAAACTAGCATTTAGGATTGTAATCACTAGTAAAAGTGGCATTTAGGATTGTAATCACTAGTAAAAGTGGCATTTAGGATTGTAATCACTAGTAAAAGTGGCATTTAGGATTGTACTCGCTAGTGCTAGAGGCGAATAGGGTTGTATTCGCATGAACATCAGGTGATTTGGAGCCTATTCGAATGAAGCTTCATGCGAGTAGGATCCTACTCGCCTCTGCACATCTGTAGTGCATTTTCGCACGTCAAACACTCCAAATCAGATCCAAAACATGTAAAAACACCCAATATCAAAGCTAAACTATTAACCAACCCTTTCTAAGCAAAAACCCCCAATTTATCTCTGCTCTAACGGGCTCGGTGCGATTATTTCCAAAAATGGCAAAATGCTAGGTTTCATTAACTATGAAATCTTTCCTTAAGTAGTAAAGATCAGATTACACCTCCTACAAATTGCAATACATCATCCCTATGTTATAACATCATTCTAGCATGATTCCTAACCATAAACAAGCAATGAATCATAACATAATATCCTATTTCTTCAAGAATCACCCAAATGGGTCAAAATGCCTACTTGCACTTAAACACCATAACAAGAGCTTAAACTCATAGATAATCATCCTAACAACACCTACACATCAGAAGTACATCAAATTCATGGAAACATTCATGTTATAATCATCAAAAATCATCATATGCATCAATACTTCACATATAGCAAGTATTATGGTGTAGACTTGTTTTAGAACTCCTTACCAAGGTTTTTAAAGACTCATTATTACCAAAATAAGGTCTGGACTTTTGGGGAACCAAGACAATAACATTACAAAGGTGTAGGATGAAGAACACACCTTGGATTTTATCAAAGAAGGGTGTATAAGCTTGGTGATGGTGTGTTTTGAGGCAAAACAAGTTCCAGAGGTGTTTCAAGGTGTGTGGGAGGCTTAGGATCAGTTAGGGTTGCACAAATGGTGTTTGGGGAGTCAAGGGTTCTATTTATAGGTGTTTTTAGTCGTGACCTGCAGTATAGGCGAGTACGCAGATGTTATTGGCGAGTAGGATCCTATTCGCTAGTAACAACTAGCATTTAGGCCCTACTCACTAGTAACACTAGCATTTAGGCCCTATTCACTAGTAACAACTAGCATTTAGCCCTACTCACTAGTAACAACTAGCATTTAGCCCTACTCACTAGTAACAACTAGCATTTAGCCCCTAATCACTAGTAACAACTAGCATTTAGCCCCTAATCACTAGTAACAACTAGCATTTAGCCCTACTCACTAGTAACAACTAGCATTTAGCCCCTAATCACTAGTAACAACTAGCATTTAGCCCCTAATCACCCCAAGGGGCTTCCTACTCGCCTATAGCCTAAGTACCCGAGTTTTTGGCGCGTTAAACCCTATTTTAACATATATAAACACGTTTTCACATACCGACAAGTCACATAATGATTACCAACATATAATGCATGATAAATAACACGTTCCCGCCCGATCACCAATTCCCGGGACCCGAGATTTACGTGTGTGCGTTAAACCCGGCGATTCCACGAATCACCAATCCTTGTACACATGGTTATGGACCGACTCCCGATGATTCCCAGAATCATCGTACCGACTCGACTGACCCCGTTAAGTACGTAATATGCATGACTCGCTAAGGTAGACTTACTAGTTTAACGAAAGTTATTAACCGGAGTTTGCCGGGTGTCACATGTGGATAGTAGGTCAACATTGGAAACACTTGGCTTTTCCATTTGGATTTAACTCATTTGGGTGAATACACAATTTTTGGGAATTTTTCTACTAAACTGACCTGCTGTGGAAATTTTCTGGACATAGCTGTGTTGTACGAATTTTAATAATTTTTGTGTCTGTTTGTGAGACAAAAAAAATATGGGTTATCAAATGAATCCCAATGAATATTCAGTAAATATTTGGGAGTTTAATTCGTTCGTTAAGTATTTTAAATAATTCGTTTTTCACAGCGTACAATCTGCCCTGAAAACGCAGATTGTGTAAGGGATGTTTACGTGACTATTTGGAGTCCTATATGGTATGTATTTGACATGAACTTGCATGAATACTTATATGAGATGTGTATGAGGTATAAAACTGATAATAATCAATATGATCACCAACGGGATACGTAGGACTTACTTGTGCATGTAGAGTCATTAGGTGTCACTACACGATTTGAACTTTAAAAGTCTTGGACAAACGAGTTGTATGGTGTGTTGGTTATGCACATATACTCACCTAGTGACATATGTAATAGGGAGTCGGTAGCTCATTTCTGTTTGAGGAATTTGGATTATTCACGTGCAACCTAAGGTGAGTTTCACTACTCTTTTCTCAAAAGCATGCGTCTCGGGTTAAGACAACGTACTTAACTTTTTCTAGTCCGGTTTGGGACTAGCTACACATCTCGGGTTGGGATGCTATGGATCCATGTGTGGGTCGGTTTTTGCTAGTTCGCAAACTGTGTCCTTGATGAACTAAACCAACTCTATCATCTGTAAGTCCTTCACATACCGAATGAGTTGCCGGGTTATGGCAAG
Source organism: Ambrosia trifida (assembly GCA_028751855.1). Classification (NCBI taxonomy): domain Eukaryota; kingdom Viridiplantae; phylum Streptophyta; class Magnoliopsida; order Asterales; family Asteraceae; genus Ambrosia; species Ambrosia trifida. Next base: position 76,461,351 of record CM054129.1, read on the forward strand.
CGGGTTATTAGTTGATAGCGCTATTAGGTCTGACAAACCTCACACCGGCTCGGGGAGTGCGGGAGTGAACTATAACTTAACAGATTTTATAATTGTTGATAGGCAATGATGTAAGGCATGCGGCTCACATTTGTGGCTACACGTACATCAGCAGTTCGGTATATCGGTGTTAGTTATTATGAATGGGTTAGCTACCCTTGACATGCGATGAACTAGTGTTTACACGGTTCTTGGAACCAACTCAATACTTGTTTACGTGGTTTTGGAAACCAGCGCATTTACATACTCATTTACTTTACTTAGTGAACTCACCAACATTGTTTGTTGACCCATGATATACATGCTTTTGCAGGTAGTTAGCTTCCGGTGCCAGGATTAGAAAGCACTACACACTTCACTGCATTTGAGTCTTGGGCATACACCTAAATTACATACTATGCTTTTACATTTTCTTTCGTATGGTTTTAATTTGGGCGCGTTGTTTTGCGCATGGTTTTTAAAGGTTTAAATTTGGTTTACGCTTCCGCAGCTTAACTAAACTTGGTTTTTGAAAACGAACTAAATGGTTTGGGCATTTAGAGTTCGTTCATATGACTTATGGCTGTGGGATCCTGGTATGTCATGCGCCTCGCGGTATAAACCCCGCAGTGGAAATTTTGAGGGTGTGACAGATTGGTATCAGAGCCATTGGTTATAGTGAACTAGGACTGCATGTTGAGTCTAGTCTATAATCATCATAGCATAAGTACACTAACAACTTAAGTGCACAACTAGATTTTAGCTACATATATCTACAACACATGATTTCGGGAGATATGTTATCTTCTAGTTCTAGACCTAATTCTGAACACGTCAATGGTGGGAACCCAGGGTTACACCAGGTGGCGCATTACTGGGAGTAGTATCCTAACAAACCTCGTGGATGAGGAAACAACAATTGTATAGGTGAGAAAGCCCTTGCGAGCGTTGTGGCGCACATACCTAGGAAAGCTGCACGATGCGCATGACGTGATACCATCAAACCGAATCAACTGTGAAGAAATTCAAATACCGAGACTTATCCTTTTTCACTAAGCAAGGAGACAATTAGTTTTTGTTCCTTGTTACTTGATCTTCCTTACTTCCATTTGAAATTCAGACGGGACTGGGTTACACATATAGAACTTATTTCTTACTTTAGTACGTTACACCTAGTATGAGCGGGCGGACGTATGACTGCATATCCCTGTTACTCATAAGTATATGGTAGATTCATGGGAACACATTAGATTGGGGCTTGTTACACACACTCTTGGGGAGTTACGAAGGTCTGCAATGCAGTGCAACATCTCAAAGGAAGACGAAATCTACTAGTGACTGACAGTCACGATTGGAGGAACGAATGGTGTTGTTGACCATTAAGCTGACTTACACAGGACCGAAGAAGGAGACTGTACGTGATGAGAACCATATAACATTGACATCGCGAAAGAGGAAGGATAAGGGATGGAAGGGGAACCTGAGCAGGACGAGCACATGGGAAGTGAGGATGAATGATCTACTATCTAAGACAGAGCGTGGCGACGATTGGCTCTTACCTTTTCTCACCTATCTTTTCTTTCTTTTTCCTTTACTATCTTAGGTAAGACTGAGTTCTTATGATCAACGATAAGGTGGTTGAGGCCCTCGCATCTTTCCGAGCTAGTAAAGATCCATCTTGCTAAATCATTCGTTTCCCCTGACTTCCACATTTGAACTTTCTTATTCCTTGAACGCACATGCCACAACAACAACCTACCATCATATTTTCAAGCCTTTTATTGGTCGTAAACCTCGATAACACTAACGGAACTGAAGGAGGCCGTCTGATTGCTTCGATAGTATAAGTCATTTCCATGCGCATTTGCCCCGGGCAGGATGGGGTAATGTATGCTACATGCACACTCAATGAGTTACAGATGCTTGGATGGAGAACGTAACACCCTGTGATGAAACTTAGAAATTTGTTATATAAAGACGGATGGGTCTGAGATCGACGCCTACACTACCAAGCTACGGGAGTTAGATACTTTGTGCTCAAATCTAATCAACCAACTTTACCAGCGGATCGTATTGCATACCAAAAGGGTGGGTCCCTCATATTCATGGCTTGGCCACTGCAGCTCACCTACCTAGAATCTAACTAATCTTTCACCTGGCTCGCAAACTTATTGATGAGGCTGTTGAGCATGGTACTTTTCCGAAGCATAGAGCTTCATCTTCTACTTTTGGTAATAGTAAGAGAACATGGGATAGTGTGAGGTATAAGTCCTTCAACAAACAATAACCACAACGGTAACAACAACAATGGGGCTCGTGGAATAGCAATTGTGATTGGCTCGGGGGAAGCTAGGACTAATAACAATGTCGTGATGGGTACGACACTCTTGCTTCTATTTTATATGATACTGGTACGGACTATAGTTTTGTGTCATCAAAACTTAGCAAACAACTAGGGATGGTACCTACTCTTTTTGATACCCCGTACACCATAGAGCTAGCTGATGGGAAGCCTGTTGAGGTAACCCACACCCATTGTGACTGTAAGCTCGAGTTGGATGGGTAATCGTTTGCCATCAACATTTTACCTATCACCCTTGGAAGCTTTGATCTCGTGGTTGGCATGGACTGGTTGTCCAAGCATTCCGCTGAAATTCTCTGTCGGGAGAAGATTATTCGTGTCCCCCTCCTAGGTGGAGAACTTTTATCTATGCAGGGTAATCATGGTGGTGCCATGGTGGGCATCATCTCTTCTTGAAAGCCCAGAAGTGTATTCGTAAGGGCTATCCAGCCATTTTGACTAACATATCTGACACTCGAGCTGAAACTGAAACCGAAACTGAAACTAAGATTGAGGACATCCCAGTAGTCCGAGATTTCCCAGATATTTTCCCCAGAGGAACTACCTGGACTTCCACCTGTTCGTCAAGTGGAGTTTCAAGTTGACCTTGTACCTAGAGCAGCTCCAGTTACACGCGCACCATACCGCCTAGCACTAGGCGAACTTCAAGAACTATCTACCCAACTCCAAGAGCTATTGGATAGGGGCTTTATTAGACCTAGTTCTTCGCCATGAGGAGCTCCAGTTCGGTTTGATAAGAAGAAGGATGGAAGTTTCTGCATGTGTATCGGAAGTTGAACAAAGTAACGGTTAAGAACCGCTACCCATTGCCTCGTATTGATGACTTGTTCGACCAGCTTCAAGGGTCGAGTTTCTATTCTAAGATTGACTTGAGGTCAAGATACCATCAACTGAGAGTCCGAGAGAAGGATGTGGCGAAGACAGCCTTTCGAACTCGTTATGGACATTATGAGTTTTTGGTGATGCCGTTTGGGCTAACCAATGCACCGGCTGTGTTCATGGATCTAATGAACCGCGTGTGCAAGCCTTATTTGGACAAATTCGTCATAGTGTTCATAGATGACATACTGATTTATTCCAAGAGCAGGGAAGAGCACGAGCAACATCTGCAGCTGATCTTGGAACTCCTGAGAAATGAGTAGTTGTATGCAAAATTCTCTAAATGTGACTTTTGGATTCGAGAAGTCCAATTTCTTGGACATGTGGTTAACAAGGCAGGAATACATGTCGATCCCGCCAAGATTGATGCTATTAAAAAGTGGGAGGCTCCAAAACTCCCACAGAGGTGCGCCAGTTTCTTGGTCTTGCGGGATATTATCGTAGATTCATTCAGGGATTCTCTAAGATCACTCAACCCTCACTGCTTTGACATAGAAGGGTATTACTTACAAGTGGGGAGATGCCCAAGAATCTGCTTTTCAATGATTAAAGTCGAAACCTTGCAGTGCACTTATACTATCACTACCTGAGGGTACAAAGGACTTCGTGGTGTACTGTGATGTGTCTATCCAAGGGTTAGGGTGTGTGCTGATGCAGCGTGATAAGGTGATCGCGTATGCCTCACGTCAATTAAAGGTTCATGAGAAGAATTACACCACCCATGACTTGGAACTGGGAGCAATGGTTTTTGCTCTAAAGATCTGGAGGCATTATCTCTATGGGACGAAGTGTACGATATTCACTGACCACAAGAACCTCCAACTCATATTCGATCAAAAGGAGCTGAACATGTGACAACATCGATGGGTCAAGCATCTGAATGATTATGACTGTGCCATCAAGTATCATCCAGGGAAAGCTAACGTAGTAGCTGATACCCTCAGTTGTAAGGAAACGAAACCCAAACGAGTGCGAGCTTTACAACTTACCGTACATTCTAATCCTCCTGATAAGATACGTGAAGCCCAGGGCGAGGCTTTGAAAGAACAAAACATCGGGCTTGAAACTTTACATGGTGCGGATAAGCACTTGGAACTGAAGACGGATGGTCTTCAATACTTTATGAATCGAGTCTCGATACCACGTTTTGGGGATCTCAGACAACTGGTGCTCGATGAAGCTCACACATCTCGATATTCGGTACATCCTGTTTCGGACAAGAGGTACCAAGATCTTAAAACTCTTTACTGGTGGCCAAACATGAAAGCTGAAATAGCCACTTATGTTAGTAAGTGCTTGACTTGTGCGAGGGTTAAGATTGAATATCAGAAACCTTCAGGCCTACTCCGGCAACTAGAAATCCCTATGTGGAAATGGGACGGAATTTCTATGGATTTTATCACAAAGCTTCCTAGAACGCCAATGGGCCATAACATGATTTGGGTTATCGTGGATCGTTTAACCAAATTGGCACACTATCTGGAAATAAAGGAAACGGACTCGCTGGAGAAACCAGCAAATCTCTACGTCAAGGAGGTAGTCTATAGGCATGGGGTGCCTACTTCTATTATATCTGATCGTGATGCGCGATTCACTTCTCATTTTTGGACTACTCTCCAAAACGCTTTGGGAACTCGCATAGATATGAGCACAGCCTATTACCCACAGACGGATGACAGAATGAACGAATCATCCAAACATTGGAAGATCTGCTACGAGCGTGCGTGGCGGATTTTGGCAACAGTTGGGATAAGCACTTGCCTTTGATTGAATTCTCGTATAACAACAGTTACCCCACTTCAATACAGTGTGCGCCTTTAGAGGCACTTTATGGACGCAAGTGTAGGTCTCCCATCTGCTAGACTGAAGTTGGGGATAGCCAGCTAACAGGTCCCGGACTTGTGCACGAAACTTCTGAGGAGATAGTGCAAATCAGAAATCGGATGGCTGCTGCTCGTGATCGACAGAAAAGTTACGCTAATAAGCGTAGGAAACCTTTGGAGTTCCAGGTTGGGGACAAGATTCTATTGAAGGTGTCACCTTGGAAGGGGGTGATACGCTTTGGAAAACAGGAAAAGTGAACCCACGATATGTAGGACCATTCGAGATTGTCGAAAAGATTGGTCCAGTAGCTTACAGGTAAATCTTGCCTGATGAACTCAGTGGGGTGCACAATGTATTCCACGTACCTAATCTGAAGAAATGCTTATTTGATAATACTGGTAGTGCCACGGGAGGAGATCCAGGTGGACGATCAGCCACGGTTCGTGGAAGAACCAGTGGAGATTCTTGAGCGGGGCATCAAGAAACTCAGACAGAGCACCAAACCTATTGTTAGGGTGCGATGAAATTCCCGTCTAGGACCGGAATACACGTGGAAACACATGGATAAAATGAGGCTCACATACCCACATCTTTCTACTGAACCTGAACATGCATATGAACTAAACTCTAAACGTGAAGCGACTCACTCAAAGTGAATTTCGGGGCGAAATTCCTTTCAACTTGGGGATAATGTGACATTCGGTAACCAAGCATACAATTTTACACTGGCTTCACTGTTTACTTGCTGAATTTTGGGACAAAATTCTTTTCAACTTGGGGATGATGTGACACCCTGCATTTTCAGGATATTACTCTTACTGAACTCTAGTTAACTTTCATGTACATTCGTGACTAAACACCTAACTATGGGTAGTTAAGAAGGTCTTTCGATATGTTATGGGATAATAACATATGTTGGATGATATTAACGTACGTTATAACTAGGAAGGTTTTGTCTTGACACACACACGAGTCCTGTATCCCGAACGTTGGTGATTTGTCAAGCATACATAATCATATGATCTATTGGGTCATGATGAATGTGAATTAACATGCGTTTGTGAATTACATGTTTATGTGGAGTACTGTTTTAATAGATAGTCTGTACGTAAACCCTACGAATTATGTGAATTCTATAATTAACACGTTATGAGATGATAAAAACAATAATTTTTACATAAGTTAGTATGAATAATATTATCGAGACTATTCTCGGGATTAAAACCGTATTAACGGGCCCGTTTATCAAGAAAAGGCCCATAAACCCGAAACTTTGGCCCATGATCTTAACCCTAGTGTATTATGTTTATAAAAAAAATACAAACCCTAGCCTCCATTTGCGCCGTGGATTTTCAAGAAGATGTACCCTCTTCTTCACTTTCAATCTTGCATCAATTCCTTACAAGTTCAAGTGATTCGGGTGCTATCTTGGAGTTTTAAGGACTTAAGCGATTCAAGGTATATATTTTATGTGTTGTATGATAAGTTTTATGGCTGGAAAAGTTGTAAAAACCCTAAGAAATAGTTATGTTAAAATCGCAAATCAACATGTGTAGGATATCTTGGATGTTTGTTATGTATGTTAATGAGTATTGTTGATAAAAATCATATCTAGAGCACATGGTACACAAAAATCAGAGGTTAAACGTGATAATATGGATTTTGTTGTTTTAATATGAGTTTATTGCATGATTGTGGGTTATTAAGGATGATTAGGGTTTATAAGAGTCATGTTGTTAAAATTCTGATTTCTGGCAGATTATCTGTAACGACTTGTATGGCTGTTATAGGGTGATTAACATGTGTAATCTTATTGTTTTCTGATACTAAAACATAACTTATGATGTTAGCTTTTCAAAAAGTCCAAAATCAAGCGTTTTGGACTTGTTTTGATATGTATTCATGATTTTATAAGTTTAAAGGTCATATCAGATTTTCGGAATTATAAATTGGGTCAAATTTAAACGGTCATAACTCGAGATTTACAAAGGGTTAAGTTATGAAATTTGGACAGTAGGTCAACATTGGAAAAACTTGTCTTTTCCAATTGGATTCACCTCATTTGGGTGAATACACAATTTTTGGGAATTTTTCTACTAAACTGACCTGCTGTGGAAATTTTCTGGACATAGCTGTGTTGTACGAATTTTAATAATTTTTGTGTTTGGTTGTGTGACAAAACAAAAATATGGGTTATCAAATGAATCTCAATGAATATTCAGTAAATATTTGGGAGTTTAATTCATTCGTTAAATTTTTAAATAATTCGTTTTTCACAGCGTACAATCTGCCCTGAAAACGCAGATTGCGTAAGGGATGTTTACGTGACTATTTGGAGTCCTATATGGTATGTATTTGACATGAACTTGCATGAATACTTATATGAGATGTGTATGAGGTATAAAACTGATAATAATCAATATGATCACCAACGGGATACATAGGACTTACTTGTGCATGTAGAGTCATTAGGTGTCACTACACGATTTGAACTTTAAAAGTCTTGGACAAACGAGTTGTATGGTGTGTTGGTTATGCACATATACTCACCTAGTGACATTTGTAATAGGGATTCGGTAGCTCATTTCTGTTTGAGGAATTTGGATTATTCACGTGCAACCTAAGGTGAGTTTTGTAACACCCCAACCGATGGCGGAAACATCGGGATGTCACGTATTGATGATTGTTCAGTAGCTCATGGTGAATAATAAATTTCATTAAATGATTTAAATAAATTACATACAATTGTTCTACAAGAATTCGTACATCAAATTGAATAAAACTATGCACACATCTTCAAGCATTAATTTGAATCTTCAAACAAGTAGAACCTGAAACATGTTAAGTTGAAAATATTTTGGGTCAACAAACGTTGGTGAGAGTTACATAGGTTTTGATAATCGAATAAAATTGTTGTGCAATTCATGTGTCATGGCAATCTAGTCCATATGTGAAAACATACTAGAAGTAAATCGAGTGCATAATCAACCATTGTGACTGTTGTATTGTGGTACATCCCATACGCTCATGGTTCACTCGTTTATATTGCAGTAACAAACACCCACGCAACCTTTGTAGGAGGCACGTATCCGGGTGGGATTGTCAGTCCAATAGATCTATCAATGTATACCGTTTGGCTGATGAATGTTTATGCTAGAATTGTGCTTACCCTAGTCATGTTCAAGACATAATGCAACATAGAAATACACATAGACACATTGATGATTGAATTGCATAAATATTGTTGTAACATGTTTCACCCCAAAAATGGTGATAAATAGAAAAGGGGCTATGTAAAACTCACCTTAGCAAAATGTTATGTCTCGTAAAAAAAATAGAATATTGTGTTGTGAATGTATGCGAGGCGAATCCCAAAGACTCAACAACGTAGCTAGTCCAAATTGAAGAAAACGAAAAAGAAAGAATATCAAGCTTCCAATTCGCCAATTACAAGAGCTTATAATCAAAGCTTCAATTGTAGAAGTAATAGACTATAGAAGAAAGGTATGAGGGAAAGTTTAATCGGATTGAAACAATCGATTTAGAGGTGCAAAGTATAATGGGTCATAGGTGGGTTTTTATACTAGTTTTGGAGTCAATTAGCCATTAAAATTGGTCAACACCATAAAGTAAGGTTTTATGATGAATTGACTATTTGACTAAGACTTTGACTGTTTGACTAAGACTTTGACTATTTGACTAAAGGCTTTATTTAAAAAAAAAATCTTGTATGTGAAAAAAAAGAATTTAGAATCATATTATTATTATTATTATTATTATTTATATACATTTATGTATGTATATAAGATGTGAGTTAGGATAAATAAAGACTTAGGCACATTTGTATAATATTAATGATAAAGGTGTAATAAAATATATATATATATATATATATATAAGGGCTTTTTAATATTTTGGGGAAAATTTTGCGATGTTACAGTCTCCCCTACTTTTAGGAACTTCGTCCCGAAGTTAAAAGAAAAACACCAGGTATAAAATTGGTCGACTACCGAAAACCTTGATAAAATTTCTCACTACCTTAACGTACCTGTAAATTCATGATTACGTTCCGGACCGTAATTATCAATTTACCTTACATTAGGGTTTTGCGTCCTTTTATGACTCTACCGATTGTTGAGCAGGTTCGATAGTCTCCACCAGTCGATGAGCAGGTTGTAGGGCCTCTCCCGACTGTTGGAAAGACATGATGACCTCTACCAATCGTTGAGTAGGTTGTTTGGTAGTCAACTAATTGTTGTACAAGTAAGCAAGTATGATTATAGATATAACAATTAGTTCACATTCAAACAAGCATGCACTCAGATGTTATGATAATACTTGAATTTATTACGTGAATCAAAAAGTGTCAATACATAGAATTAAAAAGTAGACATCATTCAAATGGTGGGGTTTGCTGTTAAGTAGCTGGAGGGTCTTGATCTCGATTTAGTTTAGGGCATCGGTTACGGAAATGATTTGGGTTTCCACATTCATAGCATTGACCATAGTTGTATTTACCAGGACGATTAAGATTAGCAACCTGAGCAGGGTTGGTTGGTTGGTTGGTTGGTGTTAGGGTTTGGGGACTCACGACATGTGTTGACCAGATGGCCTTACCTACCACAATTGGTGCACAGGCGACACACTGAAACAGTGGGGTGATGTCGTTTGCATGTGTTACACAATGGAAAGTTTCTTGTATAGGGTTTCTTGTTAGAAGCTTGTGTAGTGAGGTTTACATTAGGATCCCTGGTCTTGCACTTCTGGTTCTTGGTAGTTACCGCGGCCACAATACTTGTTTTCTCGCCTTTCCGAACTAAGGTCCCGTTCTTTATGTGATTTCCATCGCCATTTCCATTTCCATTGTCGTTCCCATTCATTGGGATGACTTGAGCCAACAAGTTAGAAACCAGGTTGTGATTTGTTGCGCCATTTGTTGGGAAATAATCGCAGCCAGTTGGGCATCAACACCTTTGTTGTTTTTGTTGTTGTTGTGGTTGGTGCTGTGGTTGTTGTTACTTTCCTCTTGGTTTTCACCACTGTTATTGCGAGTGCTGCGACGTGGAGACATGATCTGTAAGGGACACAATGAAGGTTCAATGTGGCATGAAATGAATGAGGTGATATAAGGAATGTAATCATTTATTCATTAATTAAAACGAATAAACGAAAACGTTGACGTATCAAAGATTCCAGATTCCAACAACATAGTGAAGACATGCTTTAGCCTATAAGTGAACACTCATCCCGAGAATTCCCAGGTAGGCATCCGGGTCCCTCGTCTGATTGGGATATATGCGCAATGCCAGCCTAGACAGAAGACTCAGAATACAGGCGTTCACCCTTCCAGATTGCACGTGTTCGTTATTAAAATCTAGAACTTCGACGAGATCTCAAAGTGGTTCAGGTTAAACCTGAGGGTTTTGCCTTATTAGTCTAAGAGTGGATCCAGTGATGGAGAGCAACCTTCTCGTAGGGATTAATGTAGGGATAAGAAGTAGGAGGGAGATAGAGAATAGCAAGTAAAAGAAGCAAGTACTGGTTAAATCCTATGGTTATAGACTAGATTATTTTTCTAATAACCTAATTCCCTATAACCATGGCTCTGATACCAATCTGTATGTAATTTATTTAAATCATTTAATGAAATTTATTATTCACCATGAGCTACTGAACAATCATCAATACGTGACATCCCGATGTTTCCGCCATCGGTTGGGGTGTTACAAGTTTCACTACTCTTTTCTCAAAAGCATGTGTCTCGGGTTGAGACAACGAACTTAACTTTTTCTAGTCCGGGTTGGGACTACTACTTTCTAGTCCGGTTTGGGACTAGTTACACATCCCGGGTTGGGATGCTATGGATCCTTGTGTGGGTCGGTTTTTGCTAGTTCGCAAACTATGTCCTTGATGAACTAAACTAACTCTATCATATGTAAGTCCTTCACATACCGAATGAGTTGTCGGGTTATGGCAAGCGGGTTATTAGTTGATAGCGCTATTAGGTCTGGCAAACCTCACACCGGCTCGGGGAGTGCGGGAGTGAAGTATAACTTAACAGATTTTATCATTGTTGATAGGCAATGATGTAAGGCATGCGGCTCACATTTGTGGCTACACGTACATCAACAGTTCGGTATATCGGTGTTAGTTATCATGAATGGGTTAGCTACCCTTGACATGCGATGAACTAGTGTTTACACGGTTCTTGGAACCAACTCAATACTTGTTTACGTGGTTTTGGAAACCAGCGCATTTACATACTCATTTACTTTACTTAGTGAACTCACCAACATTGTTTGTTGACCCATGATATACATGCTTTTGCAGGTAGTTAGCTTCCGGTGCCAGGATTAGAAAGCACTACACACTTCACTGCATTTGAGTCTTGGGCATACACCTAAATTACATACTATGCTTTTACATTTTCTTTCGTATGGTTTTAATTTGGGTGGTTTTTAAAGGTTTAAATTTGGTTTACGCTTCCGCAGCTTAACTAAACTTGGTTTTTGAAAACGAACTAAATGGTTTGGGCATTTAGAGTTCGTTCATATGACTTATGGCTGTGGGATTCTGGTATGTCATGCGCCTCGCGGTATAAACCCCGCAGTGGAAATTTTGAGGGTGTGACATATTTGAACTTATAAGTCTACCTTAGCGGGAACCATTTTACTTATGTGCTTAACTAGGTTAGTTGAGTCGGGATTTTCTTACGTATTGTCCAAGGTTCAATGATCTGGAGGATCATTGGTGTCTTTTACATACACACGAGTCTTGAGTCCCGTTGTTGGTGGATTACATAAACTGGATTAAGTGTTATGCGTAGATTGATTCTTATGTGGTGGATTATATGCAAATACGTGTTTAAATGATGTTCAGATGATTATCCATGCTTATATATGTTAAACATAGATTAGGATCACATGTTCATGTGTTAGGATGCGTTAAGATGTACTAAACACGACAAACTGGAAATCTGGAAAAAGGCATTTTTCCTGGTTCGACCATTCGAAGGGTCGAACCTGGCCCTCAGCCTGTTAAAGGTCTCCTTCGACCAAATAAAACTACATTCGACCCATAAAAAGGGTCGAACCTGGCTATCTGTTTTATAGGTACTACATTCGACCACTTAACTCCACGTTCGCCTACATGTAAGGGTCGAACCTGGACATACTATAAATACCATCCTTAGTCATTTCACCATTTTACAAACCCTAAACGCCTCTAAACACTCTCTTTCGACTCTTAACATTGGGGAGGAGTTTTTGAGCTTGTTTTTCATAATCCAACTCTCTAAATCATTACAAGTGAAGATCTAAGGTGTGTTCCTCATTCTAAATCCTTTTTAAGCAATTTTGATTCGTTTTTATAAAACCCCAAAGTTCCAGATCTGATCTAAGATGACTTTTATGAATAATAACCTATCTAAAGCCTTTCCAAACAAAACCTTATCATAAAACATGAGTTTTCTTATGTATTAACATAGTTAATGATTCTTCATGGTTATGTTATGTGATTATTTGATGTTGCATGATATATGGATGATGTAGAGATGTTCTAGGTTGGTTATAACTAATGAGTTTTGATTATCTAGATTACAAATGTTAGGACAAAAAGGATTGGTGAAACCACTTTTTCAAACCTTAGTCTAATTCACTTCTGTCAAAATATTCTAAGTATAGAACTGCTGAAGAAGGAAGATCAAACTGCTGAAGAAGAGATTCCACAAGTGCTGAAGAAGAAAAGTCATCAGAAGTTCTGAAGTTCAAACCAGACACTTCTACTGAAGAACTGCTGAAGACAAACTACTCATCAGTAGTTTGTCATTCATCAGCACTTATGTGAAGATCTTTTCCACCGCCTTTTTGCATCAGTAGTTTATTACTTTAGTATTACTTTTGCTTTATGTACAAGTTCCAATGCTGCAACTTGTTGCAACTTGTTTCCGAACTTGCTTTTTGGCAAGGTTCATGTATTTGTAAAGTCTATAAATAGAAGGGTTCATCCCTCTGTTTTAGACATTGATTTTAATACAGAAATCCTTCAACTCATATTATTGTTATTTCCATTTCATATTTATTGAGAATCTGTCTAAGTGTTTCATTCTCATTCAATACTTAGATTCTCAATAAATACTTATCATTTATTAGTTTCTCAATCCAGGGGGAGTTATAACTCCTGTTGATAAGTGTAGCTTTAAACTCATAACATTCCGCTATGCTATCACTGATCAAGAACTTGCTAGACACCTAAGTGTTCACTAGCAAGTTCATGTAAAAGAGCAATAGTGATCCAACAACAAAGTATGGTATGTTGATGTTAGGGCTAATTTGGGGATTTTGATGGATTTGGGGATTGATGCATGATGTTGTTAGGGATAATATGATTAGGGGTTTTGATCTACATGATAATATGAGTATAATGATGTGTTTATTAAGTGATTTCACAAAGTTTCTAAATTGGGTAAGATTTCCATGCATGATATGACATCTTCATAATTTTGCCATTTTGGGTAAACATCAAAATGGACTGATTTGGGGGTAAGAATGGTAGGGTTATGTGGGGATATGTTATTCATACTTGACTGTTGTGTCTCATGATGTTTCGTGATGTTTTCGGATGATTTTGATGCGTTTTTGGAAGAATCAAACTGACAGGGTCGAACCTGGAGTTCCTTCGACCAGTCGTAGGGTCGAAGGTGGATCTCCAGGGTCGAACCTAGACTCTGATGGTCGAATGTGCACTGTTTTGATCGAACGTGGCTCGAAATGGGTCGAAAGTGGGAAAAAGGGGGCGAATGTGGAGGTTGGAAAACCACATTCGACCCTATGTTATCCAAAATGAGATTTTTGATACAAACTAAGTGTTTTATGCTTGAACCTTGTGTGTAATCTATGTATACTTGATTAGTTTGTGTAATGGGTCACCAACGGGATGTCGGGTCAGTCTAGTGTGTCGGTTAAACTGTCAAACATGTTTTCAAACTTACTTAGTCCTGATCTGGACAATCGGGGACTAGTTAACCTTGGGGTTATTAGTCACAACTCTTATACAAACTTTATTGATAGATCACCGGTATTTGGGATCATCAAGACTTGTCTTAATTCTTGTTTTGGGAATGCAAACTAAGGTGAGTGTCACAGGCCCATTCTTTACTGTTTTCAGAACATTCTGGGGGAGAAACATGCGGTAAAACTTTCTAACATTTGGACCAACATATTACATTATATCTCATGGATACTTAGTGACTCTCACTTTCATCATCAAAGTCCTCTCATGTCTTAGTGAACCATCAATATGTGGGTACATAGCGGGGAAGGTGTGAATAGAGCTATTGGGCTTGACCAGCCCCACTCGGGCCGACTGGAGGTCGGTGGCGGGTGCATATTTGTCCTATATCTTACGGCACCGGGTGATGAAACGGTGATGGGTTTGAGGCATCCTTATCTTGTCAGCAGTGGTTCACGACACTATAGTATCATGTAACGATGTCTAGCTAGCATCAGGTATAGATGTAAGGATTGTTGGGTCTGGTTTACTTGTGACAAACTTTTACAAACTATATCTCTGTCACTCACCGGCACTTTATGTGTTGTCTAACTTCGCATGTTTTCTCAGGTTGCTAAGGTAGCAGGGAGTCTTAGGCGCACTGGAGTCGCACTGCGTCTAGTCTTGCATACATAAGCAAACCGGGTTGTGTTTGCATTCATATTTTGACATTGGTTTTGTAAACATTAAATTTTGCTTCCGATGTCGTTTTCTACTTTACTTATAAACTGTGTGGTTGGTATTTCTACGTAGCTTTCAATGCATATAGATGTCGTTTATTGTGACCGTTGTCTTGGATCCTGGTATGTCACGCGCCTCGCGGTAAAACCCCGCAAGTGAAATTTGAGGGTGTGACAACAATGATTAATTATGGAGTTTGATCCATTATCAATGTGACAAATAAATCTTCAAACCAATATAAAATATAGTTGGACATGAAAAAACAACTCTCAAGCATTCAAAAACATCAAAACCCATACAAAACTCAATCCCGAATATAAACATTCATGAATAAACAGTCACGATTCCCATAAAATATTAATAACCTCTTGGAACCGGAAGATCTCTCTTTACTCATCTCTATATGCGGCCATGGTTGTCTAGCACCGAATCAAAATTTGATTTGGGTAACAATCATAATCAATGATAGAGGTTAGATTTAGAGTTTCTAATGTCGATTATAGAGGATAGATATGAAGTTCAGGTTTGAATGAGAATGAGAATGAGAAAGAGAGGTGCATCCTTAGTTCTATATTGAGATTATAGAAATAGACTATTTATATGCGGGTTAGCGGGTTAGAATATGGTATCATGGGTCGGGTTTTCTAACCCATGGATAAGCAAAATGGATATAATGGAGGCCATCTAGAGGTGCCACCTCAGCAATAGTTACTCCTTTATTAGATTACATAGATTAACTTGTTTCATATGTTATGAAGGTGGATTTTTTGTCTTTCATATTAAAATCTCAATCTTTACTCACCTATAACATAAGTTACACCTGCTATTTTAAACAACGGTTACATATGTTAAACAAAATATAAGTCACTTTATCATGAATGGAAATGCATGTTACATTTGTTTCATGTGTTACACTAGAATTAATTTGCATATGTTACACATCTGTGCAGTTTTATGACCTTCCCCTAAGTTAACTTTGATAGTCTTGACAACTTAGCTACATATAAAGTCAAAGCTAAAGTTACATTTAATGTCAATTTGCAATGTATTTTATCATTTTTTTTAAATAGTTAAATTTATGACTTCCCTCTAGGTTAAGTTTGATATCTTGATAACTCGGCTACATATGCTAAACGCTCGAATATGTAAACTGATGAATTTGTTTTCTTCGTTATTTCATATATATATATATATATATATATGTTTTTTTTGTATAATTAGTTTTTATATGAGTTGTCAAAGACACTTTACTTCCCTTTAATATAATGAGTTGTTGATCCCTTTAAATGTTTCATATGTAATATCAGTGTTGTTTTATTACAACCTCACACAATATATCAATTAAAAATTTTCATATGTTACAAAGGGTGGATTATGTCTTTATAAGTTACACATGTTACTTTTTAACACAAGTTGCATATGTTAATCAAAACAAAAGTTGCTTATCATGAATAGAATGCCTGTTAGATCTGTTTCATATGTTACACAAGAACTAAGTTGCATATGTTACATATATGTGCAGTTTTATGACCTTCCCCTAAGTTATCTTTGATAGTCTTTACAACTTAGCTACATATGCTAAACATTCGAAA
Organism: Ambrosia trifida; assembly: GCA_028751855.1. NCBI lineage: Eukaryota > Viridiplantae > Streptophyta > Magnoliopsida > Asterales > Asteraceae > Ambrosia > Ambrosia trifida. The sequence goes on from CM054129.1 coordinate 76,477,755, forward strand.
TGGTTTGTTAAAGTTAAAGATGAAGTTACTTTTTGGTGATTTAAATTGACTAACTTGTTTTTTTTTTCCGTATGTGAAGACCTTTTGGCGCCAAAGCTAAAGATGACTATTAAGGATTGATGCATAAAGTCGAAGATGACTAATAAGGAATGATACATAAAGATGAAGATGACTATTAAAGAATGAAACATAATTGTAAGTTTCATGTGTTTTTGTTAGTTTATGACAGTTTTGTATCATTTTTTAATTGTTTAAATTTTTATAAATAAAAAAACACATTGTTGTTTCAGTGTTGATTCATTGTTGTTATTTTTTAAGTAATAATAACTAACTAATTGACTTTGATTATTTCCTAAATGATCAACTTACGCCTTTTGGAACTTAACTGATCAATAGCGGTATTGTCAAATTTTGTTACTTGGGCATATAAATCCAATAAACTCCCACTTACACAAGTTTCGTTTATCTGTCAACACAAATAATGGTAGACGTGTAGTTTCAACCCACTGCACCTATCAATGAATGATTCTTTGTAAGCAATCTACTAATCACGATTGTTTTAAGTACCCTTACCTCACCTTCTTTAACACTGATGGTAATATGTTAGTTATCCTTTCGACTATATATATCCTATTGAGCATGAAACATAGATCACAATTCATTCGTGTAGCGCGTTCCTTAATACTCTTATCGATCAAGATTTAAAATGGTATATCTAACTTTTTTTTAACATGATCATGAATTTGCACCAGTTTGAATAAAGCAAAGGGCCTACATATGTTAGCCTTTTACATAGTAAGCGACACATCTTGACTACATACAACTCTTACTAAATTTAAGAAAGCTCTCAACATAATCCTCATAAGTTGTTGGTCAAAGAACCCATGTTTAAGAGCAATCCTATATAGAATCAAGATCTAGTATGCATCTCAACTTAGTGGATACAAGGATAATACTATCCAAAACCTACTTTTTAACTATGATCCATGGAATAGTTTTGAGCTAGTTACATCTAATACTGGTTCCCTAATGAATATAGAATGGAGCCTCTACGGGCGTCATTGCTCCATATCAGCGCCACATAGATAGGGGTTTCATTCAATAACGTCCATGCAATGGAATAACGCTTCTTAATTAAACAAAGGAAAAAAAAACTGATTTGTTGTGACATATGGGCCCATCATATTTCTATGTTAACACTCATTATTGCACTAACATTCCTTCAATGCCGCCTTCCAAATGGTGCTTAGGATATAAATGAGGCGATGTTGGTGGTTTTCTTTGCTGAGGTGGAGGAGGGGCGCGAATTGTTACCTTCTACCCTTATACCATCCCCATTCACAACCCAACATTTCAATAAAAAATAATTTCTCTCTCTCTTCCATATACACAACCCAACTCTAACACACATTTACAACCCAACTCAACCTAAAAATAATTTATATCGGGATGTTCACAAGAAAAGTTAAGAAATACAGTGCATTTAGTTTTTTTTTTTTTTAACTTGAATATTATAAGTTATTTAAGTAATTAAGTTAGTGGGGGTTTATTTAGGTTGCAACCTAGGTTGCCACCATAATCGGATTGTGAGGAGGTTGCAAGCTTTGTAGTTTTTTAATATTATTTTCACCCACGATCCCAAGCTAGGATCACCAATGGGAGTGGTATTAGGGTTAGGAGGGATAAAGGAGTGAGAATCTGATGAATTTGAGTGGGGTTTTGATAAAGGTAATTTTGTCGGTATTCTTTCAACATTAGGGGGAAGGGGCGCCTCTAGTATTTTTTTTTACTTAACTGATTTTGCCCAATCCTGCACTGCCACATCACTTCACTGATTTACTTCATTGAAACACTTTTTTGGAGGCAACACTCCACTGATTCTTTTATTTATTTTCATTTAAATTAAATAGTAACCATTTTTTAATTTTCAAACGGTAATTAATTTTGTAACCGTTGCAACCTAACGGCCACATTTTTTTACACCTATAAAAACCTCATAATTTCTAATATTAAAATCACACCAAAACCGGTTATCATATTTTAATCATATCGTAAAAATGGTGCCGTGGAATGTAAATGAAGAGATCACGTTAGTGAGAGCGTATTTGGAAGTGAGATACACAAATCATCCTCCCGGTTTACGTAGAGATTCGTTTTGGAACGTGTCGATGGAATTCAATCGAATGACCGGCACAAATGACCGCAACAAGGATTCGCTTGTTAGTAAGTGGTCAAATCTCTTCGCCAAGTGTAGATGATGGAACGCCCTCTTTGAAGCCACGATTGCGCGACACCCTAATCTTTAAGAAGACATTGCAATCCTAGTCACACGGGCCGACTATGTGAATGCACATGGGAGTAACTTTTTCCATGTTGCGGCATGACAATTGTTGCGCGATAGGTTTTAATGTTTAATGTTTAATGAAGTAACAATTAAAAAGAAAAAAAAATTAAAGTTAAAAATTAACAATCAAAATACAAACATAATTAACTTAATTAAAACATTAGTTAAACATAAACCTAATTAAAATATCACTTAAACATAGCTAAAAAAGAAAGAATACGCAATTGACTCAGGCGAAGAAACGTCACGATCACTATCACGTCCATCCAACCTCTCGTATCGATATCCCTCACTTTCGGGTGTCGGGCAAGACATTACTTCATCCGAATAAATTATGTATTTGGCCCCGGGATCAGTTTCATAACCTTCATCTAACCGATGGGTTTTGCACTAAAGGAGGATTGACACGCTCAGACACTCTTACAAGATCTCCAACCCGTATTGCTTCTAGTTGTAGTAGAGCCATTTTGTAATCATGCGCATAAATCAATTCTTTTGTGGACAAATCGTTAGGAAGTTGTGGCTCGTAATATTCAAATGTTGGGGGAGGCTGTGTAGTCGGTGGTTGTGTAGTTGGTTGGTGTGTTGTTGGTGGGTGTGTAGTTGGTTGGTGTGTTGTTGGTGGGTGTGTAGTTGGTTGATGTGTAGCGTAGGATGATCGTCGTCGTCGATGGCGATACGTATTCGGAAACATATTGCCACCACCCATATACAAACATGTTATTGTATAAAACTGTATGTGTAAATATGAATATATATGGTAAAATTTATAAACGGTCGAAAAAAATAACGGTCAAACGTGGGTAAATATAATTATTTGGTCAAAAATATGACCGTTTAGATAGAACCGACCCGTTAGATAGAACTAGAAATTGATTCACGAGACCCTACCAACACCGGTGACGGCGGTGTTACCATACTAGTAGTGGGGTACCCGTGCCCAATTATGGTGGCGCCTCGTCCCCCCTTATAATTTGTTTACAAATTTATAAGCCATGCTTCATTAAACTTTTTAATGACATTAATAATTCCTGGTACTTGAGAGGCAAAAGTAAAGTTGCACTAATTTTAACGTTATTTTATTAATTTTGTGAAAATAAAGTTAAAAATAACGGACGGTTAATCATGCATCAGGTGGTGGCGTTGATAACCAAAAGACAAGGGGGTACATGCACCAATCAGGTTAGTCCCGATTGCAAAGCGTTATGTGTTTTATGTCTAAGGTTTGATACAAAACCACCATTTAGCTGGGGGTTTCATTGAAAGCATAATCTCTATTCCCACGAGGTAGGGTAAGACTGTCTACATCTTACTCTCCTTAGATCCTATATTAACTTTTACTATTGATATGATTAACTGAGTATGATAATGAAGAATCACATTAATCATTCCAATTACCCTATATATAATTTATAAGTGCTATGTGACATTTGCTTTTATTATGATTCAATGTCTATATTATGCTTCTTTGGATTCTAATTTCTGTGCTAGGTTCCAAGTCCTTCCAAAATATTATGTGGACCAAACGCCTATAAGATTTCTTGAGACACACAATTATTTATATTATCTTATTAAGGAGGAGTGATATACAACATGGTAATTTGTATTTGTGTACAACTTAACAAGCAACATGTACAACATATTTAAGCAAAAAATTAAGGGTATTATTGGCATAGTTGTGACAATTAAGACACTTAGGGGGTAGATTAGTAAATTTAACATAATCCAATACCTCACATACAAAAATCTTATCTCAATTATGCCCTTATGTCCAACTTTTAAAACACAAAATACAACCTAACCTATGATGTATATTAAATGTGAGACCTTTCAACCTCCCATCTATATTATAATCAATTTCTTGAATGCTAATAGTCTTTTCATAACCCCAAACAAAATCTTAGAGCTAATTTCATGTTTTGAAACATTGTTTTGTTCAAAAAAATTTATGTCTTCATTAGATGAGAAGAGAAAAAAATCAATGAGAAGTTAAGACGCTTGCAAGATATGGTTCCCGAATGCTACAAGGTATAAAGATATGAGTTAATCTTTACATACATATATACATTTTTTTCTACTTGTTCATATGTTCCATTTAAATTGTGCAACTAATAATTAAAACAATAAACAAACAATATTCAGAATTAAATTGACAATTACAAAAATTTATCTTCATAATATATCATTATTTTGCTCCATTTAAATTTAGTTATTTACTATACACGATGAGAATGCCAGTGATGTTGGATGTAATAATCAACTATGTTGGATTGTTGCAGAATTAAATTGAGGTAATTTAATTGTTCAACTAACATTTAAAACAATAAACAAACAATATTCAGAATTATTGATGAGAAAATATTTTTCAAATTAATTAGTACAGTTTTTTCTCTTCATTGTGCATTGTTAGTTTCTCTCCATGAATCTTTTAGAAGCTAGCATGTTCTATGACCTATTGACCTCAACTCTACTGAATTGAAATATATGGCCCCTATGAAGGTGACAGATGGCTTTCCTAACTATCCTTGTTAAGAAGTTATGTATCTTGAATCATATATATTGTTACCTAAATAAAACGGACAAAATTATAAATATAACATTCTAGATTTGCTAATACGTTTCTAATATATTATAAATATTACTTCCACTTACTGCATGGGATGAAAACTGGTGTTGCAAGGAACAAATGGACATGAAAGACAGATAATGGAGAGGATGGTTGGAGAAGGGTATGGAGACTGTAACACCCCGCCCCTCTTATCACCAATATTGTCCACTTTGCCCATCCAGAGCTCACGGATTTGTTTTTGGTTGCCCAAGTGGAGACTTCCCAGGAGGTCACCCATCATGAAATTTCTCCCACCTGAGCACGCTTAACTGTGGAGTTCTCCTCTCATCCACTAACATTAAGCCCCAAAACGCGTTGGTGATTTAAGAGGCAAGACATTACTTATGAAGCAAGGATCTCTCCTGGCCACGGCCGATGTGGGATTTTCCTGGGGTGTCACATTCACCCTCTGTTAGAGTTTCATCGTCCCTGATGAGGTGTGTTCCTGGGGTGTCACATTCACCCCCTGTTAGAGTCTCATCGTCCCTGATGAGGTGTGCACCCACCATCCCGAACGGCACAGGAGTGGCTCTGATACCATCTGTAACACCCCGCCCCTCTCATCACCAATATTGTCCGCTTTGCCCATCCAGAGCTCACGGATTTGTTTTTGGTTGCCCAAGTGGAGACTTCCCAGGAGGTCACCCATCCTGAAATTTCTCCCACCTGAGCACGCTTAACTGTGGAGTTCTCCTCTCATCCACTAACATTAAGCCCCAAAACGCGTTGGTGATTTAAGACGCAAGACATTACTTATGAACCAAGGATCTCTCCTGGCCACGGCCGATGTGGGATTTTCCTGGGGTGTCACATTCACCCCATGTTAGAGTCTCATCGTCCCTGATGAGGTGTGTTCCTGGGGTATCACATTCACCCCGTGTTAGAATCTCATCGTCCCTGATGAGGTGTGCACCCACCATCCCGAACGGCACAGGAGTGGCTCCGATACCATCTGTAACACCCCGCCCCTCTCTTCACCAATATTGTCCGCTTTGCCCATCCAGAGCTCACGGATTTGTTTTTGGTTGCCCAAGTGGAGACTTCCCAGGAGGTCACCCATCCTGAAATTTCTCCCACCTGAGCACGCTTAACTGTGGAGTTCTCCTCTCATCCACTAACATTAAGCCCCAAAACGCGTTGGTTTTTTAAGAGGCAAGACATTACTTATGAAGCAAGGATCTCTCCTGGCCACGGCCGATGTGGGATTTTCCTGGGGTGTCACATTCACCCTCTGTTAGAGTCTCATCGTCCCTGATGAGGTGTGTTCCTGGGGTGTCACAGAGACTTTCCTCAATTTCAATCAACATGGTCTCCTTGAACGCCATGAAATAGTTAACTCTATAAATCTATATATGCATGCTCAAATATAACTTTATACGTAAATTATATTTGTTCTAAGACTTTTAATGTATTTGTTGATCTATTTAATGTTCTTGTTAAACGTTGTATGAAGTGTGGTTCATAATATTATTTTGCTTTCGGCAATTGTATATTGTTTAAGTTCTAATTCTAATTAATAAAATAAATTAAAAACTAGCATAAAGAGAAAACAAAAACTTAACTATGTGTTAATTACTTATATTATTTGTGTTAAGAAATAAGAAATCGAAAAGCCATAAATTCATACTCACGCTAATTAATCAACCCGAATCTTTATCTTTTATATTGTATTATAAAGCATCAGTGAAGGATACCCGCAAAATTTAAGTAAATACAACCTTTATTGCTTATAATACAATGCTTATTGAAGTCATTTAGGGGGAAAAATTGTCTTTCTACCTAAATATTAAATTGTTGAAGAAATTAATTTAATTATAATTATAAAATTGATGAGGAAATTAACAATAATGTGGTGATTCTTTACATTCATAACCTCCATGTCTTTATTATGTTTGTATCAGTGTTATGGCTTATAAATAGTGGTTATGTATTTGGTATATAAATAATATGGTGACTCTTCACATACATAACCTACATATCTTTCAATGTTTATCGCAAATAAATTACATCATATATTATGTATTTATATCTTCTTTTTAAATTTATGTGGTTGCAGGATGGTATGATGTGACACTTCTGCACACAAATGAATATGTAGGCTTGAAGTTTGCCAACACACCCAACCCATGGCACGTTTCAACCCATTAAAGTGAGTGATATATGTAGACTTGACGTTTATACAAGCAAATATGGTAGAGATACTTCATGAGCAACGTCATCATCTTCTTCGATCGTTTTATGTTTTCTCTGCTACTATAAGCTTCTAGGAATAGAATTTATGTTTCTGATCTCACGAAGTCACCAATTGTTTACATATCCAAAAGAAGACAAGTTCTTATCAGTCGATTTGGTAGTTTTAACTATATTGATTACTAATTTGTTTGGTCCAATATATTTGTTACGACGCTTGTCAAACTAACATAAAACGAGAGTATCTATGCAAATCATTGACTCCGCTGCATCTCACGGGTGCCCTAAAATAATAGAAATATGTTGCACACTACAAACTGCATTTTAGTAATTACATCACTTCCACTACAATCTTATAGTCATTAAGAGATACAACGCCACTTCATTACACTAAGCACCACTCTACGATGGCATACTTATCTGCCTTCGAGATACATAAAAGGGTCCCACCGAAGGATTGGGCCAATCTAAGGGTGTTGCAAGGAATAGTATGGCCTATTGTGATTTACGCATTTAAGATATTCAAAAGATATACTTATAAGTTTTAGTTTCTAATAACATATATTTTATACATCGTTGTTTTCTACTTCATCATAACGAATAACCAGCAAACACGATGCACGAGGGGTAAAACAGATGCACCCGCCACAACGCGCGGGCATTCCTACTAGTACTATACTAAACTAAATCACATTTTATTCATGGTTATTATTATTATTATTTGTTTGCTTTTGGGAAGTTATTCGTTAGAATTAAGGTGTAATAGATGCAGTTAATATTTTTTAAAGGCTATTTTTTTTTTTAATTCTGTGGTTTTTAGGACTTAAACCTAAAACCTCCTATAATGTAGATGTTTTAAAGGTTTTACCTTTACCAATGGACTACCAGCCCATTGGTTAATAGATGCAGTTAAATACGTGACAAAAAAAAAGATGCAGTTAAATATAGAAAAAAGGTTTCAGATAAAAACAATTGATATTTAACAAAAAGAAACGGATCGGGATGAGTCTCAATTATTGTTAAAGACGGGTTTCAATTAAAGTAATTAGATTTTTTAAAACCAAGTTGAATAGGTTTTTTTTTACACCAGCTAACTCATACAATCTTCAAACATGCTGCTAAATCCACACTAATATTCATTATGCGACTAGAACACTTAACCACTTAAGAGGCGTTATTTTGTACCAACTTGAATAGGTAAGCTTTCCTTTTTAAAACTAATAAATCATTTTTAAATGTTAAATCCGTTTGTTTATTTATGAATTTTATTAGGGTGCTTTAAAAAATGTTTTGGCTAAATTCTATTTTAGTTATCATAAGTTTGAAGTTCAATTATCTATATTATAATTTGTTATTATTTTCCTTAAAGGATCAATTTTACCTAATGAAACTTAATCTTCAACCAAGCAATTAATCATGTCTTCATAAATTGGCAATGGGTTGGTAAACCATGACTTTAGAGGTAACAATGTATGTAGCAGATTTGATTGGTTAACAGACCGAAAGAACTACCTTAAATTGGATTGATAAAGGAGTACGATTATATTTGTGCACTTAAATTAATGATTGAATTACTATTTGCGTCTCTGTATTATAATGGTTTTAACTACTTGAATCCAAAATTTAAAATTTTAACTACTTGAGTTCTTAGCAGGAAATTACCTAACCATATAAGTCCAAATTGCTAACTCCATCCATAAAGTCTGTTAGTTTTTTTTATGAAAAGACAAAAATGCCCTTGTATATATATCTTTTATTCTTTAATAAGTAAGGGTATTTTTGTCATTTCATGTAGATTTAACAAACTTAGTTAACGGAGTTAGCAATTTGGACTCAATAGGTTAGTTAATATCCAGACAGGGACTTAGGTAGTTAAAATTTTAAACTTTGGGTTTAGGTAATTAAAACTTAACTCAAATAGTAATTCACTCTAAATTAATTAGATGGGGTCGACTTTTAATAATTATCCTCTTATTTTTATACGTGTATAACAGTTATATTAGGCAAACAAATATGTTTCTTTAAATATATTAATGATGGCATTGTAACTAACAAAATACATCCCAACTATAAGGGTGGACGATATAGAGTCACGGTTATAGTTGGGTACCTTCTACCCGAGCGGCTACATTGCCGCCGCCTCAGCTGGTAAAGGGTCCTGGGTAGGGCTCACGGGTGATAGGAGCCGAGGTGGATAGTTGTGTAGGTGAGAAATAGAGAGGGGGGGGGGGGGGGGGGGTTGCCACCAAATAAGGTGTTTTTGGGTAGCTTAGAGTATATGTGAGTTGGCAATGCGTGACTAGTGGAACCTAAAGTTCAGTTAATATACATAAATTGAAATAATTGGTTGTTAAAATGAGATGAACAAGGTTGGATGGGATTAGGGCTGCAAATGAACCAAACGAGCATGAACAATGCCTTGTTCATGTTTGTTTGTTAAGAAAATAATTTGTTCACGAACAGTTCATGAACACTAATCGAACAAGATTTTCTGTTTGTGTTCGTTTGTTAAGGAAATGAACGTGTTCACGTTGATTTGTGTTTGTTTGTAAATTTTTGGTGCCGGACAAAAGTAAGTGTAAACAAACACAAATGAACGTTCATGAATACAGACGAACACAAACGAACGTTCACGAACACAAACAAGCGTTCAAGAATAGAAATGAACATAAACTAACATATATCAAATTTCGAATTAAATCGATATCTTTCATCATAGACATTACGTGGATCCGCCCAAAACATATTAACCCAATTATCCAAACATACCTTACAAAATATTAATAACGTAATACTATTTACCATAAAATAATGTCTCAAAATAATACAAAATTATTATATTAAACTTAACGCACTCATTTGATTAAAAAAGAAAAAAAAAACTGAATTCTTGATTTCCACCCAAATAATAGTTAATCAAAATAAATGAAGTAATATTCATCTGTAATACATTAATAATTAATAAATAATCTATTACTAGGAATTTTAAAGTAACTAGTTGTATAAAACCACGCGCGTTGCGCGTTTAATAATCGAGATTTAGATGAAGTGTTGATCAATCAATGAATTATACAATTGAGATTCCATTTTGGTTGTAAACGTTAAAAAAATAAAGAAATCTACACATAAGGTAACACATGAAATTTGTAATGAAATTAGATAATATTATGTTATTTATATTAATAGTATATAATATAATAAAGTTTTTGAATAAAATAATATAAATAAAATAATAATATAGTTAATTGAATAAAATAATATATAGTAAAACAATAATATAGTTAATTGAATAAAATATTTTTTCATTTTGATCACTATTCATTTAAGTTTGTTTATTAATATATTGTAATGTAATGTAATTAAATTAAAAATAAAAGTTAAAAGAACCTAATTAACTATCAAACATAAACGAACACGTTATTGAACGTTCACCAACAAAAATGAACGAATGCGACTTATGTTCGTGTTCGTTTGTTTAGCTAAACGAACGGAATTTCTTGTTTGTATTCGTTCATTTATTAAATAAATGAACTTTCCACCGAACGGTTCACGAACTGTTTGTCAAACGTTTGGTTCATTTGTAGCCCTAGATGGGATTAACTTCTAGAACAACCTACAATCAACGTATGTCCTAGAGGGGATTTATCCTATTAAGTTAGTGGCCCAAATTTTCAATCATAAGGAGTCCGAATCAAATCCGATCGTGCTAGAATTCACATTACAACTTATGATCTGCATCATCCCATATGTCAAACACCAAAGAAATGACCAAGCAAAAGGCGTATATACGACGATTTAGAAGATCACCTCAGGCCAAACATCTTCAACATATTCAGACTACATAATCTACAAAACTAAAGGATCTACTCAGGCTTTAGAGGCTAGCACAAAAAGAAAATCCTTGTATGCGTAAAAATGATTCGTTTAGCATCTTATGTCGACCTCTATGAGTTTTATGCATTAATCTTTGATAACCTTAGTGATGTTGTGTGGTTTAAAGGACTTAAACTTCTTTTTCTGAAAAAGGTAAGTTCTCGGTATGAATACCAAAAATTTGGGAAAAAGGTAATTAAGTAAAAACTTTGAGATGAGACACTTTTCAAGTTTTAAATTTATAAAATAAAACGATAAATGCTAAACGTTCTAAACCCACACAATAGGCAAGTGTACATATCGAGTATGGTATAGACACAAGCAAGTACCGAGTGTCGAACCCTAAGACACGACTTTCCCTACTCAGCTTTAAGTTGCTAAAGTAAAACTAAAGATAAATAAAAATGAAAGAGAACAAGAATAACCGAAAAGAAAACCAATATCCAAAGAAAAGTGTTGCTTGGGAATCCAACTTGTCTTGGTATGGATTAACAATAAACGTTCAATTGAGTGATGTGTCCAAGATGCGCATTACCGCGTAACTTTAAAGACGATTTGTGTTCTCATTTGTTATTGTGAGAGTCTCCCTATCCCGGTAAGCTCACCTCTCAACAGTGAGGGGAGGATCACCCGAGACTATGTATACCCGACCCCGAAGAACCCACCTCCCAGTGTTGCGATATTGACATTAAACGACTCTAGACTTTTATGAATAACTTCCCGGCGGCCGGAGCATGGCTGAACAAGCTACCACTTGACATCATAGAGGAGTCGTGGCTGTCCCACTCACGCGCGTCCCCTACTTGAATTAATTAACTTTTCAAAAAGTGATTGGCCTATTACTAACAGTGCGACAATATAGTAAATGAAGAGAGTAAAGACCATTCGCTTCCAACACGAGTTCACCAATTCTTGGCATGCGCCAAAGCTAACACATAAACCATGAAGCTAAGTCGCAAAACCAAGTCTTGGCTTATCACTAGGACCAAGTATAAAGACTGTACTGACCTTAAGTGAGATTTTGATAGTAGAGGATTAAGCCACAAAGTGTGAATGTTTCCAAACACAAATGGGCCAATCACTACACATGGAATTAGGTTAGCTTATAAGTGCGTGGGTTGTTACACACCACTGGTACACCCATAAGTCCATCCATTTCCTATTAAACACCCACAAGACCAAATACTAGATATATTATTAATTAATTCGTCAAAAAAGATAGAGTAGAAAGAATTAAAAGTGAACACAAAACATTACTTAAATATAAACTATAAAATCCATACCAAGATAGTCTTCACCCTAGTAGCACTCTACAATCCTAGCCAAGAAATGGCATTACAACAATCTCACTAGATAGGTTTTGATGAGAAAACATGGTGAGGGTTGCTAAAGGGTATAAAGGGTTTTTGGATGATTTTATGTGGTTTCTCTCAAGCTCACACTCTCTAAGTGTTTATGGAGTGATCCTAAGCTCCAAAGGTCATTTACAAGACCCTAAAATAGCATAAAAGTGAGAGAGATTTGGGTGGAATGGGATGGCAAAATGATGAGTGAAGGTCTCCTTTTATAGAGGTCTTAGGGCGTGCACGCCCGTGCTCCAAGAAGGGCACGCCCGTGCCCAACAGTCGGTTACTGTTAGTTGGTACTGGAAGTCCTTCTGAGTAGGTTATGTCCCCTGCACGCCTGTGCTCTTCAGTTTTACACAAATGCATGTCAGTCTTGGTTTGTTGGAGTCTTGGGGAGCACGTATCAGCAAACACGGTCCTGCACCTTGATTTTCTCATCTGGATAGCTGCAAATGTTAACTAGTTGACTTTGGGCAGGAGCACGACCGTGCACAATCTGTAACAGTCTTCAAATTCCTTCCCATTGTGCTAGTTTTCGTTCCTTTTTGCTTGTTTGCTCCAAATACCTGTAATTAACTCAAAGGAATGATTTAACTCTGTTTTGCAAAGATAAAGGCACAAATACATACAAAAAGTGTGGGAAATACATGTATAAAACATGTATAAATGATGGCACATCACTTAGCCATCATATACCTTGGCAACTTCTACTAAAAATTCTTAAGAGAGTATTACTTAAGGTGACATGATTCGTGACAACCTGTCTAGCATGAAAAATTGGGTTTAAAACTTTTTGTATTAAATCAACATGCTTAAGAACACATAACTTTTGACTATTTGGTTTTCAAATATGTTTAGGAAACTTCCTCATTAAACCTTGTATTAAATCTTATACAAAAACTAGTTATTCAGTTATTATAGCTTGGTCGTCCCAAATTATTTAATATATATACACTAGCTGATTATCCCGGGAGTGTCCCGGGGTTAAAAAAATCTAATATGACTTAATAAAAAATGATAAAAGAAGTAAACAGTCTCAACCACTTTTAATGCTAAAGAAAGTTGTTCTAATGTTTATACTACGAAAAGTGGCTCTCATGCTGCGTTCCCAGCACATTAAAAAAATCTCAACCTTTTTTAATGCTTGGCATATCGTTATAGCACATGAATATGGGCAATTCATATATGTAATAGTAGGTTTAAAAACATATATACTATCATAACACGATTAGTACTTGCCTATATATGATTAATAAATCACCTAAACACATGTGTTTTTTTTCTGCATGAACAAAAACTCACTAACAAAACATTTTTTTCGTTTTTTGTATAGCACTATGTTGCTCGTTGGAAAGATAATAAAGCGATCATTAATTTGGTGTAAAAATTGTTTTTCAAAAAAATGTCATACATAGAAGTTACTAACGTTTTAAAATTGTGAGTGGAAAATAAAGAAAAAATAAAGATAAAAATATTAATTAAAATATTTGAAATTTTAAAATAATAATTAACATTTAAAAATGCGAGAAGAAATAAGGAAAAGATTTTAATTAACATATTTGAAATTTTAAGATAATATAGATATAAATTTTGTTTAAAAAAAGAAAATTAAAATTTTAAAAATTTATCTTTTATTTAAAATAATAAATTCAATACTATCACCTCAAAGTGCCACATGGCACATTCAATGAGGGGTTGAGGCCTCCATTGAATGCCACATCATAGAAATTTAATTCTTTTATTATAAGTTAAAGATACGATCTAAACCCATTATATCATTTGAGTACCAAACGATCAGCAATGAAAGATTGCGACCAGGATGAGTCAAGACTACTCATAGACTAAAGGAACAACATACCAATTTCCTTCATTATGAGAAACTGAGCAAAAGATTGACATTTAAAAAACAAGTTATTGTGACATCCGTCACCTCCATCTTTAATCAAGTTGTCAAATTTAGTCCCTATATTTTTTTTCTTCGCTTTTGAATTTATTAAAAACATGAGTTACATTTTATCGTAAACTTAAACGTTTATAGAATGTGTGAAATGTCAAATTTTTGTTAAAACTTATGAAATACAAACTTAATTAGTTACTAGAACATAACAAATAAAACATTTAAGTTAAGGTGTAGTTAGTATGGTTAAGTTTTATAAAGGAAAAATTAACCAAGTCATAAGATAATTAACTAAGTTAACCTTGAGGGACTTCTTTTGCAAAACCTGAAAATTTCAAAAATGGAATCTGGTCCTCCCTCCATTCGCGTTTTTCCGGCGGATGATTCCGGCCACCGGAGTTTTTTTTCCGGAGAGCTTGAATCTTGGTTTTTAACGCGTCTTAGAAGATTTAAATTGGGTCTTTATGATTCTCCATCATTGTGAAACTGAATCAAACATAATACCTCGCAATTAACATGGTTGAAATGAGTTTAATTCGCGATTATTGGGTATTGAAACCGTTGCGTTATTATGGCTTCAAACCATACGGTTTCAAGTCTGCATTATATAAATTGACTCTACCTTCTCGTATCTGCATTGATCTATATACTAAACCCACTTCTAAACGTTCCAAAATCATCCAGAAAGCCTCTAAATTTTCGGATTTTTCTTTCGGCTCGTGATGCTCTTTTGCGATCGATTTAAAGCATGTAGGTATAATATTCTTGTGGCATTTTGTTATTTAGATACTCCTTTACAAAAGCCCCATGAACACCAGGTCTTTTATTACCGAATTGAAGGTACTACGAATTAGGGTTCTTGGGTCTTGCATTTGGGGAAGAATATGAACATACTAATAATGTTTAAATAGAATTATTTTTTAGTTAAAACAACAAGTGACTAGATGGGGTAGTGGTTAGTACTTCAAGGTTACACAAAGGGGACCAGGGTTTGAGTCCCATTGGTCACGAATTGGAATTTTGGTTTTTGAATTTCTTTTATATTATACAATCATACAAATAATACATTATTCTTAGAATATTCATAATAAATCTATTTCTCCTCCAAAAACTATAAAAATTCAGAAGTAGCATCTTGACACCATAAAGAAAATTACCACACTTTTATTTTCTGGAAAATATCTTATTTTTATATTTTTATTGATTTAATTTGTTTTAATCATATTTAATTGATTAAAAATTCATTTTTAATGATTTAAATCTCAAACTTTTAGGGCAATTATTTCTCATCGTCATGAACTGAAATAAAAATTATCGGTTTAGAAAACATTTATTTTATTGATTTTCCTATTTTTAATCATTTAAACATGATTTAAATTCATTAAATCAGTTTTAAAAATAAATAAGTTCAGAAAAATTATGGGAAAATTATTTTCATTTATTTACATCCGAAAGTATTCATTTTCTATAAAAATAATATTTTTGGATCATGTCTTGTATTTTTAGTCTTATTTACGTTTAAATAGACATAATTAAACATTTATCTATTTATACTATTTCAACATCTATTTTATAAATACTTTTCTTAATAAATAAAAATATTCTTATGTTGGAAAGACTTAGTTATTATTTGTTGGATCATTGTGTAACTCATAATTATTTATTCATACATTTATGATTATTGTATTTATTTTAATTTACTTAAAGTAATTAACTAAATTATTTTGTCTTAATTATTCAAACATATTTTTATCTAAATATTCAATTAATAATAATTATATTACCTAAACCACATTTACAAATTTTGACATACGATTTTTGATATACAACTTTTATATAAATTCGATTTATCATAAAGATTCTAATTCCCCAAATCGACTTAGCAAACCCTAATGCCTTAGAACCCTAGATACCTTAGACTTTTTAGACTTTTCCCTTATTAGTATTCTTAAACTTCATAGGTTGAATTCCTCAGAATTCCATTACTTAGCTCACGACCGCTTAAGTTGGATTTTGATCGCTTTCGCAAACTGTGAGTATATCTTTCCCCTTTTTTCATGTTTTACTCTTTTGGGGCTATTCATGTACACTATGACTAAATGTTATTCTTTCACTAAATGCAATTCTCATGTGTGTTTTCTTTATGTTAATTTGTGTGTCTATAACTTGTCAAAATCATTAACTTTTGAGGGCTTGGCATTTCAATGAATAGTACTATGGTATATACCCCTTGTGACTCTGTTAAGAGACCTTGGTCATTGTCTTGTGATTCATTATACTAAAAAATGGTTTGATTCTTGATTCTTGATACTTGATTCTTAGGGTTGATTTTGAACGGATATTACTTATTACATAATTGCAAACAATATACAACACGTGAATTGCGAAACTCTTTATCTACTATATGTATTCAAAACAGGGTATGCTCACCAATACATTTTGTATTGACAAAATTATTTTCGTACATGTTTCAGGTTGTTATGAGATCAATTTTAAGCTTTTGGAACTTAGACTTAGATTGAGATTTATTGTATTTCAGTTTAAACTGTTCGTTTTAATCGTTGTATTTCTTTCCATGTAATAAACTATTCAATTTAATGTATTCAAAATTACACTGTAGTACCATGAGCTATTGAGCAATCGTCACTACGTGTGTCACACCCTCAAATTTCCACATGCGGGGTTTTACCGCGAGGCGCGTGACACACCAGGATCCAAGTCAACGGTCACAATAAACGACATCTATATGATATGAAAACAACGTAAATTGCCCATTAAGTTTCAAAAATTCAACCATCGCTTGCGGAAGCGTAAAAATTTATTACAACTCAGAAGTAAAACATGAAAGTCTGATAATACTCAAAATGAAATGCAAATGGATCCTAGACGCCGTGAGACTCCGTGCGCCTAAACTCAATGCTGCTACCTTAGCGACCTGAGAAAACATGCCAAAAAGACGTCAACATATAATGCTGGTGAGTTCACAGGTTTTAAGTTCACAAAGCGTTTCAAGCGTAAAGAGTTTCATCTCAAAAGTACCAAGTATGCAAAACGTTAAGTAAATAACAAGCGTTTCCTTACTACTACGACTGTGTTGCCGAAACCATTACTGACAAGCGTTGCGTGTATTGCCGCCCGTGTTTGAGATGCCGAAAATAGAGACAATATGCACCCGCCCGGCTCCCAGCCATCGGGTAGGGTTCGTCAAGCCCAATAGATCTATCCACATTTCCCCCGTTGTGCCCCGCACATTCATGGTTTCCCCCGGGACTTAGCGTTGCGTTGCGTCGTATAGTAATTTAAAACAAGCATTATGTTTCATAAGTGTTGCGTTTCAAAAGTGTTGCGTTTCATAAGCGTTGCGTTTCAAAAACATAACGTTGTATTTGTTAAAACGTGTGGCATGCTTCTCCCCCGAGAAAAAGTGTATAAAATAGGGGCCGTGAAACTCACCTTAGAGTGCGTCTTCTGATAACTAGAAATCCAACACGTGTATGATAATCCCAACTAATGACAACCTATCAATGAGTTTACATAAGTGTGATGACTACTAACCCGAAGGCTAACTAGTCCCCGATTGTCCAGATCTTGACTACGTGTGTTAAAAAGTGTGTTTAAACGTTAACCGGACATACCAGACAGACCCGACATCCCGTTGGTGACCCATTACATCAATTAGTCATGCACATAAGGTAAACACATAAGTTTCAAGCATAAAACACTTAGTTTGCATCATAAATCGCATATACGAAGTCGTAAGGTCGAATCGGGAGTTTCATGTGTTTGGTTCGCCCCCAAGGGCTTCTGGTTCGACCCATGGACCCTTGGTTCAACCCTCATGATGTTCATTCAATCTATTCACAAGTTCATTTGACCTAACACATGTTTATTTGACCCTAACATATGTTTATTCAACCTTAACGTATGTTAATTCGACCCTAATGCGTGTTAATTTACCCCCGGACACCCATATTCGACCCCAGGCACCCACATTCGACCCCCAGACACCCAAATTCGACCCTTTGGTGCTACATTCGACCCATTTGAGCCACCTTCGACCCTTTTGAGCCACGTTCGACCTTTTTGAGCCACGTTCGACCCTTTTGACCCACGTTCGACCCTTTTGACCCACCTTCGACCCTTTTGAGCCACGTTTGACCCTACAAAGGGTCGAATTAGTTCCACGTTCGACCGTTTGCTGCAGAACTTCATAAAACGCATCTAAACGGTCCGAAAACATCATGAAACATCACCAATCACAGCAGTCAACTATCATTAACATATTCCTACAAAACCCTACCAATTTTATCCCGAAAACCGTCCGTTTTACTAGTTACCCAAAATAGTAAATTATAGAGATGTCACATCAAACGCATGCAATCTTTACCCAATTAGGAAACTTTCTGAAAATCAATCAATAATCAACTTAATATACTCAGATTATCATGAACAAGAAACCCCCAATCATATCCTTATCACTATCGTCATGAACAAACCCTAGATCTAACCCAAAATCCCCAAAATGAGCAAAACATCATCAATAATCAATTGTAACCTATCTCAATCATCAATCATCATCAATAACAGTCCTAGATCATTGTTATATCATCTATACAGCAATCAATCATCAAGCAATACATAATACCACGTAAAACAACATTAACACATGTTAATTTGTATGAAAACTCATTGTTTATGAATAGGTTTTGTTTAGAAAGATATTAGGAAGGTTTTTAACTTTTTATCCATGAAAACATGTTTGAATCAGATCTGGACTCTTGGGGTTAAATGAAAACGAATTGAAATGCTTTTAAAAATGATTTAGGATGAAGAACACACCTTAGATCTTTGTTTAGAAGATGTTTGTAGGTTAGATTATGGAAAACAAGAGCAAAAACTCCTTCCTCGGTGATTAAAGTTGCTAGAGAGTGTTTAGAGGCGTTTAGGGTTTGTGAAATGATGAAAAATTACAAAGTGTGGTATTTATACTATGTCCAGGTTCGACCATTACATGTGGGCGAATGTAGAGTTAAGTGGTCGAATGTAGTTATTTTAAAACAGATAGCCAGGTTCGACCCTTCGAACGGTCGAACAAGGAAGTGCCTTTTCCAGATTTTCCAGTTTGTCGTGTTTAACGCATTTTAATGCATCCTAACACATGAACATGCAATATTAATCTATGTTTAACATATATAAGCATGGATAATCATCTACACATCCTTTAAACACATATTTGCATATAATCCACCATATAAGAATCAATCTACGCGTAACACCCAATTTAGTTTATGTAATTCACCAACAACGGGACTCGTAACGTGTGTGTGACTAACCCAATGATCCTCCAAATCATTGAACCCTGGACAATACAGACTGTGTTCCGACTCGACTGACCCCGTCAAGTATGTTTAATAAACGTTTTTCGCTAAGGTAGACTTATGTGTTTATAAAATGTTGACCTAAACATGTCGGGTGTCACAACGTGACACCTCGATGTTTCCGCCATCGGTTGGGTGTTACAGTTATAGTCTCAAGCGACTAATTTTTTTTTTTCTAGAAATTTCCAGGCATTAAAATTACAAGACAAGTTCATAGAATATTACGAATGACCATCGCCAACGATGTCAATATCATAATGATAAGGAAAGTACAAATGTGCTGAGGTAAGCAAAGTTCCTCCTTTAAAGCAGTTCATCACTGAAGATGAACGAACATGCTTAAACCATTCCACAATTCACCAAATCATGTCGAAAATATAAACATTAATTGTACACACACGAAGGATTTTGATGTTGCTAGAAAACAAGAGGGGATAAGTAAAAAATCTTCTTTGAGGTATGCAAAGCAGATTTATAGAAATCTTCAGGGATCTTGGAATATCTAAGGTAATAAGGTCACATAGTGACATGTGCCAGACTAAGAAGCCCACCATCTTTGGTTGAGTGACGGTTCTAGAATGTAGAAATTCTGCAATTACTGCTTCAACGAGTTGGGTAATTCCGTTTCGAACCTCATGGGATTATCTAGAATGATTCAACCAAGATAGTTGGCCAATTTAGCCACCAATAACGTCATAAATTACCAAGTTAAGGCAAAAGAGAGAACCATTAGACATCTCAAATGAACAATGGTAGGGCAATGTATCATACGGGGCTTTTGCAGCCATCCTAACTGACTAGCATTCGTTCTATTGAGAAGTTGAACCTCCATCAACAGTTTGGAAGATTTTTGAGAATATGAGCATTCAACTCAAACCATGGAATTCACCTGGGTTGTCTTGCACCACAAGCTATAATTACGTGTGCATCCGTAATTACAATTTGCCCTGCATGGTCACCCGAGCATCCTCCATTTTTGAGTTTCCAAATAAAAGAATTGAAATATTTCATTATATTGCATTTCCGAATGCAAATGATCCATTGTGGCTATACATCTCAAAAGACGTAGCCATTAATCACTGATGAAAAATCACATGATAAAATTACCCCGAGTAGTCCACCAACATGCGACTACAAATTTAGGAATCTTCATGACGTTCCCATCAAAGTACCAACAGAGTAGTTCTCCAGCCACTTGCTCTTCCATACTTGGAAATACCGCTACATGTTAACACCTGTGCAAACGTCCGTTCATGTACCGACATAGCTAACAAATGCAAAGGTGAGAACATGGGTAATATGTCCAAAGGGAACAAAATCATTAAAGGAAACTATAAAGGCATCTCCCTAGTGACATCATCCATCCGTACTAGGCAAATAACTATATACAACTACATACGTATATAAAATTTTGCTACATACACAAGGTATTTACGAGCATTTAAACGAAATAATGCATGCGTTTAACAAAACTTTGTGTGAAAACATTTCAAAAACTGTCACACCACGCCAACGGCGGAAACACGTGGCGCAACGCTCGAAAAGTATATCAAAGTCAAGATTAACACAAACAATAATTAATTAGAAAAGATCATATTATTAAGACGTCGTAAGATGTTTTCGTTGTCCCAAACATACACATCTACATAAGTTCAATTTAAACAAAAGGGTTTTTCGACTATATTCCTAACCAGCGGAAAATAAAAGCAAAACCCCCAAAAGACCGACGTCCCCGTTTCCCCCGCACTAGCCATTCCTTTCAGCAATCTAATTACCTGAAAGATATGTTTAAAAGACACGTCAATATATACATATTGGTGAGTTCACAGGTTTTAATTTCACAAGCAAAACATTGCAATACCGGCATGTAACGGAAATATAATATAAGTAGTGTCATATATGTGGAGTAGCTAGCTCCTACATGACGATGGCGACTCCCTCCCGGGCCCATAACCAAACCAAGACTATACAACAGATGGCCCCGCGAGTTGCTTCTTGGACAACAACTCAGTTCAGAATACATGCACCTCTTGTCTTTACCGGGTTGACGCTATCAACCAGAGGTGGGCCTTGTCAGGCACCGATAGTACTACCCAGATATCCCTTTGGTTTCATTCCCTGAATTAATGGTTACAGTAAACAGCGAGGTCTTACCCCAAGTGGTTTCCAGTTACCCAGGTACCCATCGTGCTAAATATTATATTCCACATGTTACAGCAATTTAACAAAACATATCTTTCCCCCAAAAACGTAAAAAAACAGTTTAAAATGGGGCCGTGAGACTCACCTCAAACTCAGCGTGCGCAAATATCAGAGAATAGCAGGTTTCCAAGGTCAAATACCTACAGGCGTTCCTAGACGTATGAGTCACCACGCCTATCATGTGTGTTTTACCGGCAAGTTGTACACCCAACTCCCAACAACACAATTGTTATACAATTCCCCTTTTAAAACACGTGTCTAGGTCCGTTGGTGATGGATTCCCCCTGTTATAAGTTTCACTTAACTTATGCTTAATAAACATATCACATTATCCTTGGAGTTAGTTAGGTTCGTCGCCGCGAACTGAGATCATTTCCCGATTTTATCACATCATGATCTTATTGTTTAATATATATGTTTTTCAATATATTTACTAACTCGGATAAACTTATCTCCGACTCGACTCACTTTACCGCATAATTACTTTCCCATTAAGTAATTATACTAGGATCTTGTCGATCGAGATTTCATTTTCCAATACTCGCCTCGACTCACTTTACCGTATATTTATTTTCCCATTCAAATAAATATACTAGGATCTTGTCGATTTGATATTCCCTCGACTCGACTCATTGTTCCATATATTTATTTTCCCATTCAAATAAATATACTGAGGTCTTGTCGATTCGATTTTATATTTTTAACTTGTTAAGTTCTCGGACTTAATTTAATTTCACGTGCGCAATCACGTTACGATTAGGTTCTCCCACGAATACGTTCCAACACTTAGGAAAGTGTTCTATATATATTTTTGTAGGAATAAATACTTCACGTCGAATATTATTTTTCCTACTTCCGAAAATATATATGTATTTAGTTATTCTTATCAATTTTCCGACAATATGATTTACTCGAAATTAATCCACTATTAATTTCACCATATTTTTATTTGGAAATTTATAAAATAACTTTTGTATTTTCCAAAACCAAGACTTAGTTGTTTTATCTCCAAAATGTCCCAACATTTTTATATTCCCATAAATATAAAAATGTTCATTTTTATAAAATTTCCCTAAGTCTTTAAAATTACCAAATCTTGTAATAAAATCCCTAGTTTTTATTTTCTCAACCCTTTGGTAACTTGCATTTTTATAAAACTCAAATTTTATAAAAATAACATTTAATACAAAAATACATTATTTTTGTAAGACTTGGAAATATTTTCCATAATCCACCTTTGACTATCCAAGTTTACATTTTTAACACCGAACTTTTAAATGTCACATTTTTGGACTTAACTTTCTAAAATGACGCTTTACACCCTTCAACTTTTAAAGCTTCTAAATAACACCCAAAACTTTCAAAAGTTTCATTTTTATCCTTAAGCTTCCAAAAGTGACAATTTCTTACAAACTAGTAATCTTGATTAGATCAACTTTGTCATGGAAGGTTATTATTATGTTCTAGCTTTGTCCAAAGTCCATAATAACTTACTTAAGGTTAATAATAGGTGTGCTTTGTGTATTAAGTCCAATTTGCCCAAAATGTTAACATTATATTTGTTTCTTATGTTATGTAAACTTTATATTTCAACATTTCTCACAAGATCAACATGTTATTAAGCTTTAGATAGTTATTTTAAGATGATCAACATTTCTTTCAAGTGTATTCAAGTTACCATAACAATCTATGCCTTGATCAACATTTTAAGCTTGATTATGTTACTTTTATAAACTCAAAACATTATCATCCATCACCATCTACCCCACGGCTCACACACACATCTTTATACATCTATTTTAACTTGATTAAAACATATTACATCTTATGTTAAAACCCTTGTTAACAATTGTGTACAACTTGCTTTAAAACATCAAAACATAAGCTTTTAAAAGCAAGATCAAGATGATAGATACTTACAACTAGCACAAGGCTAGGGAAGACAAAATCACTTGATTTGGATGAGGTTTAGTGTGTTCTTCCAAGGGGGTTAAGCTCCAATGCTTGTAACACACAAAAGGGTTTGGATGGATGAGTGTTTTAGAGGTAATTTAGAGGTGTTTAGCTTGAAAGAAAGTGTGTGTGGGTGTTTGATAATCCCACGGCCACTTCAAGAAGGAAGAAGAAGATGAGTGTTGCTTTGTTATCTCAAGTGTATCACATGTATCTTTATAATATCTTTCCAAAGATTGCAAGGAAATCTAATGAAGATATGTAGTAGTACTACTAGATTGTGAATGATCTTGGATGTGTGTGTGTTTGGCCGAAAATTTGCAAGGAAAAGAAGGAAGATTTGTATAAATCTTATAAGGACATACTATCCACATGAAATCCATATATAATAATCCATACCATGCTCACCATGATCTTCATTAGATCACTAGTACACCAAAGCAAGATTCAAGGTATGGGAGGGGGATATTGGCCGGTTCTAGGGGTGGTTTGGGTGGGGTCCACAACACAAAATATTTACCCATATTAAGTTAAGTTTGATCCCTCGTCGTTCGGGTGTCGTTCGGGTATTTTTCGGGTTTTAATCGCGTTTTATTCGGACATTAAAAATACCTTTAATAACCCTTAAATATAGTCTAATTTAAGTGTTGATTGGTTATTTAGGCTCTTGTCGGGTGAAATTATAAGTTATACGCGTACCGGGTGCGGTACGCGCACTTTATTCGTTACCGGGAGATTTGCATAGAAAGTTTTCACTTATGGTTTTGGAGTTCCAAAACCTATTATATTTTGTGAAAATACCCTTTATTTTATATCCTGGGTGTCCGGGATAATTTTTGTTTATTAAATTTTACTGGGTAATCACCAACGTCCGTTCCAACACAAGTTAATTTGCACGCGATTTCGCCGTGCTTCAAATTAAACACATGCATTCCTATGCATCTTATGGGGAATTTGCTATTCTCTAAATGCCAAATTAATATAATTAATTCGAAATTGCACGTAATTAAGTTAATCACACATAATTAATTTGTACGGAATTACCTCATTTTTGCCGTTTGTTACAAAAACTTTTGCGGTTATAGTCTAGATTTTTTGGAAAACTTTCTAGCTCTTTATAACCAATGGCTCTGATACCAGCTTCTGTCACACCCGACATGCACAGCGAAAGACTTGTCGTGTGATAACGGAAGTTGTTACCATATAAATGTTTAGAAATCACACAATAAATACATAATGGACATTTTACTTCAAATCCTCTAGTCAAACAAGTTTAGTTTTTCCATTAATAATACAGAAAAGTAAAAACATTGTTCGACCAAGATTTAAGTTTTAAAAAGAGAAACGTAGTTCAACAAAAAAGGGCAAAGCCCTAAGAGTTAGGTCCCAAAAAAACATGTACAAATACGCATTGTATGCCAAACCTTGTTTTCAAACCTCATTCATCTTGTACCTGAAAAACATGCTTAAAAATATCAACATAAACTTGTCAAGTTCACAGGTTTTAAGGCAAATCCAAATATTTCCTTGTTAAAAAATGTATAATCGAGTACCGACTAAACCAAGAACCAAGTAGACTAGCTAGGTCATACAAGCATGATTGCAACCTAAGGCTCTTAACCAAACCATAACAAGCTTCCCAACCGCTCTCCCCGAGCGACTTTACACGAATACATTCTCCCATCAGAACCAGCATGATTGTTCTAGGAGGGGGTGGTCAAAACCCAATAGATCTATCAACATATTCTAAGGCTCACGAAGAGTTAATGATGAAGACTGCGGAAAGATCCACCTATGGGGATAGACGAGCGTCCAACGCTCATGTCAGGCACTTACCAAAGGCCATCAAATGTTCTATACGGTTATAGTCTACCCATCATACAAGCATGTTTATCCCCCTATAGTAAAACGTTCAAATACATTCAAAAGAAAAGGGCTCGTAAAACTCACCTCGTAGTGTAGCATTTACCAAATATTTAGTCCAAATAATGATAAGTCATTCCTAATAATACCCTAAACACCAAGGACTATTTTAGTAAATGAACTCCAAGTCTTTCCCAACTTATTCACCAAACTTTGAAGACTTTAGCAAAAGGTTTATGTTTTTCCAAAACTTATTACCCTAAGGACCCGTTGGTGACCGTGACGAATGGTTAAGGTTTTAGACAATGAAAATATTTATCCCGTCCGAATACACTGATCCTAAGGTTTTAGTTATATGTTCACACACATACAAGCATTCCAAAAAGTGAACACACTAAATACTTAGTGAAACCTAAAACACTTTCAAGGACAGTTTCCATCTATAACATACAAATTCCACATAGTCATATTACTCGCATATAATATACTAAATGTGACATTTAAGACTTGTTTTCCATATAAGGCTGTTTTCACCAAAACGCTACATTTTTCATAAAAACCAAATTTTCTTATGAAAATGCCTAACCTTATGGAAATCACCTAAGTTTAAAATATCAAGTCTTAAGTTATTATTGGCATTATTTAATCCATTTAAACCAAAATACATATTAAACACCTTATTATCCTTAGTTCGCCGCATACGTGCATCCAACCGTTTATATCCAAATGACTAAGTTTAACGGAAAAAATTTCACCATTTGATCCTAGAAACATATTATTCAACACATATTACCTATATGACCATGTTAAAGCACACTTTAACAACTAACATGTAGCAAAGCCGCTTAGTCAATTATCACAGAGTAAAGTGATTTGTAGCAATTTAGTCGCAATCTAAGAAATATACAACACGTATAAACTCTTGAACATCCTAGAATCTTAATATTCATACTAGAACCTGTATAAAACACTTAAAATTTGACCAAGTTTGCTGTTATAAAACAGTTTTATAACATGGTCGTTTTGCGCCTTAAAACTCGCATTTTGGCGACTTTTACTACATAGTTTGCCAGATAAACATCCGTTATCTTAGCAAACTTAATATACATCCTATGTTATGGTTTTTAAGCACATTTAGGTGCCAAAAAAACTTATTTTACATCAGACCTGAAAATTGTCATTTTAGTCGCTCAAAATTCAACAAAGTGCAATTTTTGTGACTATTTTACAAAGACACTTAGGTTTTATGTTTGGACTTTTCTGAATACTTTAACATGTCTTATTTGACCTCAAAATAATGTAAACAAACTTGCTCAAAACCTGTTTTGCATCAGATTTAAAAATAAGAGTTTTAACATACCAAAACCCACTAAAATGATGCACATTTTGGCACTTTTTTTGCAAACACAAGCAAGCCAACAAGCAATGACCTTCAAATATAAACAATAACCTAAGTTTTCCCATCCAAATAAACCATTATTTGCTATAAAAAAACAGATTTTTGTTAAAACCCCTTTTACAAGACAATTTTCCCTGTTTTAGGTTGTTTTTAAGCATAGATCCTACAAGCAAGACTATCTAGTCCTCTAGATTACTTGTAAATATGAAAACCAATATTTTCACATGATTTTTACCATTTAGACCTGTTCATATCCAGATCTATAAAAACCCATTTAGCAAGCCAATTCTACACACAAACTATCAACTTTTAAGCCACCTAACATCATAAACTCATTAACAAGAATCAAACTCTTATGTCCAAAATCAAAACATGATTTTAGTTAAAATCATAATTTACATTAGATCTGCACCAAAAATTAAATGGATCAGACATACAATTAGAAATCCATCATCTAATCACAAACAATCAACATTTCAACAAATCAAACACTACACAAACACACAAACACACAAACCACACGAAACATACACACACACACCACCCATTACAATTATTTGACTCTTTTTGTTATCTGAACTTTGATTAAGAAACCCTTTTTAAAACTCACTTTGTTTGGTGAAATACTTGTAAAAATCAAAACCAAATCAGAAATCAAAGTTAATTTCTATAAAAATTCTTACCCTTGGATCCCTAATGAGCTTGAATTACCATTAGGGTCTAAGTTACAGCTTAGATACCAAACCACTAATTATAACTTAATTAAACAAAGACATTTATACACAAAAGAAAATATATAGTCGACTGTAACAAAACGTGTCTCAACAAATCCAATAGACTTCATTTAGCCACCTAGATGAAATCCTAATTTGTTAGGACGGAGGTCACAACCTAAAATAAGTTCAAGCCCATTAGATCCATACTCTTTCTTATGCTATATACCCCTAGCGTCTACCACAACTCTACTATCCATTGACGATTTCATCTTGCTGGAGTTGGAGGTTACCCATTGGCCGAGCAGAGGTCATAACTGAGTGCGACTAAGAGCCCAATTGCAGAAGATGGACCAAGAAGAAAGACTTAATTAACAACATGTGGTCATGCTTGACTTATAAGTCCACACATTTAATAAGTGAACAAGGAAGAATATGATATCCAACTAGTTCATTTGTCTTTCTGTAATCACTGCTCAGTTAAGCCTTGTTGTTTCTCTGTATTCATGGGTTAAGCTTTACCTTATTTGTGTTCTTCACAGGCTCAGTTCAGGCCGATCTTAATCCAAAATTTTTAACGATTCTAGCTCAATTTTGAAATAGTACTACTAAAAAATTACGAAAGTAGCTACTTTGTAGGCAATGTAATCTTTATATTTGTAGTCATGGCTTGAGTGATAACCAACTTTCAGTCATATATAAATATTTTTTGTTAATAGCATAGGAAAATGCACCTAAAATGTAAGTGTATAATATTGTAGTATCTACTTTATGGCTTGCAAAACATTCTTATACCAAGCCAAACATTCTTATACCTCCATATGCAACGATACAAAATGTCTAATCTATGTGAGTTTGAGTCATGCAAAACTCAAAAGTTCGTCTAACTTTATATTTACCTTTCCCAAATTTCAAGCGATCTATTTGAAAAAGTAACATTTAACTCCATTTACAAAAACCTATCGATCAAAGATTCCAATAAAGACAATACATGTTATATTGCGATTCAACAACTGACTGGTAGACAAAAGTAGTATTGAGGCAATCGCGTAACACAGATTAAGACATAGATTGCTACTCACGTAACATATGTTTATTTATTATAATCACACGTAAATGATGATACAAGATACAAATGTGATATGTACTATTGTGTAGTCATGTATCACATAAGCATATACTGGCTCTGGTCCATCCCTAAACCCACAGCTATCGCTCTATAGCCACAATGACCATCAGGCTTGACATCCTTTATCCGGGATATATGTGGGTGAAAAATTTCTGGAATATGTTCCTTATATGTTCTGACAAGGTTCATTGATTCAGGTTCTTGGATCATGGGAAACCCATGGTCAACATGTGACTCTGCTTGTTTACCGCGTCGCATTGCATACTTCTGGGATTTTACCATGGAACCTGTTTCTTTAGATTCCTGTGACGATACATATGAGCTGTGTCGGGCTTTATCGAAATGGTCCGGTGACGACGGACCATAGGAGCTGTGTCGGGGATCATCGAACTTGTGCGGTGAAGACGGAACGTAGGAGCTGTGTCGGGAAGGAGCGTACCTGAATTATAAAATTAATAATAATAAACAATAAATAATAATAATAATAATAATAATAATAATAATAATAATAATAATAATAATAATAATAATAATAATAATAATCATCATCATCATCATACTCAGTTAATCCCACCTATAACAAAGCTAAGGTAGGGTCTGAGGAGGGTAAGATGTAGACAGCCTTACCTCTACCTCTAAGAATAGAGAGGCTGCTTCCGGTGAGACCCCCGGCTCGATGTGGTTTGGTATCAAGCCTTGGACATAAGGCACATAACACTTAGCAATCGAGATAGACCCGATCGGTGCATGTACCCCTTTGTCTTTTGGCTATCCACGCCACCACATGATGCATGATTAACCATCCGTCGTTTTTAACGTTATTTTCACGAAATTAGTAAAATAACGTTAAAACTAGTGCAACTTTACTTTTGCCCCCCAAGGGCCACATATATATACATTATATGCGCACACCGTAAGTGGGGCGTAAAAAAATAAATAATAATAATAATAATAATAATAATAATAATAATAATAATAATAATAATAATAATAATAATCAATAATCAATAATAAAAAATAAATAATAATAATAATATTTATAATAACAATAAGTAATAATAATAATAATAATCAATAATAATAATAATAATAATAATAATAATAATAATAATAATAATAATAATCATGCTCGTAACACGATACCTAGCGCTTTCCGATAATGCAAATGATGCGTCTCCAGCACTGTGAGCTTTATCTTTTTCTTGTTTCTTCCTCCTTTGTTCTTGAACCTTCAATGTTGGTCGGCCACAGGTATTTTGTTGTACAATCAGGGGCTTTTTGTTACTTTTTAGTGGGTTCAAGACCGTCATAATCTTTGCCAACATGCTTTTTTTCACATGTGGGGGTTGAGACATAATTGTCTTTTTTACCTCATCTAATCCTTCTTGCAGGTTAATATCGTCATTTTTTATCTTTGCTGCTCTAAAATCAAGCTTCCGCTTATAGTTGTTCATTATTTTATTTCTGCTTTTTTCAAAACATTTCCTTATATGGGATTCTTGCTTTACTACAACATCATCAATATACCCTACTATTCTTGTCAAGCTATTGTTCGTGCTTGGAAGATATCTCTTTAAATCAGCATGTTGGCTCTATACTCTATTTGTTGTAGTTTGGTGAAAATTTATTGATCTATTGGTCCAGGCAGATACAAATTTCACATGGTATTGGTCCAGCCATTCATTAAACAAATAATCAAAAACATCTGCAAAATATATAATAATTAGAATGGACACCCTTAAATCTATTTAGACACCCTAAACAAATAGTAAAAACTTACGCTTCCTTCCTTGTTTAACAAGTGCTTTATATATGTTGTTCATGTTATATTGGTATTTTTCAGGTGTGGTAGACTCGCATAACCCAGACCATGAACGTGCAAATTCCTCCCAATCAGGGTGTGTAAATGATTTCTTGCAGCATTTTGAAATATTCTGATAAATGTGATACCTACAAAGAAATTTGTTTGCGTTTGGGAAAACTTTGTCAGACGCGTTCATAAGCGCCCGGTCTCTGCCAGTTATAATAACACGCGGCTCCATACAATCTTCCAACATATACAGATGCTTAAGGACCCATATGAAGTTTTCTTCACGTTCCTTATAAACAATGACATTAGCGGCACAAAATGACTGGTTTGTTGACGTCATACCGACAACTTGCACTAACGGTAAACGGTACATGTTGGTCTTGTAGGTAGCGTCGATCAAAAATACATGCGGGAACGCCCGCCACATTTTAAAAGATACCGGATGAACAAAAAAATGTCCTCAACCGTATTTTTTAAAGGATCCTTCCGAGTGTAATACGTGTATTTTTTTCTCAACCAGCAGGTTTTCGAGTTCCAGCATGGGTGATCCACCTTGTTTCTCTATAGCACTAATCTTTTGAATAGCATTATGTATATCTTTCAAAACACACATGCTCTCCGGGAAGTGTCCTTTTACGGTTTTCCAGATTTTACGCGGCTCCATCTCCTGTGCCCACAGCTTCTCCACCAAATTTAATTGTTCGGGAGAAAATCTTCTTGCATACGCGTGGCCCTCCAGATATTCAGCAGGACCATGGTTATGTTCGGCATTCCTCACCTGTACCCTCCAGGCGTCACGTTTCCCGTCATATAACCCAATCACTAGAAAAGGGCAACCAATTTTTCGGCTACCTATTCTCCTCTCCGTGGCTATACTCTTGTGCTCGCGACCACGGTTGCACACTAGCCAAACCTTCACGTCCAAATCATCAACTTTTTTGGATCGTCGGGTCACAATGACGTAACCGTTATCTTTTCCCATTTTCTTAACCCACGTAACCAAATCTTTTCGCGAAACGAAATCTTGTTCAGTTTCATACGAAACTTGCGAACACCGTGGTTGCTCGTCTGAAACATGCGAGTAGTGGGGTTGCTTTTCTGAAACTTGCGGGTTTTGTCTCTGGTCGTACGAAGAGTACTGTGGTACGTACGCATACTCACCATTGTGCTCGTAGTGCTAGTAGATTTCCCCTACGTATGAATGTTCAACATTGGGTTCATAGCACGGCTCGTTCAGGTCTGGCAACAATGGTTTTATGTAACCAAACACAACCTCTTGAGAATAAGGAATACATGCTGCTTGAGAATCAGGAATACCTGTCGTCTCGTGAGAATTTGGAATACCGGATTCATCAAAAATATTAGCCCACCATGCCATTTTGGAGGAAAAAAAATAGCCCACCATAAAATTGAAAGAAGAAGAAAAATTGATGTCGGTTTGAAAAACGAAGAAGAAAGGAAGGGAAGAAGAAGAAAAGGAGGAAAATAATCAACTTTGGTTAAATATGACTCGTATTGGTCTATATGGGGAATATAGGGTACAAATGGCAGTTGCTTTATGTTACATCGTACCGGACATCGTACCAGTATTCCTCGTATTGGTCTATACGAGGGATATGACACCAATCATTGATCTTTGAATCTGTGCCAAGTTGACTGAAAAGGGGGCACGTGAATCCTATATGCATCGTATTGGCCAATACGAGGCATATAGGGTTTTTTCTTTTGTCAGATTGTTGTCTGAATGAGGGATAATAAAGCATATATGGCTGGTATAGAGCTATACGAGACATACCTAAGGTGTCAATTTTTTGGGATGTTGAAATAGTATAACCTTAATTTTAACATTTTTACAACTCAAAAGAATGAAGTCCGACAAGCTTAACAATGATGACACTCGTTACGACTCAAAAGAATGAAGTCTGACAAGCTTGCCTTTTTCTTTTTATAAAAAGCACCGATATATAACATTTTAGATAAAGGAATGTGTTTCTCTAATTATTGGATAGCTTATACTTATATAATACAAACAGGGAGCAGAAGCTCATCTAAACGCAAATTAAATCATTTAGCTTAACTAACCTTGATTCGTTGTGGGTTTTCTATTAAAGTTCAAGCTTGGCTTATCAGGAATTTTCCAAATTCGAGCTCGGTCAGGACTCTGATCGTATATTGTTTATTAACTAGTAGGGCTGGCTGCTTTACGCTTCGGGAATCCAGCCAACATTGTTTCAGCTTGTTACGTTACCGACAGTAGCTATAGCAAATCAATCAAAAACCATAAAAACAAATAGCGACACCAGTCTGGATACAATACAAAAAAAAGTTTTTTTTTAATACACTTCCATTGTCAACAAAATTAAATTGGTTAAATGTTTATATTATACGTACTATTAGAGTATTGGACGTAGAACTGACAAAAAAAACAGATAGTATTAGAGTTTCGTTATATTATACAAAGCTAAATTCGTTATCTTGGGGGGACTGGTGTAAATTTTTGTTCGGCGATTTTATTTAATTGTATATGTGAGTTGTTTTTGGTGCCTGCCCCGGCTTGTGGGTTTTTGGCGTGTTAATGAAGTTAACTTTTCAAAAAAAAAAAAAAAAAAAATAGAGTTAAAGAAAGTCGTATAGGCATTGTACCTTGTAGTGATTACTCGGCCTCCTAGACCTAGTTTTACAAGATTGACGGTACATGCCGATCGGTCCAACAAACCAATTGAAAACCTAAAAAATGAATAGCGACAACAATTCTGATAATATCGATACTAATAATGATGTTATTCGGTTAGAGTCGACTCGGTTCATCAGAGTGCATTCACTCGTATAGCCTACAATACCCAAAGAAAAAAAAAAAAAACACATTTTATTTTGCATACAATTATGTGGTCAACTAAAATCTGGTCAACTAACTATAGTATTAGACGTGAAATAGAGGAAAGTAGTATTCGGATGAAAGTTTAGTAGTTTAGTACAATCATCATCATACACGGGCGGACTTACACTAAGGTCAAAGGGTGCGGGCGCCCACCTTGAAAAAAAAAATTAGTGTTATATACGCGCGTTAATCCCGTCCGCACCCCATGAATTTTTCCAGTCGCACCCCTTGGACTTTTGAAACCGACCTAAAGAAAAAAAAATATAATTATATGTTAAGAGTTAGCCCATTTTATTAGTTAGTAACCCAATATCAAGAATGAGTCCAAGCCCAAAGTTTATAATAAGCCGACATGTGTTTTAATATTGATTAAAATGAAAAAAAAAAAACAACAAATAAACCTAAAGCCAGAAGAGCACTAAACAAAGAAACCCAAAGAAAAGTTGTTCGTCTCCCTCCCTCCCTCGGCGATCGCCAAACAAAGAAGAGGAACATGTGACGTTGACCCATCACAATTCACAAACAATTGAATAAATCTAACAAAACTTCAAAAGGTAATTAGGTAAATGTGATTATGTGAATATTATTAGATGACTACATGAGCAATATTATTATGGGTTTTTATATTGTAACTTTGATTCTGTTTTAGATGAGCAATATTATTATGGAACGGTTTCTTAGAAGGAAAAGTGGACAATCATCTTCAAAAACTCCTGAATTCGTTGACTTGGATACTCTTCCTACGGATCCTGCCGATAGGAAACCGAGTTCGTCATATAACGTTAATCAGCGAGACAAAATTAGTAGGACATACATACTTAGAGGACCATATCAACCACGAGGTATATAAATTCGACAATCAATGTTTGGTGTTGAGTTAAGACGATTTAAAGAAACTTGGTATAATACCTATAAGGGATTGTTAAAGTATAGTATAAAATCGGACTGTGTGTTTTGCTTATGTAATGACATTTAAATTACTTTTGGGCTTTTGGTTTCCTTTAGTTGATTATATAATTTTAGTATTATTATTTTTAGTATACGAGTCGACCGAACCCGACCCGAACCGACCCGGGTCACCTGATGGATAAACGACCTATATAAGGTCTATAATTACGCACCCCATGAAAAAAAATCCTGGGTCCGCCACTGTCATCATATAGAAAAAATCATCATAATACGATGAAAACCAAATCGAACATAAGCAAGCACTAACCTTATTACTGAA
Source organism: Ambrosia trifida (assembly GCA_028751855.1). Taxonomy (NCBI): domain Eukaryota; kingdom Viridiplantae; phylum Streptophyta; class Magnoliopsida; order Asterales; family Asteraceae; genus Ambrosia; species Ambrosia trifida. The sequence continues at coordinate 76,512,566 of CM054129.1, forward strand.
TACGATTGGACCGTACGAAATCAATAACAAACATGAACGAATGAATAATCATCATTAGTATTCTAAGACTTGATGTTGCATTAATTTACAATATTTTGACAACATTAGTATTCTAAGACTTACTGTTTAATAAGTTTACAATATTTAGTGAAAACTTAGATCAGCAAAACATGAGAAATTAGTGTAAAACTAACGTGGATGAAAAAAAAAACAGCTTTATAAGAAATTGACAGAGATCAATTGTAGAGAATGAAGTAGGTGGTGCTTCAAATTAATTTGTTAGAGATGAAATAAATTCTAATGGAACTTATGGGATTTATTGAAATTTAGTTTCTTCAAATAAAAAGAATTAAATTTTCTAAGATTAATGGCAAAAGACGCGTTAAATGCATAATATTGATGAATATGTATACTTGAATTGCATGCAAGTAGATCTGATGTAAAATGTATACATAAGTGCAAAATGTTGTATAAAAATCACTAATCAAGGTATATTAGATGTTTACCTTGATAAGGGACGCTTACAGTGCGAAACTATGCCCTGAAACGTGATTATAAGGCTTAAAATATTAACGTAATATAGCAAGATTAGAGCAACTAAAATAATGTTGTTACATGGATTATATACTTGCTTTATGACCTAAATAGAAGCTATAGAAGATAAATAAGATGATATGAAATATGAGTAAGTAAGTAATACGAAATACGTGCAAGTAAGCTCTAGTATGCAATCAGCGCTTAGGATTGAATTGCTTGTTGAGGATTAGTTGTTAAAATACCATATGTGAAGACTAAAATGTTAGATAAACCATATGATGGTTAGACTTGGCCTCTCGTCACGTGTCACCAATGGGGTTAATAGGGTAAGGGACAACTAAAATCCGGGATTATTGGTTTGCTAAGTCGGAATAATTTGGTGAATAACTTAATTAGACTTAGTATGGTTACTAAACCGACCTACGATATGGGAGGTGATTTAGGTGAAGGATTGTAATCAGGATTGGAAATTTCACAGGATTGTTGCACTAAGGTGAGTTCACGGCCCTTTTCTTTTAAATGTTTTTGTACGATTTACAAAGCGGGGGATTAACATGCTTGTATGATGTGATAGACTATAAATATAGAATATTGATGCCCTTAGGTTTATGCACCGGTGGGTACGTTTGTTATAACGTGACACCAGTGTCAACCGGCAGGTTGCCACTCACTCTCCCAACACATCTTAATCATTAGCCCTTGGCTAGGGCCGTTGTTTATGTTGTAGATCTATTGGGTTGACGCCCCCATTTTCATGATTTAATTGTGTCTAAAATCTACATGAAAAATGAACATAGCCTCCAAAATGCTCCTCTCACGGAGAGGTCACCACAGGAACAAAGTTATGGTTTGATTAGGGGCTTAGGATACATCATACTTGTAGACTTTCGCGACTCTACTTGATTATATTATAGTACTGATCGATCATACGTTATTATTAAACTTGAAAGTTTATTATTACTCATAAACCTGTGAACTCGCCAACATATTGTTGATGTTTTTAAGCATGTTTTTCAGGTACTGATGCATAGGTTAATTGAGAGTGGTTTGGCTGGGCACTACGGTGGACATGATGTTGGGACCTAAATACTTAATAATTCTATCTAAAACTATGTTTTTATTTGTGTTTTGTAATACAATATTAACTTAAATTTTCGCTTCATCTTGGTAAAACTTGTTTTTCTTGTTTTTAACAATGTTCGTTTACTACGAAAATAAAACAACGTTTCACTAGAGGGTGTTAGCAAGAAGTACACACGTAACTTTATGTGATTCGCTAAACCTTGTGGTAACAACTTCCGTTACCTCACGACTTGCTTTCCGCTGTGCGCTGTCGGGGTGTGACAACAATAAACATAACAATTGTAAAATAATAGTATTAAAATGAGTGAAATTACATAACGTAATAGACTAGTATCTAACCGACGATTCGTTAAGCTCTCCTAGTATTTTTGCTAGGAAATTGGTGGATCAACTCTTCTTCACACTTTATATAATCGATTATATCGTTCTTGATAACTATCATCGATAACACGCCAATTCTTTCTTCGGACATTATTGATCGTAGGTTTGATTTCAACAACTTTAATTTTGAAAAGTTCCTTTTGCGGATGCCATCATGACTGGAATGGTCAATAAAATTCTATATGCAATGCACGTATTTGGGAAATAACATTCTTCTTTCATATGCTCCAAAACATATATAGGGTTGTTAAATTTTTGTGGCGTGTTAAATAAGATTAACTCTGAACAAAAAAAAAAAAGTTGTTTTTTTATTTTTTTTATATAGTAGATAAATGGGTATTGGGCTTATAAATGTTATGGACTTTGAGTTAATAATATTTAAGTTTTAAATTGATTATTGTTGGGCCCAATGTTTGAGTGTTAAATGAGTTTTCTATTTTAAAAATACACACACATATATATGAATTTTATAAAAGAAATTGTGTCCCGATAAGCATGGGCCCAAGCCGAATGGACTCCCTGGCTTGGACCAAAGTCGGCCCTGCTTAATTAGTAACACTAAAAATTCATCTACTTCCAACGCACAAATTATGCAATTGTTCAAGAAAGCATCATGAATACGATAGCAAAAACTACTTTTAAAGGCAATGCTAATCCATTCACAAACCAATTAACGAGACGTTGGATAGCACAACCAGTGGTGCAGGTTTTAAGGGGCTGGGGTGGCCTGACCCAACGAATTTTCACTCAAAAGTTTTGATTATATAGTATTCATATAATTTTTTTTGTTGGAATATATGATTTCGACCTCCCGTTCCTTTTTAAAATTAGTTATATTATATAAACCAAACCTAACGATATATCGGACGATACAAGGTTCCTAAATATCGGGTGTTTTACCGAGTTTTATCGTTTTGCTTTGTTTTGGGTTTTTTTTTGGCCCATTTTGAGAAACACAACCCAATTTTTTCGTTTTGCCCATTTTTTTCTTTAGTGATATATCAATTAAAACCTTAAAAGCCTAACTAATTTTGAATTAAAACAATCAAACGATTGAATAAACTCCATAAGCATCTTTTCTCCATAGCTCAACCTCTTACCTCTCTCTCTCTCTAGATCTCGCCCTCTGAGTTAGTTATTAATTTTGCATGTTTTCCCAAGGTACAACTTAATTAATTTTGCATACTTTTGGATAGTTATTATTTTATTAAGTGATCCAAACACAAAAGATTAAATTATGTTATGTGGAGTTTCTAATCACACTTGATTATTAATCTTTTTGAACTATCAAGTTTATGATTGTTGTATATTTGCTAAAAATAATTGATGACCTCTTATAGGAGGCCTAAAGCAGTTTAGAATATTTTCACATTATTTAATAATTAGGGCTGAAAATAATTATGATTTTAGGTAGAAATTAAGGCTTTAATTGTATTTATTTTTTTGACTTTACCCGAATCGAATCACAGACCCAAACATATTACCCGAAACATAGCTATAGAAAAAATTAGGTCCCCTTCCGTGACCTGTGACTTCCGAACCTCCAGTCCGAATTCTCAAGGTTTACCACTGAGTAAAGCTAAAAACATAGAAAATAATAATGACTATGACCTCAGAGTCTCGTCCTCAAACACTCTCAACATTTTAAATATATCTAAAATATGACTGCGGAAGCTTGACTTTATATGGTTGTGGGTTGTGGCTTTTTAGTTGCAATTCGCAAAGGGAGAAGATCAACAAACCTTCTATAAACAATATAGGCACTTGGGGGCCTTGGACATTTCAAAATTTAATCCACCGTGTCCAAATACCACATAACGAGAGCAAGAAGTTCGTTTTCATTCATACTAAGCCACTAAGGGGGGCGCAGAGCACCCTTCGGTCAAAATTGTTACCGCTCAGAAAACATTGATTTTGATGGTTTTTTGACTGATGCCAACGACATCTTCATTTATCAATTACTCCCCCCGTCCCATTTTAGATGTCATGGATTCACAAACACACAAATTAAGAAATATTTGTTTGTATGTTGTAAAATGGCAATAATATCCTCAAGTTATTATTTTAAACCTTTGATTGTCTTTTGTTTTTTATGGGCAAAACTGGAAATTGCTTAGAAATGGACATTTAATTTGGGACAATAAAAAGTAGAAAAATTGATATTTAAAATGGGACTGAGGGAGTAACAGATTGGTGTACCTGATTTAGCCAGTTTACGGTTGTGATTCCTTCTTCCTTCCGGTCGACGTCTTCGTTGGTGTCAGAGACGGTGATAGGAGGTGAGGTGGAGCGACGCATGTGATCAAGTCTGTTTGGGGGTGGTCGAACCCTGGTGATGTTGACGTTGAATTTTCGATTTGGGGGTGGTCGAACAAGTGTGAATGAGAAATGGTTCCATAATTTGAATTTTTTATATATTATGCTTGCTTCAAGTTATCCTACACAGTGTAACAAAAATAAGAAGGGTGAGAAGGACAATAAAAAACAATAGATCACGAAATATGACACAATGATCCATAAAATATAACACAATGTTGAAAAATATAACACAATGCTGAAGAAAAAAGACACAATTAATCTCAAAAATGACACAATGATGAAAATAAAAAAGACACAATGCTACATAAAAGACACAATGATATAATGTAAATTCTAAAAACTACAAGCTAAAAATCCAAAAAAGCGAAAAGAAAAAAAACTAAGATCACAGGGTTTGATGAGATGGTTCCAATGCCGCTTGAATGAGTTTAATCGGAGTCCATTTGATATTCTTCTTACGACTTCCTAATTTTCTTTAACTGTGTATTTGATCCTAACCTTATATATTTAATTGGATTTTTTTATATATTTCACTTGCCTTTTATTTTAGATTTAACTACTCTTAAATTTGAATAAATTTTTTAACTGTTAAAATCATTTTAAACTAAAATTTTTTTAGAGTACTTTGCCTAAAGGGTCACCAGTGTTTTGATTGTTCAAACTTCAAAGGTAATTTAAAGATAATTTACCATGGCTTGAACCAGACTACATTGCCTAGAGTGTCCCTAGTCCCTACCCGCTTAATATCCAACCAAGAAGTATCACTAAGAGATTCATTAATACACAAAATTGGGCCTTTATATAGCCCGCTACATCATAGTAACCCAGTAATTCATTTCCATGGGTATCACCCTTTAATAAATTTAATAGGTGTGGGCTGCTTTGCATGGTGGACACAGGCCGACCATAACCAAAGTATGTATGCGCATGAGCGCATCTGCTTTAGAGGTGTTCAAATCGGTTTTTTTTTTTTTTCAAACCAATTTCGAATTCAAACCGGTTCGGTTTTGACCCGGTTTCATTGGTTGGTAAGATCGGTTGCTGATAAGAAAAAAATAAACATAAAAATACGAACCGATGTATGCGAGTTTTAAAAATAAGAAACTAGGAAAATGAAATACATAAAAAACATAATTCGAAATATTATAATCAATTTTTTTGTTAAGCTTCGTCTGATCTACTTTGGTGCATCAAAGCATTGTATGCAAGTTCTTCATCCGATAGGGGTTCACTTAGTTCTTCTTCCACCTCTTCGTTATGTATTCTTCGTTCAAGTTCGATTTGATCTTCAAGAGATGTTTTATGTTGTACTCGATCCACCGCGTCCAAGTGATCTTTTAAGCATATGAACATCTCCAACGATTTGGGATTTAGTTTTGTTCTTCGTGTCGATAGCACCCTGCCACTAAGAGAAAAAGCCGATTCCGAAGCTATCGTAGATCACAGGCTACCGTAGAAGCTTCGACACTTAGTAGATCACGGGCTATAGCGGAAACGATAGGAAATTCGGATTGTTTTCTTTTCCACCAAGCCAAGATATCAAAATTTTCAGTTTCTTTGGCGGTGAAAGTCGCCGTAAAATTCGAGCCTTTATACCTTGCAAGCTCGCTATTTGGGTCCTCACCCCTTTGTCTTTTAGCCGTTTGGTCTTTCATCATATTAAACAAATTAATTTTAAGGTTACCCCGACTCGAGCTACTACAACTTCCTTCCCCTACCATTAATCCCATTTGCATGTGCAAGTTGGGACCATATTTTTTCTAAATAAGTATCATACAATGCTTGGAATTCTTTATCAAAAGTATTTTTCATGTGTGTTGCCCAATTTGGTTTTCTAATATAAAAACGTAAAGCCATATTTATTTCGTTGATTATAGTACAAACCTCCGTAGCATTTAAGCACGGGTTTAAAGCCAAGGCACACATAAAAACATGTGGTATTTCTTCAAAATTTTTTAGAAAATTTCCAGCCATTGGGGTATCATTTTCTCAAACAATTCATTTTTTCATCAAAATCATATATTGTTTGAACCATTAAATATAATTCTTGCAATGCTTCGTTCTAGTTGGATAATAAACCTTCGATAGTGTTGTAGTAGCGTTTCTAAAAACCTCAAGAAATTCCGTAAGTTGTTCAATACAATCCCAACCCTTATTAGGAAATTCCGCAACTCGATCACGCCTAGTAAGCTTATCATGAAAATGTTGTAAAGTTTTCTTTGTTTCAAAGCACTTTCGAACATTGTAAAAGTCGAATTCCACCTAGTTGGCACGTCCCAATTCGGACCTAAGAAGGGACGGTTCATATCGTTACAATATTTTTTATATTTTCTATATCGTTCGCGACTTGTTTTAAAAACTTCATGTAACGTAAATCGAAAACTTTTTTTTTTTGAAATCTTCAACAATAGGAATTCCGAGCCCATCTTGCACACATAAATTAATAATGTGTGCAACAAATCGTGTATGGAAAAAAATACCATCGCAAATCGGATTATAGTTTAATTTAATTTTTCAACCGCGACATTATTGTTTGACGCTTTGTCGAACGAGATTGAAAATATTTTGTTTTGTAAGTAAAAAGTTTGTATTACATGGTCTAAAACATAAAATATATTTTTGCCAGTGTGTGGATACTCAAATAACTCAAACACAATCGTATGTTGCATCATTTGCCATGTCAAGGGTTCGAATAGGACTTGGGTGAAAGTTTGTCTTTGCCTTAGAATTGGTATGCAGTGGGACGGAAAATAGGCATCCTCACATTTATAATTTGGTTAATAGGTTCCCTTATTCATGACAAATCCACATTGAGCACAATGTTATTCTCAAAGTGTGGGGATGAGGGGATAGCTATTTAAATGTGAATTTTGTTTAGACCCTCAAAATTTCAAAATTTTTGAAACAAGCTCGATCTTAATAAAGCCTTTTTCGCCGGATTATTGGATCATAAAATTCGACCCCTAGTCATGGTCATAAACTCTTTAAGTTCCTTGATGTGTTTTTCCAAGGATGTTTTTTTTGTAAAATGTGGATTGCCTAGTTAGAAAAGACTAGGGAAGAGTATAGCATTTTTGCATATCGGCAGCCCATTTTCCCTTTCATGTTCATGAGAGATTATTGAGCCACCACAACATTCTAACACCCTATAAAATTCCACATCTATTGGCATGTTGTGTTCATTTGAATTGAGTGTGCCATTATAATCACATAAGGTAGAACTTGCAACTTTTGATACGCTTGCCACCTTAAGATCAATTCTGACACAAGAGTGATTAATGCATTAGGTTTGGCCTTTTTATTTTTACACCATTTTGATATCCTTGACCCAAAAACATTCTCCCCTAGTTGAACAAGTTTGAAACTAAACCTTTCATTTGACCACCCATTTCAACCCAGTTGACCCGTTTAACCTTTTCTATATTAAACCCAAGTGATGAAAATTCGAATTTAGAATTGTCTTCTGTTTGGTAATTAGTTTGCATTGTGAAAAAAAATCTGAAAAGCATGAGAACAAAATATGCTTCAAATAAATGAAAGTTCTCATAGAAAAAGCACAAAAATATGCTTTATTTAGTTGTTGAATAAAAGGCGCAATATTGCCTTATGTTTGTATAGTTGTGTGTTGTTGTAAATAAAAGTCAGATTTTCATCACCGTAGTCACTTTTAAATCTCCCATTCCATACCCTTCGCCTAGTCCCATTACAACCCTTTTAAAGACCTTTTGACTTGTTTTCACTTTTGAGTAATTTGGTGGAAGGCGATTGAGTTGCAAGCCTATACTAACATGCTTTATAATCGGTTTTGAGTGACTAATGTGAAATACTAGAACATTAAATGCTAGTCCAGGTATTAAATCGAGTAGAGTGAACCATTGTGAGGGGTCTGCAAGAATGTGAAGTCAGATCTAGTTGGATTTGGCTAGGCAATTTTTTTTGAAGTAACATGTACAACCTTGGAATGTAAATCTACTGATAGGCGTAAGTCTTGTGAGTTAGGGTATGACTAGGGACCGTCTTTTGAGAATCGATAAAAAGGTTGGAATTAGTTTGAATTGTTGATTGAGTAAAGTTCAATGATTTGCTTGAGGGCAAGCAAAAGATAAGTGTGGGGATGTGATGGGCTGGTTAAAAGACGTGCATTAACACGTCTATAAATGAATTCTAAGGAATGTTAAGTTGTCGAATGGTATTACTTTAATATTTTTATGATTTTCAGGTATTGACATGAAAAAGGTGCAATTTTGGAAGTTAAATGATGCATTGGATTGAAGCTAGGAGGAACCGGGTGCAAGAAACGAGTAACCGGGAGCAAAGAACGAAGGTTTAACGTGTTTTTGATAATGTATATGGCGTGGAAATTAATATATTTTGAATGTTATGAAAAAGGATTGAAAAACGAAGACGTGGCCACAAAAACGGAGTTGGAACGAAAAAGTTATGAAGAAAACCGGAATTTCAGCAACTGGTCGCGTAGGGCAGCAGAGGATGGCGTAGGCAAAACTGACTTGGTGTAGCCTACGCCAAAAGTGGCGTAGGATACGCCAAATGATGTAAAATTTCAATTATTCCCTTATTTAACGCAATCATGATGAGAATTACGAGGCAAGTCATAAATGTTGAAAATTCTGGATCAAGAGGCATCATTCCTTCATTCCTAAGCATAACACATCCTACTTTTCCACCAAGATCCATTCCACAACAATTCTTCCAATACCTTTCAAGATTAAATGATGAAGATTCAAGACAAGAGATTGAAGAAGAACACCATGGCCATGCTTGGCTAAATCATTTGTATCACACTGGGGATGTAAACTTTTGAAGATCTTGGGTTAGCAAATTGGGTATTGTTCTTAAACTATTGATTGTGTTTTTTTGTGTGTTTGAATTAACTGTGTTGAATTGTGATTAACCTTATGTTGAACTCATTCTAGTTAATTGATCTTGTGCCAATTTCTAATGATATGAACATGGTTCTTTGCTTTAACACAAACATAGGATTGTATGTTCTAGGCAATGAAGTGTAGTTTATTCTATCTTCGATATTGATAAAACTTGACACCTAAGTCTATTGAGCAATCACTCTGTTAACACCAAGCACATTATTATTGTTTACCCATTTGTGAAATCCCTAGTATTCAATTGTTGAAACCCTAGTGTGATCTTTTTAATTCAATTGTTTACAAACATCTTTACTTTTTATTCTTATAATTTCAATTTAAGTCTTAGTATAATAAACAAAATCTTCCAATCAAATTCTTAAATGAACCAATTGCAAACTTCATAAGTTTCTAGCATCTTCATAAGAAACACCGTTTAATCAACTAAAATAATATCCACTAACCATCCGCTCCTCTGGATTCGATACCCTACTTACCCTAGCTACCAAGGTTAAATAGGTTTTGTATGACCCGTGACGACCGGCTCATCAGGATCGATCTAATCAGCGGTGACGCAAAGGTACGATTCCGATAAACCGTGACGAGCCGACCTGTCACGCCCTCAAATTCCACTTGTGGGGTTTTACCGCGAGGCACGTGACATGCCAGGATCCAAGTCAACGGTCATAATAAACGACAACTATATGCTATGAAAAGTACGTAGAAATACTAACCACACAGTTTATAAGTTTAAAAGTAAAATAGACAATGACAGCGGAAGCATAAAATTTTTACAAAACCATGGTTCCAAGTTCAAATGTATGAATGCAAACCAACAATGTTTGCTTATGTATGCAAGACCAGACGCAGTGCGACTCCAGTGCGCCTAAGACTCACTGCTACCTACTACTGTTACAAACTTTTGCAAACTTAGACAACACATACAGTGCTGGTGAGTCACAGAGATAAAGTTTGCAAAAGTTTGTAACAGTAGTAAACCATACCCAACAATCCTTACATCTATACCTAATGCTAGCTAGTGTTGTGAGCCACTGCTGAACGCTTAGAATGCCTCAAACCTGTCACCGGTTCATCACCCGGTGCCGTAAGATATAGGACAAATATGCACCCGCCACCGACCTCTAGTCGGCCAGATTGGGGCTTGCCATGCCCAATAGATCTATTCACACTTTCCCCGCTATGTATCCACATATTAATGGTTCACTAAGAATTGAGAGGACTTTACCAATGAAATAAGTGTCACTAAGTATCCATGTGATATAATGTAATATGTTGGTCTAAAGTTAGAAAGTTTGTACCGCATGTTTCTCCCCCAAAAGTTCTGAAAATAGTAAAGGATGGGGCTGTGACACTCACCTTAGATTGCGTTCTTGAAATAAGTATAAAAGACATGCCTTGATAATCCCAAATACCGGAGATCTATCATAAAAGTTTGCATAAGTGTTTTGACAAATAACCCTAAGGTTAACTAGTCCCCGATTGTCCAGATCATGACTAAGTATGTTTGAAAACGTGTTTGACTGTTAAACCGACACACCAGACCGACTCGACATCCCGTTGGTGATCGATTACATAAACTAATCAAGTATACATAGATTACACATAAGGTTAAAGCATAAAACACTTAGTCTGCATCAAAAATCACACATACAGAGTTGTAAGGTCGAATCAGCATGGAAATGGACTAGGTTCAACCCAAACATCCTTGGTTCGACCCCCAATAGGTTCCTTCGACCCTTACTTAAGTTCATACAACTTATCACATGTTCATTCGACCTTAACACATGTTAATTCAACCCTAACATGTATTAATTCGACCTAAATCAAGTTCATTCGACCTAAATAAGCTTGGTTCGACCCTGTTAGCATCTGGTTTGACCCAAGAGTCTCTCCTTCGACCCCACGACAGGTCGAATGAGACTCAGGTTCGACCCCACCTGCTGAGTTTCTCCCAAAACGCATCAAATCGCATCAAAACAGTCCGATAGCATCACGAAACATCATGAAACACAGCAGTCGAGCATGAATAATATATCCCCACAAAACCCTACTAATTTTACTCCAAAATCAGTCCGTTTTAGTACTTACCCAAAATGGTAAAATTATGAAAACGTCACATCATGCATGAAAACTTTACCTAATTAGGAAACTTTCTGAATTCATTCAACAATCCACTCAACATGCTTAGATTATCATATGAAACAAAACTCCTAATCATATTATTCATATTAATATCATGAATCAATCCCTAAATCTATCATAATCTCGAAATTAGACAAAACATCATCATCTAATAACTTGTGACCTAAGATAATCAAAACTCATCATTCATAACAGCCCTAGAACATCTCTACAACATCTAAACAACATACAAACATCAAACAATACATAACACAACACAAAAGGGACATTAACACATGTTAATCCATAAGAAAACTCATGTTTTATGATAAGGTTGTGTTTAGAAAGGTGTTAGAAAGGTTTTCAATCATAAAAGTTGTCTTAGATCAAATCTGGAACTTTGGGGTTTTATGAAAACAAATTAAAATTGCTCAAAAAGGATTTTTGATGAAGAACACACCTTAGATCTTCACTTGTTATGATATAGAGGGTTAGATTGTGAAAAACAAGCTCAAAAACTCCTTCCCCAGTGATTAAAGTCAAGAGAGAGTGTTTAGAGGCGTTTAGGGTTTGTGAAATGATGAAAAATGACAAAGTGTGGTATTTATAATGTCTGCAGGTTCGACCTCATGCATAGGTCGAATGAGACTTCCTGATGGTTGAATGAGATTTTTAACCAGCACAAAGTCTGGTTCGACCCCCCTTAACCCGAACCAGATCTAATCATTTCCAGATTTTCCAGTTTTGTTGTTTTAACGCATTTTAACACATCCTAACACATGAACATGCAATCCTAACATATGTTAATCATATAGAACCATGTTTAATCATATAAACACCATTTAAAACACGTGTTTGCATATTATATAACATATACGAATCAATCTATGCATAGCACTTAATCTAATTCATGTAATTCACCAACAACGGGACTCAAGACTCGTGTGTACATAAAATGACACCAATGATCCTCCAGATCATTGAACCATGGACAATACGTAAGATAACCCGACTCAACTAACCCAATTAAGTACGTTAATAAAATGTTTTCCGCTAAGGTGGACTTATAAGTTTATAAAATGTTAAGTCAAATATGTCGGGTGTCACACGATAAAACATCGGTGGTTAAGTTCACACTGGTTTGTAAGTTTGAAAAAAATACAACTAAATCTTTTCTTGCTTGTTGCCATAATTTCAAACAATGGCGTTTTAGAGTATGTCGACTTACGTGTTTGTAACGACGTTGGAGCGTGTCATGAATCAAGCTTGTCAACTCGGGATCATCGAAGCGGTTGAAAGGTAAAGCTTTTTGAATAAGAAACTTCGCTATTCAGTCTTGAACCTTGTTAAAGTCGTATAGAAAAATCCCACCTTGAGTATCAATAATCGTTTAAGAACTTTCGAGCGGATTTTCTTTAACAATCTTGCAATGCTTAGCTTTATGACTTCTCAAGGTAGATTTTGCGTTTGGTTGGAGAAGGATAACACACTTTCTACAATGTGCCTTTTTTTGCCATTCGACAAAAAGACACATGTCGAAAAAAAACGGTTTTTTGGCCAAATAGTTCAGCGTTTCGTGTCGTCTCAAGAATACGAACAATGGTGGGTTGGCTTGAGGAACCGATTTGGGATGGGTTTGATGAAGCCATGGAACGATGCAACAAAGAAGCAAAGTGAAAAAAGGGTGAATACAGTTGCGTTTTTTGGTTTTTTGGGTTCGTTTTTTGCGTTTTTAAGTGTTGTGATCAACCCAAAACATCTAAAACCTGTTTATACTAAGTTGGGGTGGCAAAATGGTGAATTTAGGGCAAAAAAAGGTCATATAACGGCTCTATTGAAGCCAATGGTCAAAAAATTCGAAAATCCAGGCCCAACGTTCGAAACCCGCTTTTGGGAACCGGTTTGTGAATCGACTAGGGGAAAAACCGGTTCAGGTCGGTTTTGACGTGGAAGTGGAGAACCAGTGGGGAACCATCGATTTGAAATAGGAATCGGATCGGTTTGGGGAAAAACCGGTTCCTAGAGGAACTGGTTCGGGTCGGTTTCAACGGTTTCGGTTGGGGAACCGGTTTCTTTGTACACCTCTACTCTGCTTACAAGTGGCTCGAGTCGTTTAACATCCAAAATACAACACACAAAAATTAGTTGCGGTGTTCGTATTTTATTTAACAAATTGGTTATGTTCGGTATATTTTATTTAGAATTTAACGTTTGTGTTTCTTAATACACAACACTTTGGTTTTATATAATAGCAAGAAGATAAATGTTTATTCAACAGTTTTTTTTTTTGGTTTGAATGCATACTTACGATTATTACTTTTTGTAATATACGGCTAATGTTATCCATGCCAGGATATTTTAGACTAAATACACTTATTTCCAGATTTAAACTTAGAACTACTTCTTAAAAATGCATAAGTCTCTACCAAATAGTCAATAATGTAACATTAGAGTTTTTATTTATATAAAAGTACAAGTTTATATCTTTGGATAGAAAATCTAATATAAAATGATAAAATGTGTGTATCATAAAAGGAATACGCTGTTTTTTTTCAGATTTTTCTTTTGTAAAGGATCAACACTCGATAATTTATAAAACCTACTTCTAATTTTATGCGTGCACCTCTTGCTCGAGTGAAGTCTCTATGTCTGGTCATGATTAATGAATTATCTGCACACATTATGTTTTTTTCCCGTATGAACAAAGACCCACTAAAAAGTCTTTTTCTTTTTCGATTTTTTGTATAACACTATGGTATTTGTTGAAAATAAAATAATACGCTCGTTAATTTGGTGTATTTTTTTAAAAAAAAAAAAGTCTCTTATGTAAGTAACATTTAAAAATTGTGAGGCGAAACATAAGAGAGAAAAATGGTTTTAGAGGGAAATAAGGGGAATGAATGCATCACTTATTACGATGTGGCACTCTAGGGTTTTTTTTTTTTTTTTAAATAATCATACATAGTGTCATGTGACATACCTAAGAAGGATGATGACCTAAATGAATGCCGTGGTATATAAGTATAAACGGTATAAATGTATACTCAATAATACAAGAAGTAGGAAGCCCAGCCCAGCCCATCAATCATGGTTCTTTTATTAGAGAAGCCCAGCTCAGCCCATCAATCATGATGAAAGCAATAAAAAATATAATGCCCTACCCAATAGATATGGGCCTAACACATTCCATAGGATTTACACAATTTTCTCTATTGTGCATTAGCTTCTTTTGTGAAGTTCATTAGATTTGATCGATTTCAGTAATCAGTATGGACTCTACAATGACAGGTACTATAACATAATGGTTTAGGTTTAATTTGTGATCTTGAAATAGAGCATATCCAATTAACTAAACAATTTGTTAGGTATAATTCCCTGTCCCATTCCATTGATATTGAGGGGTTTAAATAGTACAAAAGAGCATCCTCTAATTTAGGATGGAGTTATACATCATAAATATACATTAATACAAATTATAATCATGGCTTGATTTATGCTAGATATATATGGCTAATATACCCCCGCAGTCGAAGCGGGAGGTGAACGGATGCTGAGACTGTCCCGAAAATCCTCGAATAAAACCCGTGGTAGGCCTTTAGTGAAGATGTCTGCAATCTGGTGTCTGGAGGGGACGTGTAGAACTCGAACGTTGCCACGTTGTACTTGTTCACGAACAAAGTGTATGTCCAACTCAATGTGTTTAGTACATTGATGCTGGACCGGATTCCCGGATAAATAGATGGCACTGATGTTGTCACAGTAGACCAGGGTAGCCCGAGAAAGAGGACGATGTAACTCAAGAAGTAGATTGCGCAGCCTGCATAGTTCCGCTACAACATTAGCGACTCCTCGATATTCGGCTTCGGCACTAGACCTAGAGACAGTGCTCTGGCGTTTAGAGGACCAGGAGATGAGAGTGTCGCCGAAATAAATACAGTATCTGCTTGTAGACCGGCGGCTGTCTGGACATCCCGCCCAATCCGCATCAGTGTAAGCAACAAGAGATGGGGAACTGGTGCCGCCAAGTGTAAGGCCGAATGATGAAGTGCCTTTAATGTATCGTATGATGCGCTTCAAGGCATTCCAGTGAGACACGAGAGGAGAGTGCATATGCATACAGATTTGCTGAACAGCATAGGTAATATCAGGTCGTGTGAAGGTGAGATACTGTAGCGCTCCTGCTAAACTGCGGTATAAGGTTGGATCCTCAAATGGTGTACCCCCGTTGGCGCTGAGTTTGACAGATGTGTCAACAGGAGTAGCAACAGGGTTGCAGGATTGCATACCTGCACGAGAAATAATGTCAGTAGCATATGATTGTTGTGAGAGAAACATGGTGTTGCCGGTTCTGGTGACAGATATCCCGAGGAAGTAGCTTAGTGGACCCAGATCTTTCATAGCGAATTCAGAGGAGAGTTTCGCCATGAGTTTTTGTCGCAGCTTAGTGGAGGAAGTGACCAATAAGATATCATCCACGTACAGAAGAAGGTAGGCGGTGTCGTGACCCTGCTGTAGAGTGAAGAGAGAAGCGTCACATCGACTGTGATGAAACCCCATCATAAGAACGAAGTCTGTGAAGCGTTAGTACCATGCCCTGGGTGCCTGTTTGAGGCCATATAGAGATTTTTTGAGAGAACACACATGGTTGGGAAAAGTTTTGTCCCTAAAACCCATGGGTTGGTACATATACACAGTTTCAGTCAAATGTCCATGCAGGAAGGCGTTGGTGACATCCAACTGATGAACAGACCATCCATGAGACAGAGCGATGGAAAGAACCGTTCGAATAGTGGCTGGTTTTACAACCGGGCTGAATGTTTCGCCGCAGTCAATACCAACCTGCTGAGTACAGCCGTCACATACCAACCGCGCCTTGTACCGCTCCAAAGTACCATCAGACCTGAATTTGTGTTTGAATAACCACATACTTCTAATAACATTCATGTCGGGACGGCGAGGAACTAACTCCCAAGTACCGTTTCCAATAAGTGCACTAAACTCTGTAAGCATAGCAGAGCGCCATTCCGGTATATTAAGGGCATCGGTTGGGGTCTTGGGAATAGGTATAATGGGCGTTTGTGTGGTGGAGGTGTGAAGGTTAAATGGTTGTTTGGGTTTGAAAACGCCGCTCATGGAGCGAGTGTGGATGGTGCGGTGCGGTGGGGTTGGTGATCGGGAGCGGGTATGGGAGCAGGTGGTGGGCCGGTAGTGTGGTTGGTCGTGGTGGGCTGTGAGGGTGGTGGTGGGCCAGGTGGGGTGGGGTTGGATGGGCCGGCTGAAGGTGTGGTAGAAGAATGTTGTGGCGTGGGGTTCTGGGCGGTAGGGTGTTGGATAGGTGTGGAATGTGGACTGAGGGGAGTTGGGCCAGGAGGACTGTTGGGCTGGTCAGGATGAGGGAGTGGGCTACGTGGGTGTTGGGTTGTTGGCTGGACATGGGGCCAGATGTGTGGAGATATAGGTTTTATTAAGAAATTGTAATTAGGTGTAGGGGCAACTGTGTTTGCGAATGGGAAGGTGGTCTCATCGAAAGCCATGTGGCGAGAAATGATGAGTTGTTTGGTGTGTAGGTGCAAACATTTGTACCCTCGATGATCCGGAGGGTAACCGAGGAAGACACACGGGTGAGTACGATGGTCAAGCTTGTGGATTGAGGTGGAGGGGGTGAGAGGGTAGCATAAGCACCCGAAGACCCGAAGGTGGTCGTAGGATGGAGTTTGACGGTAAAGAAGTTCGGTTGGGGTTTTATTTTTGGTGACTTTGTTGGGTAATATGTTAAGGAGGTAGGTGGCGGTCTCTAGGGCGTGATGCCAGTAGGTGTTAGGTAGGGAGGCATGGGCTAGGAGGGTTCGGACCATGTTATTGATCGTCCGAATCTTGCGTTCGGCTTTACCATTTTGTGGTGAAGTGTGAGGACAAGAGAGACGGTAAATTATGCCGTTGGCAGTGAAAAAATTTTGAAAGGCCGTGTTAACGTACTCGCGTCCGTTATCACATTGAAAGTTTTTAATGGTGCGTTCAAATTGTGTTTTAATTTGTTTGGCAAAGTGGGTGAAGGTTTGGAAGGTGCTAGATTTGTGGGTCAATGGGTAGGTCCAAAGGAAATTGGTGTGATCATCCAAAAATAAAACATAGTATTTATGACCCCCCGAACTTAGAATCGGGGAGGTCCATAAGTCACTGTGAATAATATCAAAGGCTTGTAAAGTATTAGTGATAGATGAATTAAAAGGCAAACGAGTACTTTTTCCATAGACACATGACTGGCATACATTATTATCAAGTTTATTGAAAAAAATAGAACTAGAATTTTTTAAAGAATGCAAAGATGGTTGTCCCGTGTGTCCAAGACGGTGATGCCAGAGTGTGGAGGAAATTGCAGCAAATGCGGATGGTGTTTGGGAACCGGATCCGAGTACCAGGGGGTACAGATCACCGCTGCTGTTGCACCTGAGAAGAGGGGTCTTGGTCTTGTAGTCCTTCACAAGAAAACCAAATTCAATAGAAACAGAAATATCTCTAGTGAATCTACGAACCGAAATAAGGTTCTTTAATAGTTTAGGGGAATAAATGACGTTTATCAGGACAAATGGTGGAAAGGGCTTGGGTAGGTATTTGGTGCCCTGTCCTAGTACCGGAATGGACTCGCCGTTACCTACAATAATCTGTTTAGATAAGCAATTATTAGAAAAGTTATGGAAGTCACCTTGATCATGTGACATGGTAGAGGTGGCACCAGTGTCAAAATATTGAGTGGGGTCCGGTTGATGAAGAGACATCGTGTAAAGTGCTTGTTCGATGTCGGTCGGGGTATAAGCATGATTGGCCTGTGATGGTCTTGGGCCGAGCAGTCCAGAAGCATTATTGGGCTGGTTATTGGGCCTGTTTTGGGCAGTAGGGTAAGGGCATGTGGGAGCGGCCCATGATGAGTTATTTGTCTGTTGTTGTTGCTGAGAAGAGTAGGCCTATTGTTGTATCATGTGAAGGAGTTGTTGAGGTGGAAAAGACTGTTGTGAAGAATATCTACCCCGACCAGAAAACCCACGGCCACGGCCCCTTCTGCGTGCACGTCCTCTGCCGCGTCCCGGAGAAAATGAAGAGTCATCAGGCTGTTGAGAAGAAGCCGGCCGAGTGGTACTTGTATTCAACGTTGTGGCAGCCGATTTGGACTGATGAAGAGCTTGTTCGGATTTCCGAGATTCGACCTCGATGAGTTTGGATCTGGCTTTGTAGAAGGTAGGCAGGGGCTTTGTCTGGGTCAAGATAGTACCAATACCTTCGTATTGATCATTTAACCCAACGATTAATTGGAGAACCAGACGATCATTGGTGACCGGTGCGTCGACGTTGGATAACTGATCTGCGATAACTTTTAGTTCTTGACAATACCCAGACATGGAAGGAAAGTTATCCAGCCGTGTATTACTGAACTTGTGCATCAGATGAATTGCTCGGGAGTTCTTGTTATCTTGAAACAGGTCTTCGATGGCAACCCAGGCCTCGTAAGCAGTGGTGGTTTTCTGAATCACGGTATGGAGCAGATCGTTGGATACGGTTGTGTATATCCATTGGAGGACAATTGAGTCCAAACGATCCCACTCGTCTTTTTGGGTGCTGGTGGTTTCTGTGGCGGCAGAGGAAGAAGCGGGGTGTAACACCCCAACCGATGGCGGAAACATCGGGATGTCACGTATTGATGATTGTTCAGTAGCTCATGGTGAATAATAAATTCCATTAAATGATTTAAATGAATTACATACAATTGTTCTAGAATTTGTACATCAAATTGAATAAAACTATACACATATCTTCAAGCATCAATTCAAATCATCAAGCAAATAGAACCTGAAACATGTTAAGTTGAAAATGTTTTGGGTCAACAAAATTTGGTGAGAATTACATAGGTTTTGATAATAGAATAAAATTGTTGTGCAATTCATGTGTCATGGCAATCTAGTTCATATGCAAAAACATACTAGAAGTAAATCGAGTGCATAATCAACCTTGTTGACTGTTGTAATTGTGGTACATCCCATACGCTCATGGTTCACTCGTTTATATTGCAGTAACAAACACCCACGTAACCCTTGTAGGAGGCACGTATCCGGGTGGGATTGTCAGTCCAATAGATCTATCAATGTATACCGTTTGGTTGATGAATGTTTATGCTAGAATTGTGCTTACCCTAGTCATGTTCAAGACATAATGCAACATAGAAATACACAAAGACACATTGATGATTGAATTGCATAAATATTGTTGTAACATGTTTCACCCCAAAAATGGTGATAAATAGAAAAGGGGCTATGTAAAACTCACCTTGGTAAAATGTTATATCTGTTGAAAATAGTGTGTTGTCCAAATGTATCAAGTATCACCCTATAATGAGGTAATAAATATGTCTAAGTCTATCAAGCCTACAAATGTATAAGTTCTAGGGCTTCGAATTTGGGGATAAATGCTTGTTTGATTAATGTGAAAATTGTTTAATAAATGAGAGAATATTAGTAAATAAATAACCAAAAATCTTTTTATGAAATTTAAATTTAGGATGATCACAATAATGTGTTTGAAGTACAAAAATAATTTTTATAAAATTATTTCCTATAAAATAGATTTTTAAATCTATTTATTACAAATTGTCAAAATTTAACTTTAATATTCAAAAATACTAAAATTAAAGAATTATTGTTTTAAAAATCATATTTCTGTTCTAAATATTTAAAAATAAATTGTATAAAATTTTGGTGCAAAAATAATGAAAATTGAATTTATTATGATTTAATTAAGATTAAATCTAACAAAAATTGATTAAAAATATAAAATAAATGATTTTCCAGAAATAAAAATCATTTCCGAAAAGCTTAATGTTATAAAAACTTAGGATAATTTTTGTAGAAATTAATAAGATCGTTTTGATATTTTAATGGATTTTTATAAATATAATAGTATAAAATTGATTTAATTATTATAAATATTAAATCAATTATTTTTAGAAAACTAAAAATTGTAAATAAATCCTTTAACTCAGATTTGAAAAATATAATTTTTTTTTTAGAATTTATAAAAAGGTTTTGATATTTAAAAAGGAATTTACAAGATTTAAAGGTAATATATGTATTTTATTTGTTTGTTTAAAAACATAAAAAAAAATGGAACAAAAGCGTCCCAGCCGGGTCTCGAACCCAGATGATCCCGGTCACAAGCCACAGTCACAACCACTTGGCCTAGGCCTGTGGTTGTGATGAACTCCGTCTAAAAATAATTATATACGCGGTCTAAAACTCAGTTTATCCCCAAATCCAATAGCACGAACCCTAGTTTTTCCAATCAGGCAATCCATACATTTTTAACCCGATTATTGTTAGGGTTTTCGTTGTATGGATGCCGACTAACAAAACCCACAAAAAAGATTGGACTTACAGTGTTGTTTGTTACACGATTGGCCAGTCAACTCAATAAGTCAAACTTCGTGTGTGTGGGTATTATCAGAGGTGTTTCAGAACAATTGGGGGTTAAGAGAGATGTGTGAACGAGTTGAAATGCTTCGTAGAAGGTCAATTTATATAAAGGATCGTTGGATCGTTTAATTGGCAAGGTTGACCACGATTTGATGTTCATACGCGTAAATAATTAATTTGTGGTCAATTGATTTGTAATTGACGTGTAGCTTGGTCAGAAGAGGCCGGCAATCACGTAATCAATCCATATGTAATTTCAAGAGTGTTAATTTAGTTAATTGATTGGTCAAAAAGAAAGAAAAAGAAAAAAAAAATAAAACTATTTCATAGCTGCTGCTACTGCACGACACAGACAAAGAAATGAGGATGACATGCGTGGGTATTTATATAATTAGGGCTGGGTTAAAAGCAACAAGAGTGTGTGGAGCAGATGGGTAACACGCGTGTGTGTGGGTGTTGTGACTCGGGTTCGAAACCCGGCAAAGGCAATGTACCCATTTTTTTTTATAAAGCTGATATGGGGGTTTGGGCTTGGTTTGGGCCGGGTAAACAACTGCTGGGCTTCCAGAATTTAAAAGGAGTGGGCTGGATGGGTTAATAAAGCTGATTTTTTTTTTAGACTAATTATTATTATTATTATTATTATTATTATTATTATTATTATTATTATTATTATTATTATTATTATTATTATTATATATATATAAGTTGTGTGGTCGGGAAATAAAACCTAGACACATTATGAATATAATATACGTATATAAAATTTGCAAATTTTTGCGATGTTACAGTCTCCCCTACTTTTAGGAACTTCGTCCCGAAGTTAAGAGAAACACTAGATTTGCAATTGGTTAACTTCCGGAAACCTTGATAAAATTTCACACTACCTTAACGTACCTGTAAATTCATGATTACGTTCCGGACCGTAATTATTAATTTACCTTACATTAGGGTTTTGCGTCCTTTTATGACTCTACCGATTGTTGAGCAGGTCTGATAGTCCCACCAGTCGTTGAGCAGGTGGTAGGGCCTCTCCCGACTGTTGGAAATACATGGTGACCTCTACCAATCGTTAAGTAGGTTGTTTGGTAGTCAACTTGTGACACCCGGCAAACTCAGGTTAGTAACGTTGACTAAACTAGTAAGTCTACCTTAGCGAGTCATGCATATTACGTACTTAACGGGGTCAGTCGAGTCGGTATGATGATTCGGGGGAATCATCGGGAGTCGTTACGATGATCCGCGGGGTCATCGGGAGTCGATCCATAACTATGGGTACAAGGATCGGCGATTCGTGGAATCGCCGGGTTTAATGCACACACGAGTCTCGAGTCCCGGGAATTGGTGAACGGATGTAAACGTGTTAGTTATCATGCGTTATATGTTTGAAATCATTATGTGACTTATCGGTATGTGAATACGTGTTTAAATACGTTAAAATAGTGTTTAACGCGCCAAAAACCCATTCCAGCACCTTATAGGCGATTAGGAGCCTGGGGGGACTCCTAATCGCGTGAACAGGGGCGAGTAGGAGACTATAGGGGCGAGTAGGGGCTCTACTCGCCTGTATATAGGCGAGTAGGAGTCCTACTCGCCTGAAACCCTCTGCTACTCACCTATACTGCTGCACACGGGTCAAAACACCTATAAATAGAACCCTTAACTCCCTAAACACCATTTGTGCAACCCTAACTGACCCTAAGCCTCCCACACACCTTGAAACACCCCTGGAGCTTGCTTTGCTTCAAAACACACCATCACCAAGCTTATACACCCTTCTTTGATAAATTCCAAGGTGTGTTCTTCATCCTACACCTTTGTAAAGTTGTTGTTTTGATTCCCCAAAAAGTCCAGACCTTGTTTTGTTAAGTTTATGTCTTTAAAACCCTTTGAAAAGAGTTCTAAAACAAGTCTACACCATGATACTTGCTATATGTGAAGTATTTGTGCATATGATGATTGTTGGTGATTATAACATGAATGTTTCCATGAATTTGTTGTACTTCTGATATGTAGGTGGTGTTAGGATGATTATCTATGAGTTTAAGCCCTTGATATGATGTTTAGGTGCAAGTATGCATTTTGACCCATTTGGGTAATTCTTGAAGAATAGGATGTATGATGTGATTCATTGCTTGTTTGTGGTTAGAAATCATGTTAGGATGATGATATTGTGACACCTGGCAAATTCGGGTTAACAACGTTGTCTAGATGAAAGTCTACCTTAGCGAGTCACGCGTATATTGTACTTAACTGGGTTAGTTAAGTCGGGATATGGTTCGGGAACTATTGGTTAGTCTAGAAGATCATTGGATGTTGGTCTAGAGGTTCGTTAGATGTCGGTCCTTAACCAAGTGTACAAACGATGACGATTTGTAGGATCGTCAGGGCATACGGAACGTACGAGTCTCGAGTCCCGGGAATTGGTGAACGAGTATAAATATGTGTATTTACTTGTGTTATGTGTTTACAATCATTATATGACTTGTCGGTACATGAATATGCATTAACATATGTTAAAACGGGGTTTAACGCGCAAAACACACAAGACCAAACCCTATAGGCGAGTAGGAGGCCTACTCCCCTATAGGGGAGGCGAGTAGGGAGCCCCTTAAGGGCGAGTAGCCCTACTCGTGTATACCTAAGGGCGATTAGGCCCTATTCACTAGAACCTTCAGGCGATTACAAGCCCTAATCGCCTGAACTGCTGCACAATCGCATGTAACGTGCTGGAACGACTAGGAACGCCTATAAATACAACACTTAACCTCCTAAACTCCCTAATATCAACCCTAGTCGTCCCATAACCGCCCCAAACACTTAAACAACCTCTGGAAGGCGATTTTGATCAAAAACACAAGGTTTCAAGGTCTAACCATCAATCTTTTACAATTCCAAGGTTTGATTCTCATCCATAACACTTTGTAAATGTTTTTAATAAATCCCTAATGGTCCAGACCTGTTCAAAAACGAAAAAGCTTTCTGAAAATCGTCAATAAGGGTTGTTAAACGGATTATAACTAATTAACATGCGTTATGGGTATGTATGATTAGAAAGATAGGATTTTTATGGATCTTGATGATGTTTTGATGTATTATCATGCTAGGTCAGAATTAATATTGTTACTATGATGATAGAAAACTCAGTAATCGGATAATAGGGTTATGATTACATGCGTTAATTGATGTTGCATGCTATATGAATAGTGTTTGGATTGTTTTGGGTTGCATGCAGGACTGATTATACGAGGTTGAACGAAGGGTTTTGGGTTAAACATGTTTAGGATAGTGTTTGGGATGATATTGGGTAGTTACACACGTTCTGGATCTGATTTGGAGCGTTAAACGCGCGAAAAACTGGAACAGCATGGTTACAGGCGAGTAGCAATGCTAATCGCCTATAACTCATGCGAGTACAAGGCTAATCGCCTATATATAGGCGAGTAGAAGCCTATTCACTAGTAAGTTCATGCGAGTAGAAGCCTATTCACTAGTAAGTTCATGCGAGTAGCCCTATTCACTAGTAAGTTCATGCGAATAGCCCTAATCACTAGTAAGTTCAGGGGAATAGCCCGTAATCGCATGAAGTAAAGGGGAATAGCCCCTATTCGCCTATAACAGGGGCGAATAGGATGTCTAATCACTAGTTGACTTTCCTAATCACTAGTTGACTTTTCCTAATCGCGTGTACTGCTGCTGTAAGTGTAAATTAGCATTCCGAGACCCGATTTAACATGTAGTAACATGCTAGGAACCCCGTAACATGTCTAATAACTTGGTAACATATATTTGGATGTATTTCGGTGATACGTGAACTATGTGCTATAACTTGTTGTGTGTTAACGTATGTTAAGTGTACTTGCGTTATTGTACGTTTTGGAGCGTAAACATAACACGGGGAGTCTCGGGTCACCAATGGGATGTCGAGTCTTGTCAATTGGGTCATTTAAACAGTCACGGTATTTTTAAACGAACTTGGTTATGGTCTGGACATCTAGGGACTAATTAACCTGCGGGTTATTAGTCTAAGTACTTGTAACTGTCGTATGTTAGGTCGCCACTGTACGGGACTAACATAGCAGCTGAGGTTACTCGGGATTAGGAGTAAAGCAACTTAAGGTGAGTTTACGGCCCCTCTTTTAAACTGGTTTTATACTTTCGGGGGAGAAAACATGTGTTAAAACGATTGTTTGGTAAATTCTGTCATACTATGGGTTCTAACGTATACTACACGATCTTTGGAAGTCCCGGGGGGAACCATGAATGTGCGGGTTTGCACAACGGGGAAATGTGAATAGCGCTATTGGGAGTGACCAACCCCGCTCGTCGGCTTGGAGGGCCGGGCGAGTGCATATTGTCTCAAACAGGAACAACAGGAACATTTGGAACTATTCGGGCACAACAACTGGTATTCGTGTTAGTAATGGTTTTCCAATCGTGGTAGTATCAAACGTACGCCTAGCTAGCGTATACTGGTTTTCTATTTTGTTATAGTATGGACAGGTTGACTTGGTACTTGAACTGCAAACCTGTAAACTCACCAGCATTTTTGTGCTGACGTAAACTTTTACATGTTTTCTCAGGTCGCTAAGGTAACACATGGATCTAGGGCGCACGCGTCTGCACGGCGTCTAGATAGAGTTGCATGATTTCACAAACATTGAACTTTGGTTATTTATGTTGAACTTTATTTTGAATAAGCTTCCGCTGTAAACGGGATTTTAAAATTATGTTTTGGTATTGCATTAATTACATTTAGACTTGTTTATTGTGATCGTTGGTTTGGATCCTGGTTTGTCATGCGCCTCGCGGTAAAACTCCGCAAGTGGATTTTGAGGGTGTGACAGATTGGTATCAGAGCCAATGGTTATAGTGAACTAGGACTGCATGTAGAGTCTAGTCTATAGCCGAGTCGCACACACTAGACGATCACATGGTACTAAACGTTATAGTGGGTTACGTATGGTCTTGTCGGGGTGTCTCTAAATCGTTGGTCTTTCTACGTTACATCATCCGTTCTATCTTAGGTTGGGTTACCTGTTTTCTAGGCAGTGTGGTCTGTTGGAGTAACTCGTGTGCTCTTGAGAATTGTCCAAGGCTCGGACATCTCCCTTTCGCACTCCAATAGAAACACTTGTCATGAACTACCGTAGTATTACGGTGTGTAGCTAAGAGTCTATGTTCGGTGATTTGAACTTTGAACTAGGAGAACACTTGGAGGACCATGTAGAGCGTTTTATCATTTTGGGTGCACACAAAATCATAAAACGAAATGCATGGAAGCCCTAGTGAGCTCTGGGTTTGAGGGGATAGTCCTGGACTGAATCTGGCTTTAATCTTGTGAACATTAGTAGTTATCTTTAACTGCGAAACTAAATTTTCTCGTTCTTTCTGCCAGAATCATGTCTGGAGTGCGTGGAGGACGAGGAGGCGGTCGCAATGGTGGACGTGGTGGTGGTCGTGGTGGTGCCGGTGGTCGTGGTGGAGGTATTAACCTGTCACAGGCTGATCTGAACAACTTGCTCCAGGCTGCCTTTCAGTTAGGGCACAACGGTGGTGGTAAGTTGTTTTATCCATTTTCTTTGCCTCATTGGTGAGTCTTGTGTACGTTATTCGTGGTTTCTCATACGTTTCATTTCAGGTGGTCCTGTTGACCCACCCCCACCCATGTGCACCTATAAGATGTTCCGGGACTGCAAGCCCCAGGAATTCTCTGGCACCGAGGGTGCGGTCAGTTTGCTTAGGTGGTTGGAGAAAGTGGAGTCGGTATTCTTGATGTGTAACTGTCTCCCAGAAGATCGGGTGAAGTATTCGGCTGCGTTATTTCAGGACGTGGCATTGACTTGGTGGAATGGTATTACCCAGAACATGGGTATTGGGGAGGCATATGCTATGCCATGGGAGAACTTTGTGCAGTTGCTGAAGCGGGAGTATTGCCCGAGAGAAGAGGTACAGAAGCTGGAACATGAGGTGTGGAACCTCAAGATGAATGGGTCGGAAATCGAGAAGTATACGGTTAGGAGGAATGAGTTGGCAGTGCTATGTCCCGATTTACACGTGCCTGAGTATCGTAAGATTGAACATTATGTCTCAGGGTTAGTGCCGGAAATTGCAGGGTTAGTGGCTGCTGGGAATCATCCTACTTATGCGGAGGTAGTTCGATCTGCACATAGGATGACTAATTTAAAGGTGAATGAGGGGATTTTGCCGGCGAAAGGTTCGACTGCTAAGGCTCCAGAGAACAATAAGCGCAAGTGGGAGAATGACGGAAAAGGATCTGGGTCTACACAGCAGGGAAAAAGGTTTGATAATGGGGGTTCATCGGCTTCGGGTAATAAGCAGGGTGGTTATGCAGGAAAACTGCCCAAATGCAACAAGTGTGGACGCCATCACCTAGGGAACTGCGACAGTAACCGTTGTCACCGCTGCCAGCGAACAGGCCACTATGCTAAAGACTGTCGGGTTACACTTCCATCGACTCAGGCTCCGACCAACAGTTCAGCTCCGACTACTCAGGGGACTACAGGGAAACAGGGATGCTACAACTGTGGTGACACTGGGCATTACAAGAAGGATTGTCCAAAACTGAAACAGGGTGGAAACAACGGGAATGGTAACAACGGGGGCGGCGGCAGAAATGCACGTGCCTTCGTCATTGGAGCTGCTGAGGCTAGGCAGGACCCTGATACAGTCACCGGTACGTTTCTTCTCAATAATCATTCTGTTAGCGTGTTATTTGATTCTGGTGCCGACAAGAGTTTTGTATCCATGGACGTTAGTCGACTGCTAGATGTAGTATCTGTACCATTAGAGACCAAGTATATTATAGAGTTGGCTGACGGTAAGACGATTGAAGCTACTAGTGTTCTTCGGGAGTGTCAGTTAGAGTTATCGGGTTTGTCGTTCCCCATCGACCTTATGCCGGTACCATTGGGTAGTTTTGACGTTGTGGTAGGAATGGATTGGTTATCTTTGTATCGCGCGGAGATCGTCTGTTACGATAAGGTTATTCGGATTCCTCTCCCTGATGGAGAATTTCTTTCTGTATACGGTATCAAGGGTGGTGTTTCGCTAAACATCATCTCTAGCATGAAAGCCCTTAAGTGTCTTCGAAAGGGTTATCCAGCCGTTTTGGCACTCTTATCTGTTTCCACTAGTGATGAGAAGAAGATTGACGACATTCCGGTGGTACGCGAGTTTTCTGATGTTTTTCCCGATGATTTATCTGGTCTTCCTCCTCATCGTCAAGTCGAGTTCGGCATTGATCTTGTACCAGGGGCTGCTCCTATTGCTCGGGCCCCATACCGTCTTGCACCTCCCGAGATGCAGGAACTGTCCAGCCAGTTACAGGAACTCTTGGACAAGGGTTTCATCCGACCTAGTTCTTCCCCTTGGGGAGCCCCGATTTTATTTGTTAAGAAGAAGGATGGGAGTTTCCGATTGTGTGTAGACTACAGAGAGCTGAACAAATTGACCGTCAAGAATCGTTATCCTCTTCCACGTATCGATGATCTATTCGACCAGCTTCAGGGTTCTAGTTATTATTCCAAGATCGATTTGAGATCCGGTTATCACCAGCTGCGCGTCAGGGAGGCTGACGTTGCAAAGACTGCTTTTCGAACACGTTATGGCCATTTCGAATTCTTGGTCATGCCTTTCGGTCTCACGAACGCACCGGCGGTTTTCATGGACTTGATGAACCGCGTCTGTAAACCGTATCTGGACAAGTTTGTCATAGTGTTTATTGATGACATTCTGATCTACTCCAAGAACGAGACCGAACACGGGGAACATCTGCGGTTGGTTTTGGAACTTTTACGACGGGAGCAACTTTACGCCAAGTTCTCAAAGTGTGACTTTTGGTTACGCGAAGTTCAATTCCTAGGACATGTGGTTAATGAACTAGGGATTCATGTCGATCCAGCTAAAATCGAAGCGATCAAGGACTGGGGAGCACCAAAGACGCCAACTGAGGTGCGGCAATTCCTAGGCCTTGCGGGCTATTATCGTCGTTTCATTCAGGGGTTCTCGAAGATTGCTCAACCCCTCACCACTCTCACTCAGAAGGATAAGAAGTTCGACTGGGATGAATCACAAGAGTCCGCGTTTGAGGAACTAAAGTCTAAACTGTGTTCTGCTCCTATTCTGTCTTTACCTGAAGGTCCTGATGATTTTGTCGTCTACTGTGATGCTTCCATTCATGGACTCGGTTGCGTGTTGATGCAACGCGAGAAAGTGATTGCGTATGCTTCTCGTCAACTCAAAGTGCACGAGAAAAACTACACAACTCATGACTTGGAGTTGGGTGCCGTGGTATTCGCGTTGAAAATTTGGAGACATTACTTGTACGGTACCAAATGCACCATCTACACCGATCACAAGAGTCTCCAACACATTTTCGACCAACAACACTTGAACATACGGCAGCGTCGCTGGATTGAACTTTTGAACGATTATGATTGTGCTATTAAGTACCATCCTGGCAAGGCGAATGTTGTAGCAGACGCCTTGAGCAGGAAGGAATCTTCTAAACCTCGTCGCGTTCGGGCGTTGCAGCTCACTATCCATTCGTCGTTACCTGATCAACTCCGTTCTGCCCAATTGGAAGCTTTGAAGGAGGAAAACCTTAAAGCTGAAACCATGCACGGTGCCGACAAGCACCTAGAGCGAAGGCCTGATGGCCTGCACTACTTCGCAGAACGCATATGGGTTCCTTTATTCGGGGGACTACGGGAGCTTGTTCTTGATGAGGCTCATAAGTCCCGGTATTCTATTCATCCTGGTTCGGATAAGATGTACCAAGATCTAAAGGTGCTTTACTGGTGGCCAAACATGAGGTCGGACATAGCCTCATATGTGAGCAAATGCTTGACCTGTGCTAAGGTCAAAGTGGAATACCAGAAACCGTCGGGTCTCCTGCAACAACCTGAAGTTCCGGAATGGAAATGGGAACGGATTACTATGGATTTTGTCACACAACTTCCTAAGTCACCAAGCGGGAACGACAAGATATGGGTAATTGTCGATCGGTTAACGAAATCAGCCCATTTTCTTGCTATTAAGGAGACCGACACCATGGATCGTTTGGCTCGTCTCTACTTGAAAGAAGTTGTTTCTAAGCACGGGGTACCTGTTTCTATTATCTCGGATCGTGACTCCCATTTTACTTCTCACTTCTGGAAGTCTTTGCACAAGGCTTTGGGTACCCAACTAGACATGAGTACGGCTTACCATCCACAGACTGACGGTCAGAGTGAGCGTACGATTCAAACTTTAGAAGACATGCTGCGGGCGTGTGTGATCGATTTTGGCAAGGGGTGGGAAGCTCATCTGCCGTTGGTAGAATTCTCGTACAACAACAGTTATCACACGAGCATCAAGGCTGCTCCGTTCGAAGCACTGTACGGACGGAAATGCCGTTCTCCTCTTTGTTGGGCTGAAGTGGGTGAGAGTCAACTCACTGGGCCTGAACTGGTGTACGAAACTTCGGAAAAGATCGTACAGATTCGAAATCGGTTGGCGGCGGCACGGGACCGGCAAAAGAGTTATGCCGATCAGCGTCGCAAACCACTGGAATTCCAAGTCAATGACAAGGTACTTCTAAAAGTCTCACCGTGGAAGGGCGTCATACGCTTTGGGAAGCGTGGCAAACTCAATCCACGATATGTCGGCCCATTTACGATCCTGGAACGGATTGGGCCGGTAGCATATCGACTTGATCTACCGACGGAGCTCGGTAACGTACATAACGTCTTTCACGTGTCAAACTTGAAGAAGTGTCTGGCTGACGAGTCTCTCATCGTTCCACTGGAAGAGATCAAGGTTGATGATCGTCTTCGGATTGTGGAAGAACCTGTGGAGATCCTTGATTACAAGATTCGTAGCTTACGTCACAGCAAGATTCGTATCGTTAAGGTTCGGTGGAACTCGAACCGGGGACCGGAATATACATGGGAACGGGAGGATCAGATGAAGTCTAAGTATCCTCATCTCTTTCCTAAGGAGGCGTTCGAGTCGAGACATGTCTCATCGGCAGCTGAATGAATCTCGGGTCGAGATTCCTTTTAACGTGGGGATGATGTGACACCTCGGGTAAATCTCTCTCTTGATTGCTACTCTCTATTGATTCCTATCTGTTTGTTTATTCCCTTCGTTGTTTCTTTTGTTACTTACGCAATTTTCGGGACGAAAATTCTTTTAACGTGGGGATGATGTGACACCTGGCAAATTCGGGTTAACAACGTTGTCTAGATGAAAGTCTACCTTAGCGAGTCACGCGTATATTGTACTTAACTGGGTTAGTTAAGTCGGGATATGGTTCGGGAACTATTGGTTAGTCTAGAAGATCATTGGATGTTGGTCTAGAGGTTCGTTAGATGTCGGTCCTTAACCAAGTGTACAAACGATGACGATTTGTAGGATCGTCAGGGCATACGGAACGTACGAGTCTCGAGTCCCGGGAATTGGTGAACGAGTGTAAATATGTGTATTTACTTGTGTTATGTGTTTACAATCATTATATGACTTGTCGGTACATGAATATGCATTAACATATGTTAAAACGGGGTTTAACGCGCAAAACACACAAGACCAAACCCTATAGGCGAGTAGGAGGCCTACTCCCCTATAGGGGAGGCGAGTAGGGAGCCCCTTAAGGGCGAGTAGCCCTACTCGTGTATACCTAAGGGCGATTAGGCCCTATTCACTAGAACCTTCAGGCGATTACAAGCCCTAATCGCCTGAACTGCTGCACAATCGCATGTAACGTGCTGGAACGACTAGGAACGCCTATAAATACAACACTTAACCTCCTAAACTCCCTAATATCAACCCTAGTCGTCCCATAACCGCCCCAAACACTTAAACAACCTCTGGAAGGCGATTTTGATCAAAAACACAAGGTTTCAAGGTCTAACCATCAATCTTTTACAATTCCAAGGTTTGATTCTCATCCATAACACTTTGTAAATGTTTTTAATAAATCCCTAATGGTCCAGACCTGTTCAAAAACGAAAAAGCTTTCTGAAAATCGTCAATAAGGGTTGTTAAACGGATTATAACTAATTAACATGCGTTATGGGTATGTATGATTAGAAAGATAGGATTTTTATGGATCTTGATGATGTTTTGATGTATTATCATGCTAGGTCAGAATTAATATTGTTACTATGATGATAGAAAACTCAGTAATCGGATAATAGGGTTATGATTACATGCGTTAATTGATGTTGCATGCTATATGAATAGTGTTTGGATTGTTTTGGGTTGCATGCAGGACTGATTATACGAGGTTGAACGAAGGGTTTTGGGTTAAACATGTTTAGGATAGTGTTTGGGATGATATTGGGTAGTTACACACGTTCTGGATCTGATTTGGAGCGTTAAACGCGCGAAAAACTGGAACAGCATGGTTACAGGCGAGTAGCAATGCTAATCGCCTATAACTCATGCGAGTACAAGGCTAATCGCCTATATATAGGCGAGTAGAAGCCTATTCACTAGTAAGTTCATGCGAGTAGAAGCCTATTCACTAGTAAGTTCATGCGAGTAGCCCTATTCACTAGTAAGTTCATGCGAATAGCCCTAATCACTAGTAAGTTCAGGGGAATAGCCCGTAATCGCATGAAGTAAAGGGGAATAGCCCCTATTCGCCTATAACAGGGGCGAATAGGATGTCTAATCACTAGTTGACTTTCCTAATCACTAGTTGACTTTTCCTAATCGCGTGTACTGCTGCTGTAAGTGTAAATTAGCATTCCGAGACCCGATTTAACATGTAGTAACATGCTAGGAACCCCGTAACATGTCTAATAACTTGGTAACATATATTTGGATGTATTTCGGTGATACGTGAACTATGTGCTATAACTTGTTGTGTGTTAACGTATGTTAAGTGTACTTGCGTTATTGTACGTTTTGGAGCGTAAACATAACACGGGGAGTCTCGGGTCACCAATGGGATGTCGAGTCTTGTCAATTGGGTCATTTAAACAGTCACGGTATTTTTAAACGAACTTGGTTATGGTCTGGACATCTAGGGACTAATTAACCTGCGGGTTATTAGTCTAAGTACTTGTAACTGTCGTATGTTAGGTCGCCACTGTACGGGACTAACATAGCAGCTGAGGTTACTCGGGATTAGGAGTAAAGCAACTTAAGGTGAGTTTACGGCCCCTCTTTTAAACTGGTTTTATACTTTCGGGGGAGAAAACATGTGTTAAAACGATTGTTTGGTAAATTCTGTCATACTATGGGTTCTAACGTATACTACACGATCTTTGGAAGTCCCGGGGGGAACCATGAATGTGCGGGTTTGCACAACGGGGAAATGTGAATAGCGCTATTGGGAGTGACCAACCCCGCTCGTCGGCTTGGAGGGCCGGGCGAGTGCATATTGTCTCAAACAGGAACAACAGGAACATTTGGAACTATTCGGGCACAACAACTGGTATTCGTGTTAGTAATGGTTTTCCAATCGTGGTAGTATCAAACGTACGCCTAGCTAGCGTATACTGGTTTTCTATTTTGTTATAGTATGGACAGGTTGACTTGGTACTTGAACTGCAAACCTGTAAACTCACCAGCATTTTTGTGCTGACGTAAACTTTTACATGTTTTCTCAGGTCGCTAAGGTAACACATGGATCTAGGGCGCACGCGTCTGCACGGCGTCTAGATAGAGTTGCATGATTTCACAAACATTGAACTTTGGTTATTTATGTTGAACTTTATTTTGAATAAGCTTCCGCTGTAAACGGGATTTTAAAATTATGTTTTGGTATTGCATTAATTACATTTAGACTTGTTTATTGTGATCGTTGGTTTGGATCCTGGTTTGTCATGCGCCTCGCGGTAAAACTCCGCAAGTGGATTTTGAGGGTGTGACAGATATAACATAGAGATGATGAATTGCAACTTGTAGGAGATGAAATCTGATTGTTTCCATTTAAGGAAAGATAAGGTTGGTTGGTGAAACCTAGTACTTTGCCATTTTTGGAAATAATCGCACCGAGCCCGTTAGAGCAGAGGTAAATTGGGGGTTTTTGCTTGAAAAGGGTTGGTTAATAGTTTAGTTTTGATATTGGGTGTTTTTGCATGTTTCGGATCTGATTAGGAGGGTTTAACGCGCGAAAACGCGCAACAGCAGAGCATCAGGCGAATAGGGCCCTACTCGCCTGAAGCTTCATGCGAGTAGGAGCCTACTCGCCTATAGCTTCATGCGAATAGGCCCTACTCGCCTATACCCTCCCTCCTACTCACTAGTTGACTTTTCCTAATCGCATGAAGGTTTCCTAATCGCATGTACTGCTGTCGTGAACGCGTTTTGACATCCCGGAACACGATTTGACACCTAGGAACATGTTAGGAACCCCGGGATACACCCAATGACTTATTAAGACGTGTTCGGACCTGTTTATGCGTTAATTGGACATTATGCTAGACTAGGTGAACTCTTGCGCGCATTAAGTGTTTAATTGCATATGTTGCATGATGTCTTGCATTTATCTAACACGTGGAATGTCGGGTCACCAATGGGATGTCGGGTCTTGTCTGGCACGGTCGGTTTAACAGTTAAAGGTGTTTTCAAACGTTTATGGTCACGGTCTGGACATACGGGGACTAGTTAGCCTGCGGGTTATTAGTCCAATACTTATACACATCTTATGATAGGTCGCCGCTATTTGGGACTATCATAACATAATTACTTAACTGTTTTCAAGTAACGCAATCCAAGGTGAGTTTCACAGCCCCACTTTTACCGTTTTACTTCGGGGGAGAAACATGCTACTTATTTACCTATTAAAGGTCATGTTATGCTATGGTTACTTTACATATACTATGCGGCTTTTTACGGAAAGTCCCAGGGGGAAACCATGAATGTGCGGGGATGCACAACGGGGGAAATGTGGATAGATTTATTGGGCCTCACAAACCCCACTCGACGGCTGGGCCGGGCGGGTGCATATTGTCTCTTATTACTGGCTCGCCGAGGCATCGGTTATAGCCAAAACTGCTGGGCAAGCTTCAACAACTTATAAACGTATAGTAATGGATTCCCAACCGCAGTAGTAAACAAACACTTAACGTCTAGCTAACGTTCTTATAACCTAGTAGTAACGGATATGATCTTCGCAACTTACAGAAAACGCTTTATAAAAGAAAACCTGTGAACTCACCAGCATTATATGTTGACATTTTTGGCATATTTTCTCAGGTCGCTAAGGTAGCAGTCAATGGGCTAGGCGCACGGAGTCATGCACAGCGTCTATTATTTTGAAGCATATTAAACAATGTCTTTGTAAACAATGATATGTCTTTTGGTTGTAAACAAGAATGCTTCCGCTGCTGGTTTACAGCTCAAAGCATGATATTTTGGTTTTAAATATAATTATGAATGCATGTTTGTTGTATGTTTATTGTGATCGTTGACTGAGATCCTGGTGTGTCACGCGCCTCGTGGTAAAACCCCGCACGTGGAATTTGAGGGTGTGACAGATTGGTATCAGAGCCAACGGTTATAGTGAACTAGGACTGCATGTAGAGTCTAGTCTATAACTGAGTCGCACACACTAGACGGTCACAATTAGTCGAGTCTTAGCAGGTGGGTAACAATATGACTTGTCGGGGGTGTCGGTGTCATCGTCTACTACGCTACATCATCTATTTACTCTTTATCATTCTATTTCTTGACTCATCCTTACTATGATCCGATGGCGAACGATATACTATTGAACTTTCTTGACGGCAGTGTACATTGGGGTAGCTTCGGCGTACTCTTGAGATCTGTCCAGGAATTTGGACATCTCCCCTCTATGCCCTAATGGACACGCTCGTTCTTATGCATACTATCTTGTACTTATACTTATGATAACACCATGATTTGGCGCTAGTGTTCGGTGACTTGAACTTCAAACTAAAGCGCGCCTGGAGGACCATGTGGAACAGTTTATCATGTCGGGTGCACACGAGATCATAAACTGTGATGCATGGGATCCCTGGCGGACTTTGGGCTTGAACGGATGGACCCGAGCTGGGCTCTGTCTAGTTTCTTGAAATTCCTAATGGGTTATACCACGGGCGAGCCTAAATCTTTTGTTTCATGTTGTGACAGAAGATGTCGGGAGCTCGTGGAGGTCGCAGAGGCGGCCGTGCTGGCGGTCGTGCTGGCGGCCGTGGTGGCGGCGGTGGCCGCGGGAATATTAATATGACCCAAGCCGAATTGGATAACTTAATGCAGCAGCACGTGAATATTGCTCTGGCTGCATTCCAAGCCGCTCATAATGCTATGGGTGGTACGTCGATTCTCACCTATCCTACCTTGTTCTGGGGTACTTTACCTTTTCTTGATTCTCACCTGCGTGACTGTTCCAGGTGGTGCTGTCAATCCTCCTCCATCCCAGTGTTCCTACAAAAAGTTTATGGATTGTAAGCCCCACAACTTTAGCGGCACTGAAGGGGCAGTGGGACTGCTCCGTTGGTTGGAGAAAATCGAATCTGTTTTCTCGATGTGCAGCTGCCCGGAAGGCGACCGGGTGAAATATGCTTCTGCGACCCTGGAGGGTCAAGCTTTGACTTGGTGGAACTCCACCACCCAGACTATGGGCATTGGGGAAGCCCACGCTATGCCCTGGGCGGAGTTCATTCAGTTGCTGAAAAATGAGTATTGCCCGAGGGATGAAATCCAGAAGCTTGAGCATGAAGTCTGGAATCATAAGATGGTGGGTTCTGAGATTGAAACTTATACTGCTCGGCACAATGAGTTGGCGGTGTTGTGCCCCGATCTGCACGCACCCGAATACCGAAGGATTGAGCATTATGTTGCTGGGTTAGTACCGGAGATTGCCGGGTTAGTTGCTGCGGGTAACCTCACTGTTTATTCTGAGGTGGTTCGGTCGGCTCATAGGCTGACCAACATGAAGGTGGCTGAAGGGGTCTTGCCTCCTCGAGGCGCTGCTGTGAAGACCTCTGATAGTAATAAGCGAAAGTGGGAAGCTGTGGGGAAAGGCTCGAGCTCGGCTCAGCCTCAGCAGGTGAAGAAGTCTGATACTGGGGGATCGTCGTCTGAACAGAAAATAGGGGGTTATCAGGGGAGATTGCCAAAGTGTGAACGATGCTGGTTTCATCATACTGGTCGTTGCGACAAGAGCCATTGTCGCCGGTGCAACAAGGCCGGGCATGTGGCTCACGACTGCAGGGTTAATCTTCAGGGTAACCGGAACCCTCCTGCTACATCTACTCCGGCCCCTCCTGTTGCTGCTCCCCAGGGAAATCAGGGCAAACAGGGGTGCTACAATTGTGGTGAACTTGGTCACTACAAGCGTGAATGCCCCAAGTTGAAACAGGGTGAAGCCGGGAAGAATGGGTCGGGCAATGGAAACAATGGGGGCGGAGGCAGGAATGCTCGCGCCTTCGTGATTGGCTCGAGCGGTGCTCGACAAGATCCTGACACTGTTACTGGTACGTTTCTTCTCGATAATCGCTATGCTACGGTTTTATTCGATTCCGGTGCCGATAAGAGTTTTATATCTCTTGGGTTTAGTCAATTGCTTGATAGGGTACCTACACCTTTAGAGGCTAAGTACTTGATAGAATTGGCTGATGGTAAGAAAGTCGAGGCGACGCACGTCCTTAGGGAGTGTCACCTTGAGTTGTCGGGTTATTCCTTCCCTATTGATCTTATGCCGGTGTCCTTGGGTAGTTTCGATGTTGTCGTGGGGATGGATTGGTTGTCTCTGTATCATGCTGAGATCGTTTGTTTTGATAAAGTCATTCGACTTCCTCTCCCTGATGGAGAAATTCTGTTGGTGCACGGTGAGAAGAGCGGGGTCCCATTGAGTATCATTTCGTGCATGAAGGCCTATAAGTATCTTCGGAATGGGTATTCTGCCATTCTGGCACTTGTTTCGGTTTCGTCTGAAGAAGAGAAGAAGATTGAAGATATTCCTGTCGTCCGTGATTTTCCCGATGTATTTCCCGAAGACTTACCTGGTCTTCCGCCTTATCGCCAGGTCGAATTTGGTATTGAACTTGCTCCGGGTGAGGCCCCTATTGCCCGAGCCCCATATCGTCTTGCACCTCCCGAGATGCAGGAGTTATCGAACCAGTTGCAGGAGCTGTTGGAGAAGGGTTTCATTCGACCTAGTTCGTCCCCGTGGGGAGCCCCTATTTTGTTTGTCAAGAAGAAGGACGGAAGCCTACGGATGTGTATCGACTACCGGGAGTTGAATAAGGTTACCATCAAGAATCGCTATCCTCTTCCTCGCATCGATGACTTATTTGACCAGCTTCAGGGTTCTAGTTTCTATTCGAAGATCGATTTGAGGTCGGGGTACCATCAGTTGAGGGTTCAAGAAGCTGACATTCCGAAGACCGCCTTTCGAACTCGCTATGGCCATTTTGAATTCCTGGTCATGCCTTTTGGTCTCACCAATGCACCTGCCATCTTCATGGATCTGATGAACCGTGTTTGTAAGCCTTATCTTGATAAGTTCGTGATTGTCTTCATTGATGATATTCTAGTCTATTCCAAGAACAAGGTGGACCACCAGGAACACTTGCGTCTTGTTTTGGAACTTCTGAGGCGGGAACAGTTGTACGCCAAGTTCTCTAAGTGTAGCTTCTGGTTGCGTGAAGTCCAATTCCTTGGTCATGTTGTTAATGAGAAAGGAATTCACGTTGACCCAGCTAAGATTGAAGCCATTAAAGACTGGGAAGCACCAAAGACGCCATCTGAGGTGCGGCAGTTCCTAGGCCTTGCAGGTTATTATCGTCGTTTTATCGAGGGATTTTCGAAGATCGCTCAACCCCTCACCTCGCTTACCCAGAAGGACAGAAAGTTCGACTGGGGTGATTCGCAGGAGTCGGCCTTCCAGTTGTTAAAGGCTAAACTCTGTTCTGCTCCTATCTTGTCCTTGCCTCAGGGTACGGACGATTTTGTGGTTTATTGTGACGCTTCTATCCGGGGTCTTGGTTGTGTACTGATGCAGCGCGAGAAGGTCATCGCCTATGCTTCTCGTCAGCTCAAAGTTCATGAGAAAAACTACCCCACCCATGATCTGGAATTGGGTGCGGTGGTCTTCGCTTTAAAGATTTGGAGGCATTACTTGTACGGTACCAAATGCACTATTTACACCGATCACAAGAGCCTCCAGCATATCTTTGATCAGAAGGTGTTGAATATAAGACAGCGTCGCTGGGTCGAGCTTCTTAATGATTACGAGTGCGCTATCAAATACCATCCTGGCAAGGCGAATGTGGTCGCAGACGCCTTGAGCAGGAAGGAAACGGCTAAACCTCGTCGTGTTCGAGCTCTTCAGCTCACTATCCATTCCGGCTTACCTGATCGAATCCGTTCAGCGCAGCAAGAAGCTTTGAAGGAGGAAAACCTTAAAGCTGAAACCATGCATGGTGCTGATAGCCACCTTGAACTCAGGTCCGATGGGTTACACTATTTCGCTGAACGTATTTGGGTTCCCTTATTTGGGGGCTTGCGGGAGCTTGTTCTTGATGAAGCTCACAAGTCCCGGTACTCTATTCACCCTGGCTCCGATAAGATGTATC
Organism: Ambrosia trifida; assembly: GCA_028751855.1. Taxonomy (NCBI): domain Eukaryota; kingdom Viridiplantae; phylum Streptophyta; class Magnoliopsida; order Asterales; family Asteraceae; genus Ambrosia; species Ambrosia trifida. The sequence continues at coordinate 76,551,926 of CM054129.1, forward strand.
AAGACCTAAAGATACTTTATTGGTGGCCGAACATGAAGGCGGACGTGGCTTCGTACGTGAGCAAGTGCTTGACCTGTGCCAAGGTCAAGGTCGAGTATCAAAAGCCATCCGGCCTTCTACAACAGCCTGAAATCCCCGAGTGGAAGTGGGAGCGGATTACGATGGACTTTGTGACCAAACTCCCGAAATCGCCCAGTGGTTGCGACATGATCTGGGTAATTGTCGATAGGTTGACAAAGTCTGCGCACTTCCTCGCTATCAAAGAGACCGATGGTCTCGAGCGTCTGGCTCGGTTATATCTCAAGGAAGTGGTCTCTCGGCACGGGGTACCCGTCTCTATTATTTCTGATCGTGATCCTCGGTTCGCCTCTAACTTTTGGAAGTCTTTGCATAAGGCTCTGGGTACTCAGTTAGACATGAGCACAGCGTATCATCCGCAAACTGACGGTCAAAGTGAGCGGACAATCCAAACGCTAGAAGACATGCTTCGGGCATGTGTGATCGATTTCGGCAAGGGGTGGGAGAGTCATCTACCGTTGGTGGAATTCTCCTACAACAACAGTTACCATTCTAGCATCAAGGCAGCTCCGTTCGAGGCTCTTTACGGGCGGAAATGCCGGTCTCCTCTTTGTTGGGCCGAGGTGGGTGAGAGTCAACTCACCGGCCCGGAACTTGTGTACGAGACTTCCGAAAAGATCGTACAAATCCGTAACCGCATGGCAGCAGCTCGGGATCGTCAAAAGAGCTATGCCGATCGTCGTCGCAAGCCTTTGGAGTTTGAGGTTGGCGACAGGGTTTTGTTGAAGGTATCTCCATGGAAGGGCGTTATACGTTTTGGGAAGCGGGGCAAATTGAATCCTCGGTATGTAGGACCGTTCGCAATCCTGGAACGGATTGGACCGGTAGCATACAGGCTTGATCTGCCGGCTGAGCTCAGTAATGTTCATAATGTCTTCCATGTTTCTAATCTGAAGAAGTGTTTGGCGGATGAATCTTTGGTTGTTCCTCTCGAAGAGATCAAGGTGGATGATCGTCTGCGTATCGTGGAGGAACCGGTTGAAATTCTTGACTATAAAATCCGTAGCCTTCGCCGGAGTAAAATCCGCATTGTTAAAGTCCGTTGGAACTCTGATCGTGGACCGGAGTTCACGTGGGAACGGGAAGATCAGATGAAGGCTAAGTATCCCCATTTATTTCCTAAGCGCGCGTTCGAATCAAGACATGTCTCTACTGAAGCTGAATGAATCTCGGGTCGAGATTCCTTTCAACAGGGGGATGATGTGGCAACCGGAAAATTTTTCTTCTCTTTCGTCCCTTCCTTTTTGGCTTTGGGCAATTTTCGGGACGAAAATTCTTTCAACAGGGGGATGATGTGACACCCGGCAAACTCAGGTTAGTAACGTTGACTAAACTAGTAAGTCTACCTTAGCGAGTCATGCATATTACGTACTTAACGGGGTCAGTCGAGTCGGTATGATGATTCGGGGGAATCATCGGGAGTCGTTACGATGATCCGCGGGGTCATCGGGAGTCGTTACGATGATCCGCGGGGTCATCGGGAGTCGATCCATAACTATGGGTACAAGGATCGGCGATTCGTGGAATCGCCGGGTTTAATGCACACACGAGTCTCGAGTCCCGGGAATTGGTGAACGGATGTAAACGTGTTAGTTATCATGCGTTATATGTTTGAAATCATTATGTGACTTATCGGTATGTGAATACGTGTTTAAATACGTTAAAATAGTGTTTAACGCGCCAAAAACCCATTCCAGCACCTTATAGGCGATTAGGAGCCTGGGGGGACTCCTAATCGCGTGAACAGGGGCGAGTAGGAGACTATAGGGGCGAGTAGGGGCTCTACTCGCCTGTATATAGGCGAGTAGGAGTCCTACTCGCCTGAAACCCTCTGCTACTCGCCTATACTGCTGCACACGGGTCAAAACACCTATAAATAGAACCCTTAACTCCCTAAACACCATTTGTGCAACCCTAACTGACCCTAAGCCTCCCACACACCTTGAAACACCCCTGGAGCTTGCTTTGCTTCAAAACACACCATCACCAAGCTTATACACCCTTCTTTGATAAAATCCAAGGTGTGTTCTTCATCCTACACCTTTGTAAAGTTGTTGTTTTGATTCCCCAAAAAGTCCAGACCTTGTTTTGTTAAGTTTATGTCTTTAAAACCCTTTGAAAAGAGTTCTAAAACAAGTCTACACCATGATACTTGCTATATGTGAAGTATTTGTGCATATGATGATTGTTGGTGATTATAACATGAATGTTTCCATGAATTTGTTGTACTTCTGATATGTAGGTGGTGTTAGGATGATTATCTATGAGTTTAAGCCCTTGATATGATGTTTAGGTGCAAGTATGCATTTTGACCCATTTGGGTAATTCTTGAAGAATAGGATGTATGATGTGATTCATTGCTTGTTTGTGGTTAGAAATCATGTTAGGATGATGATATAACATAGAGATGATGAATTGCAACTTGTAGGAGATGAAATCTGATTGTTTCCATTTAAGGAAAGATAAGGTTGGTTGGTGAAACCTAGTACTTTGCCATTTTTGGAAATAATCGCACCGAGCCCGTTAGAGCAGAGGTAAATTGGGGGTTTTTGCTTGAAAAGGGTTGGTTAATAGTTTAGTTTTGATATTGGGTGTTTTTGCATGTTTCGGATCTGATTAGGAGGGTTTAACGCGCGAAAACGCGCAACAGCAGAGCATCAGGCGAATAGGGCCCTACTCGCCTGAAGCTTCATGCGAGTAGGAGCCTACTCGCCTATAGCTTCATGCGAATAGGCCCTACTCGCCTATACCCTCCCTCCTACTCACTAGTTGACTTTTCCTAATCGCATGAAGGTTTCCTAATCGCATGTACTGCTGTCGTGAACGCGTTTTGACATCCCGGAACACGATTTGACACCTAGGAACATGTTAGGAACCCCGGGATACACCCAATGACTTATTAAGACGTGTTCGGACCTGTTTATGCGTTAATTGGACATTATGCTAGACTAGGTGAACTCTTGCGCGCATTAAGTGTTTAATTGCATATGTTGCATGATGTCTTGCATTTATCTAACACGTGGAATGTCGGGTCACCAATGGGATGTCGGGTCTTGTCTGGCACGGTCGGTTTAACAGTTAAAGGTGTTTTCAAACGTTTATGGTCACGGTCTGGACATACGGGGACTAGTTAGCCTGCGGGTTATTAGTCCAATACTTATACACATCTTATGATAGGTCGCCGCTATTTGGGACTATCATAACATAATTACTTAACTGTTTTCAAGTAACGCAATCCAAGGTGAGTTTCACAGCCCCACTTTTACCGTTTTACTTCGGGGGAGAAACATGCTACTTATTTACCTATTAAAGGTCATGTTATGCTATGGTTACTTTACATATACTATGCGGCTTTTTACGGAAAGTCCCAGGGGGGAAACCATGAATGTGCGGGGATGCACAACGGGGGAAATGTGGATAGATCTATTGGGCCTCACAAACCCCACTCGACGGCTGGGCCGGGCGGGTGCATATTGTCTCTTATTACTGGCTCGCCGAGGCATCGGTTATAGCCAAAACTGCTGGGCAAGCATCAACAACTTATAAACGTATAGTAATGGATTCCCAACCGCAGTAGTAAACAAACACTTAACATCTAGCTAACGTTCTTATAACCTAGTAGTAACGGATATGATCTTCGCAACTTACAGAAAACGCTTTATAAAAGAAAACCTGTGAACTCACCAGCATTATATGTTGACATTTTTGGCATGTTTTCTCAGGTCGCTAAGGTAGCAGTCAATGGGCTAGGCGCACAGAGTCATGCACAGCGTCTATTATTTTGAAGCATATTAAACAATGTCTTTGTAAACAATGATATGTCTTTTGGTTGTAAACAAGAATGCTTCCGCTGCTGGTTTACAGCTCAAAGCATGATATTTTGGTTTTAAATATAATTATGAATGCATGTTTGTTGTATGTTTATTGTGATCGTTGACTGAGATCCTGGTGTGTCACGCGCCTCGCGGTAAAACCCCGCACGTGGAATTTGAGGGTGTGACACAACTAATTGTTGTACAAGTAAGCAAGTAGATATAGCAATTAATTCACATTCAAACAAGCGTGCATACAAATGTTATGATAATACTTGAATTTATTATTACTTGAAACAAAATGTGTCAATACATAGAATTTAAATAGGTAGACATTATTCAAATAGTGGGGCTTGCTGTTAAGTAGCTAGAGGGTTTCAAGCAGGGTTATTTGGAGCATCAAGAGCGTTTGTAGCAGGGATTCGACAAGCTTCCGCAAGATGCCCATACCTTTGACAATTGGTGCACTGTCGACAGGGTACTTGAGTTGGGTGGTGATACTGGCAGGTGTCACACTTAGGTAGCTTCCCATTGTATTGTTTCTTGGTGGGTGGAGCAGTAGTGTCTATTGCAAAATTCCTGACCTTGTTCTTCCCGTTGGTTGAGGCCTCGGTTTTGATTTCAACGGCAGGTTGGGGAGTATCCTTTTTCTTTTCCCCTTTACGAGTTAGGGTTCCTGCTTTCACATGGTTATCTGTTAGGGTGGCAGCCAAACGCTTTGCTTCCTCCAAAGTAGCAGGGTTCCTTCCCCACACCGTGTCTTGAATCTGCATCGGTAAGCCACCAATGTATTTTTCGATAGCAATGGGCAAAGGGGTGACTTTGTGGGGTAGCAGCAAGCTAAGTTCGTGAAATCGTGTGTTGTAAGCAAGGTTTTCCCCACTGTCTTGAGCAAGATCATGAAATTCATCTTCCAGCTTCTTAATTTCATTACGAGGACAAAACTCTGCCTTCATAATGTCTTTAGCTTGATCCCAAGTTAAGGCTAGTGCAGCTTCAGCTCCGCGAGTACGTTTTTCTTCATTCCACCAAGTGAGTGCTCGTTTGTGAAGAACACTCATGGCATAACGGAATTTAAAGTTGTCGGGGCATTCACTGTTAATGAAGGTATTCTCAATACCCTCAAACCATTGTAGGAGTCCTGTAGCTCCTTCTTCACCACTAAACTTTGGAGGGTTACAAGAATTGAAATGCTTAAGGGTGCAGGCTGGGAGACCATTTCCGTTGTGGTGTCCATTTCCATTCCCGTTGCCGTTGCCGTTCCCGTTGCCATTCAACTGGATGACTTGAGCTAGTAAGTTGGGAACCAGAGTCGCGATTTGCTGCGCCATTTGTTGAGAAATGATTGCAGCTAGCTGAGCATCGACACCATTGTTGTTGTTGTTGTTGTGGTTAGTATCGTGGTTGTGGTTGTGATTGCTACTCCCTTCATCATGATTGTTACCACTGTTAAGACGAGTACTGCGACGTGGAGGCATGATCTGTAAGTAACACAGTGAAATGAATGAGATTATATAAGGAGTGTAATCATTTATTCATTAAAACGAATAAACGAAAACGTTGACTTATCAAAGATTGTAAATTCTAATAACATATGAAGACGTGCTTTAGCCTATAAGTGAACACTCATCCCGAGAATTCCCAGGTAGGCATCCGGGTCCCTCGTCTGATTGGGATATATGCGCAATGCCAGCCTAGACAGAAGACTCAGAATACAGGTGTTCACCCTTCCAGATTGCACGTGTTCATTATTAAAATCTAGAACTTCGACGAGATCTCAAGGTGGTTCAGGTTAAACCTGAGGATTTTTGTCCTATTAGTCTAGGAGTAGGTCCACTGATGGAGAGCAGCCTTTCTTGTAGGGATGAAAGTAGGGATAAGAGGTAGGAGAGAGATAGAGTATAGCAAGTAAAAGAAGCAAGTACTGGTTAAATCCTATGGTTATAGACTAGATTATTTTTCTAATAACCTAATTCCCTATAACCATGGCTCTGATACCAATCTGTAACACCCCAACCGATGGCGGAAACATCGGGATGTCACGTATTGATGATTGTTCAGTAGCTCATGGTGAATAATAAATTCCATTAAATGATTTAAATGAATTACATACAATTGTTCTAGAATTTGTACATCAAATTGAATAAAACTATACACATATCTTCAAGCATCAATTCAAATCTTCAAGCAAATAGAACCTGAAACATGTTAAGTTGAAAATGTTTTGGGTCAACAAAAGTTGGTGAGAATTACATAGGTTTTGATAATAGAATAAAATTGTTGTGCAATTCATGTGTCATGGCAATCTAGTTCATATGCAAAAACATACTAGAAGTAAATCGAGTGCATAATCAACCTTGTTGACTGTTGTAATTGTGGTACATCCCATACGCTCATGGTTCACTCGTTTATATTGCAGTAACAAACACCCACGTAACCCTTGTAGGAGGCACGTATCCGGGTGGGATTGTCAGTCCAATAGATCTATCAATGTATACCGTTTGGTTGATGAATGTTTATGCTAGAATTATGCTTACCCTAGTCATGTTCAAGACATAATGCAACATAGAAATACACAAAGACACATTGATGATTGAATTGCATAAGTATTGTTGTAACATGTTTCACCCCAAAAATGGTGATAAATAGAAAAGGGGCTATGTAAAACTCACCTTGGTAAAATGTTATATCTGTTGAAAATAGTGTGTTGTCCAAATGTATCAAGTATCACCCTATAATGAGGTAATAAATATGTCTAAGTCTATCAAGCCTACAAATGTATAAGTTCTAGGGCTTCGAATTTGGGGATAAATGCTTGTTTGATTAATGTGAAAATTGTTTAATAAATGAGAGAATATTAGTAAATAAATAACCAAAAATCTTTTTATGAAATTTAAATTTAGGATGATCACAATAATGTGTTTGAAGTACAAAAATAATTTTTATAAAATTATTTCCTTTAAAATAGATTTTTAAATCTATTTATTACAAATTGTCAAAATTTAACTTTAATATTCAAAAATACTAAAATTAAAGAATTATTTTTTTAAAAATCATATTTCTGTTCTAAATATTTAAAAATAAATTGTATAAAATTTTGGTGCAAAAATAATGAAAATTGAATTTATTATGATTTAATTAAGATTAAATCTAACAAAAATTGATTAAAAATATAAAATAAATGATTTTCCAGAAATAAAAATCATTTCTGAAAAGCTTAATGTTATAAAAACTTAGGATAATTTTTGTAGAAATTAATAAGATCGTTTTGATATTTTAATGGATTTTTATAAATATAATAGTATAAAATTGATTTAATTATTATAAATATTAAATCAATTATTTTTAGAAAACTAAAAATTGTAAATAAATCCTTTAACTCAGATTTGAAAAATATAATTTTTTTTAGAATTTATAAAAAGGTTTTGATATTTAAAAAGGAATTTACAAGATTTAAAGGTAATATATGTATTTTATTTGTTTGTTTAAAAACATAAAAAAAAAATGGAACAAAAGCGTCCCAGCCGGGTCTCAAACCCAGATGATCCCGGTCACAAGCCACAGTCACAACCACTTGGCCTAGGCCTGTGGTTGTGATGAACTCCGTCTAAAAATAATTATATACGCGGTCTAAAACTCAGTTTATCCCCAAATCCAATAGCATGAACCCTAGTTTTTCCAATCAGGCAATCCATACATTTTTAACCCGATTATTGTTAGGGTTTTCATTGTATGGATGCCGACTAACAAAACCCACAAAAAAGATTGGACTTACAGTGTTGTTTGTTACACGATTGGCCAGTCAACTCAATAAGTCAAACTTGTGTGTGTGGGTATTATCAGAGGTGTTTCAGAACAATTGGGGGTTAAGAGAGATGTGTGAACGAGTTGAAATGCTTCGTAGAAGGTCAATTTATATAGAGGATCGTTGGATCGTTTAATTGGCAAGGTTGACCACGATTTGATGTTCATACGCGTAAATAATTAATTGGTGGTCAATTGATTTGTAATTGATGTGTAGCTTGGTCAGAAGAGGCCGGCAATCACGTAATCAATCCATATGTAATTTCAAGAGTGTTAATTTAGTTAATTGATTGGTCAAAAAGAAAGAAAAAGAAAAAAAAAATAATAAAACTATTTCATAGCTGCTGCTACTGCACGACACAGACAAAGAAATGAGGATGACATGCGTGGGTATTTATATAATTAGGGCTGGGTTAAAAGCAACAAGAGTGTGTGGAGCAGATGGGTAACACGCGTGTGTGTGGGTGTTGTGACTCGGGTTCGAAACCCGGCAAAGGCAATGTACCCATTTTTTTTTTTTTTATAAAGCTGATATGGGGGTTTGGGCTTGGTTTGGGCCGGGTAAACAACTGCTGGGCTTCCAGAATTTAAAAGGAGTGGGCTGGATGGGTTAATAAAGCTGATTTTTTTTAGACTAATAATTATTATTATTATTATTATTATTATTATTATTATTATTATTATTATTATTATTATTATTATTATTATTATTATTATATATAAGTTGTGTGGTCGGGAAATAAAACCTAGACACATTATGAATATAATATACGTATATAAAATTTGCAAATTTTTGCGATGTTACACGGGGCGTGGAAGAAGATGGTCGTAGACCAAGAAGGCTTTACAGTGAATTTTAAAAAGGGTTGCCCAGGTTGCATATTGTGAAGATTCGATCTCCAAAAGGATGGGGATGTAATTTTTGATGTTAGAAACTGTAGTGGCAGGATGTATTTTAGAATCAATGGTGATTTTGGGGGAGGAAGAGTCATCGTCGGCCATGGTGAATGAAGTAGAAGCCGGCGGCAGAAATGAAACACAGGGGGAAAAGAAGTTTTAAGAGAGGTAGAAGAGGAACTTGGCTCTTGATACCATGTTAGGTATAATTCCTTGTCCCATTCCATTGATATTGAGGGGTTTAAATAGTACAAAAGAGCATCCCCTAATTTAGGATGGAGTTATACATCATAAATATACATTAATACAAATTATAATCATGGCTTGATTTATGCTGGATATATATGGCTAATACAATTGATAACCGATTTTTTGTTTCGGTTAAGTTATATACATCCACAAAACCATATGACAAAGTACAAGTCGGTTTTAGATTATAACTAGTTCGTGTAAAATAAGAGCGTGAATGGTGCATGCTTAAGTGTTTTCAGATTTGAAAACTTTGTCTTAAAGTCATTATAAGTTTAAAAAGTAGAAAACCTGTTGATTCTTGTTTTGTAAAAGAAATGATTGAATCAATATATTTATAAATAAAAATTTGGTTAATAATATGATATAAAACAGAAGTGCAAAATGATGGTCGGCCCAGCTGGTCGAAGGTGGGAGGGTTTAACATGCTTGCGTGGGTTCCTGCCCATGCGTCTTGAGTTTGATCCACAATGTATGCAAAACATGTAAAACCTTCGGGTGAGAGGTTGAAAAGCCTGTATAGGTGCGGAATTGAACCGGGAGCAGGTAGGTCATAGACAAGCAATTTCCGAGTATACTATGGCGTCCAAAAAAAATATAAAACAAAAGTAATAAATGTGCACCGGTTCAGTATGATATATAATTTCATTAATAAAAGCTCAAGTTTACATCTGGATAATGGGTAAGCGAGCAACAAGCTGCGCCACTATCCCATTTTGAATTGCAAAGCCTACTCTACTAAAAACAAACCCTTGGTTTATTGGGCTCTGCGAGTTGCTGTGAACCACCTTCTGAACCCGCTCCAAGAAATGTCACACCCCGCCAAGGCGGAAATGCGAGGTGCGACTTCAAAAGATTTCTAAGCACAAAGGTCACACGAGCATTGATTAAAATAAAACGGGAACTTTCATTAAACAACCAAATTTGTTCATCATAGGGTTAATTGTTTAAAAATAAAACCATTGTATGTAAATGTCTAGTATCAAAACAACAACACAACGGTCCAAAAGAAGGTATCCCACAAATGCTCGCATGCGACCCACGCAAGTTCCACTATCCATGCTAATTTCCAGAAAAACACGCATTAAAGGAAATATAGGTCAACTTAAAGTTGGTGAGTTCACGGGTTTTCAATATGGTGGACATGTAATCCAAAACCGACTAAATCATTGCCTAGCTAGGGAAACAATCAATATGTGATCTGACATGAGCCCATAACCAAACCTTGACATGTTGTGCCTTGCACATTATACACTAAAGACAATGAAATAATGTGAAATACAAGCACTCTTTTGATATCTGTCATCCGGTCAGAGCGACTGATCAAGAGTGGGGGTGTCAACCCAATAGATCTATCCTGGTGTTTCATGGCTAAGTCCATAGCTAATGGTTATGGTATAATGTATGACACAAGGGCTTAATGGATCCGGAACTGTAATGTCTCATGTTCACATAATACTCATGAATTGTAACTGAAAACTGTACGCATGTTTTTCACCCAAAAAAATGTAAAAACTGTAAAAATGGGCTGTGAAATACTCCCTTGGTATCTGGATGCTATCTGAATCTGGTACGGTTAGTCCGGTCTTGGATGCCCTAAGTTCATTTAAAGGCAACCTTAAGTGTATGTTGTGTTCTAACTACCATGCAACTATTCACCCGACTAGGACACCTATGGACTAGAGGCCTCTGTACCACTATCCATGTGTGTTACACAATGTATGTGTCAGAAAATGTTCGTTTTGTTGTTAAATTGACTATGTTTAGTCTATTTTTGGTAAATCCGGTGTCTTGACTTACTAAATGTTATCGAGTGTCACTTATGTCTCAGTTATGTAAGTCTAGGGTGGCATATGGACACACCTTTTGACAATTTTGTATAAAAATGGCATCTTTAAGTATTTTGTCCATGATTATACCCACATGTTAGTGTATGTCATTGGTTTCCATGAAAATTCTTGCGTTAAGCTTGTTAACACATGTTTTTAGTGTCCTTAAAACATGTTTGTAAAATAAGCTTTCGTGTAAGTTATAAAAATAAACGATTTTGGCTTAGGCTTGGGCCGACCTCGACCCCATACTCTCACGCATGCACTCATGTGTATGTGTGGGGGTACGTAAGTGTCCATATATGGGTTCTAACATGTATGAAACCGTATATATGTCTAAGTGAGTATGCATAAGCTAAAACATTGAACTTTTAACATAAAACTTAAGTGTTTTAGTTAGTATAGCTTGAAAAACTCATGGTTATAGTGCGCGTGAAGGTGTGTGCCTCGGGTGAGCTTGTCATGGTCGAGCATTTATACAAATGAGTGAATAAGGGGTCGGTTGTTTATACCTCCGGTGTTATAGCCAAAATTATATAAGAAAACAACCTAACTCCTTGCAATGCAACTCCTAGATACTTGCTAGATACTTGGAGCTCCTAAACAATGATGGTGGTCGATCGAACAAGCCTCTTGGGTGGGTTTATCCTTCGGTCGAGGGGGTACAAGAGGAACAAGAGGAGTGTTTTCAAGTGTGTTGTGTAACTTATGATGTTGTAGTGTGATCACAAGTCTCCTAAGAGCCTCTATATATTGTTGAATGGTGGCAGGGTGGCCAAGTGCTCATTGGTGAACAGTTGAGGTAAGTCAACCTTTACTTTCTTGGAGTGCATTTCACTAGGGGCCTTGCAAGTGAAAAAAAGTAGACTTGGTGATTTTGGTGGGTTGTGCAGGGTGTTCGGGCACAACATATCATGGGGAAGGGCATTCTCTTTTTGTGACAAGGTTGACAAGATTATCATGCTCATGTGATTTGTGTTTTGCTATTCTAGTATAGAGGTTTGACTATTGTTGTAGGTGATTGTGTGCACTCTTCCTTGGGACTCTTGGGGGTCGAAATATCATGGGGAAAAGAAAGAGTTTTGTGGCAATTCTAGGTGTCTTGGATGGCCATGTGTTTTGTGTTGTTTCCATGCTTGTGTACATGCCTAGGAACTTGAAATAGAAGGTTGTCCTTGGATGTATGCATGCGTGTATATGTATATGTATATGTATATGGTGTAGATGTGTAGGCACGTTCCTTTCGGCTTAATGCGTCTGCTACAACATTTGCCTTCCCTGGATGGTACTTAATCTCACACTCGTAATCGTTGAGGAGCTCTGACGCATGTTCAAATCTTTTTGGTCAAAGATATGTTGTAGGCTCTTATGGTCAGTAAAGATAGTACACTTAGTCCTATAGAGGTAGTGTCTCCATATCTTGAGCGCGAACGCCACTGCACCCAACTCCAGGTTGTGGGCTGTTTAGTTTCGTTCGTGCACCTTGAGTTGACGAGAGGCAAAGGCTATGACCTTGTTTCTCTGCATCAAGACACAACCGAGACCTTGGTGTGATGCATCGCAATAGACCACGAAATCTTCTGTTCCCTCTGGTAGTGAGAGAATGGGTGCGCTGCACAGCTTGAGCTTCAAGAGCTGAAAAGCAGTTTCTTGTGGATCCCCCCATTCGAATTTCTTGTCTTTCTAAGTCAAGTCTGTTAGGGATTGGGCTATCTTTGAAAAATTCTCGATGAATCGCTGATAGTAGCCAGCTATCCTTAGAAATTGTCGAACTTCTGTTGGGGGTACCGGGTCTAGGCCAGTCTTTGATCGACTCTACCTTGGCTGGATCAACATGTATACCTTTCTCGTTCACTATGTGAACGAGGAAATGAACTTCACGAATCCAGAATTCGCATTTGGACAACTTGGCATACAACTTTTCCTCCTTGAGTAGTTTCAGAATCACTCTCAAATGCTGCTCATGCTCTTCTCGAGTCTGCGAGTAAATCAAAATGTCGTCAATGAATACAATCACGAACTTGTCAAGGTAAGGTTTACACACCCTGTTCATTAGATCCATGAACACTGCTGGTGCGTTCGTTAAACCGAATGGCATAACCAGAAACTTGAAATGGCCATACCGCGTCCTGAAGGCAGTCTTAGGTATGTCCTCTTCGTGGATACGTACCTGGTGATAGCCTGAATTCAGATCAATCTTCGAGTAGAAACTGGAGCCCTTCAATTGATCGAACAGGTTATCTATTCTGGGAAGAGGGTAACGGTTCTTCACCATAAGCTTGTTCAACTCTTTGTAGTCGATGCACATGCGAAACAATCCGCCCTTCTTCTTGACGAACAGAACTAGAGCTCCCCAAGGTGACGAGCTTGGTCGCATGAATCCTTTGTCAAGCAACTCCTGCAACTGGGTGGACAATTCTTGCATCTCGGATGGAGCCAAGCGGTAAGGTGAATGGACAACGGGAGCAGCTCTGGGAATGAGATCAACACGAAACTCGACTTTCCTCGCAGGTGGCTATCATGGCAGATCTTCCAGAAAGACTTCTGTAAAATCCCTCATGATAGGGATGTCTTCGATCCTGTTCACCTCTGGCTTCTTCTCATGCATAAGTGCTAGGAAAGAAAAATGACCTTTTCGCAAGAACTTCTGAGCCTTCATGCAAACACCAATCGCAACGGGGTCTTCCTGCGCTCCCCCTGTATAGCTAAAACCTCTCCACTGGGCAACGGAATTCGAACCAATTTAGTGAAAAAAATGACCTCTGCGCGGTTCTTCGACAACCAATCCATACCAATCATAATGTCGAAACTTCCCAAATTGATCGGCAGAAGATCGATACTAAACTCATGATCTCCTAACCTCAACGTACATTTCTTAACTACTTCTTCAGACCTAATTGTCTTACCATTGGCCAATTCTATGGAGAAATGTTCATGCAACTTATGCGACTCTAATCCGAGGGTCCGTTTAAAGTCAGTTGACACAAAGCTTAGATCGGCAACGGTATCAAATAGTACAGAAGCAATACGATTGTTTACGAGGAACGTACCCATGACGACGTTAGGATCCTCGCGTGCGTCATCATTTCTGATGACAAAAGCCCTGCCACAAGCCTGACTCTTTAGCTTGGGGCAGTCTTTCTTGAAATGGTCGGTAGCACCACACTCAAAACATCATGGTTTACCGTAAGAACTCACAACTGCTTTGGCCCGGCACTGCACTGTGGGATGTCCCATCCGCTTGCACTTTTCGCATTTGATACTGTCGCACATCCCCACATGATGGTACTTGCACTTGTCGCAAAGTGGGTGGGGCCCGTTGTATGGCTTGCGAGTGTCAGTAGCGGTGGTGTGACAACAGTCAACAAACCAGGTCAACATCCATACGCATTTCATTTATTACTTCAATTTATGTGCATATTTAGACATTTTACATACACTATACCCCCTAGTCTAGTGAAGCAAGAGTTAATTAGAGAACTCCACATGGAACATATGTTTAGTCACACAACCCCCGAACAATCACCCAACAAACACTCATTGAGGTTATCACACTCTAGCGAATGACACATCTACCTTAAAACATGAATACGGATCCTACACATTATCATATGTTCATACCTTATGATGATGCCCCTCCCTAACACATGATAGTCAACTCTTAACACATGTAAGCATATTAACAAGCAAATAACTTATGATCCACAAAATACATGTTGATGTCATCATCAAGTCATTAAAACACACCATGTGACTATACGAAGTCGTTCAACACTCACTTGTTTGCAATTATATATGTACACATACACGACAATACACCTACACACATGTGCGTACGATCCTTAGTTAATGTAGTTACACAAATGGAACTTTCCTTTACAACTAATCACCACAGCTATGGCATGTCCCTTTCACTAACCAATCCATTATTGGACTCCATTTCTCACGGCCAAAAGACCAAGATTGTGTTGATGGTGACACTAATCGATCAAACAAGGACAAGCAATCTATCCATTGATAATGACTTAACATGATATCACCTAAAGACAAAATGCAAATCTTTCTTCCCATAGTACCAATTGGCCGAAGATAAGCCCCCCTCACAAGTCACTATCACTTGACAACCATGCTAGTTATACCAACAAAGGTCTAAACTATCTCTACAATCTTTGTCAACCCTTGATCCTATGCCAAAAATGTTTTGATTATGCCTACCACTAGCAGCCGATTTGGACAAGAAACCACACCTCATGCATTACATAATCACATACACTAAAATAGGAGTAGGACAAAAACACTTAACCTCACGATTAAGCATGACAAAACTTCCATTTCTGGATGAGGTATAATCGGCCAACACACCTTATGAGAGGGACAAGATACGAATCCTACCACACATCACTATCATCTAGATCTAATCACTTTTTCTTGTCCTATGCTCGGTCGAAACATGACAAGAAGGAAAGCTCATGCATTGTTGTCAACTTACACTAGATTAGGAAAGAAAACAAACCTCCATCTAATTCCCATGCAAGTCAACTAACCTTATATATCCATGCCCATCCATAATCGGCCACCAAGGAAGGAGCATGTGACCTCAAGTCCCTACCTTTCATGAGATCATGATTAAAATCATTAAACCATGCATCAACCAAGGAGCCTACACTTTCCCTTCTAGTCTTTAGTCTTTGTCCTCACATGATCAACCAACTATATAAAGAGGGCCTCACATCATTCACAATTGCCACAACATAAACCACACCACTCCTCTCAAAACTTTCCGAGCCTCCTTGCCTTAGCCGAAGACCTTGAAATTCCCAAGAAGCTCGGAGGAAGACAAGAGGCTATCTAGCATCAACCATCTCTTGGTAAGAACCATATGACGCTAAACTTTGCTCTCATCGACCTCATTTAGTCTACCCGTTCCCCATTCGAACCTTGATACCATTTAATCAAGCACTCACATAAGGTTCCACACATTGTACTAATTATAATCGTTTAACTACCTAGTGAACACATTTTTATGGATGACAATTGGCACTTACGTTACCCTCATAGCTTGAAAAAAGTTTTACGTGAGTTATCAACCACATGGATCGGGTTTAGTAATCCAAACACATTTGAATGATGTTCAAAGATAAAGGTTTAACATTAATGGATTTGAAATCGGCTTACACAATTAATATACTTAAACACACTACCATAGCTTCGAGTATGACCTAATCGACCAAACCAACTCATTTTGGATCTATGAACGATCGGATTGAAGGCCTACACTATGAAATTGTTTCTGCTACAAAGCTATAACACATGTTTGTATGAGCCAAAACTGTTAGGATCTGAGTTTGATTGTTTTGATTGTTTAAGTAAAGATGTGATGAACGAAGTGAATTATAAATGGAAAATGCAGTGGAATAATAAACTATTAATCAAAACAAGAGAGTAAATGTTTTCCAATCGAAAGCTTTCATAAATCTAATGATTAAAATCAATAGTACAAGTACTCCCCCTAAGCCTGATCGCTCTGTGATTGTTTGTCTGAGAGAATGTTTGGAGTGATGAATAGAACAGTAGAAGCACTGTTCTATTTATAGACAAATCTAAACCACTGATGATCTAAGCTGACGTCACCTAAGACAGCGACCTCTAACAGAATAACAAACATAAAACATCTGTTGTATACAAACTACTGTTACATTGTAAAACTCTGAAAGGTAAACTGCTGTTGAGAAAATTCTGATGGTCTTGTATCATTTGTTGGAGCCTAAGTGCTGTTGGCCCCAACAGACCTTTAGTCTTCAGCCCTTTGATCAACAGTTGTTCTTCATCAGACCTTTAGTCAGCAGTTGTTCTCTAGCAGTTGTTATTCAACAGTCCTTTGCAGCAGCAGTTGTTCCAACAGTTGTTAAGGTACAGCAGATGTTAGGGTCAACAGTCTTTTGGGAGAAGTATGTTGTAAATGCTGTTTATTGCTAAGGATCAACTGAGTAGAATGTTTTGGCTTTCCAATCATCTGTTCTTCTCCAGGTCAGCAGACCCAACAATCTCCCCCTAGAACAGATGATGCCAAAACTAAGCTTTATTCTTGATCTTTATTTCCTCATCAGAATTTCTCTGATTTGACCTTTGAATTGTAACTCAAAGTTCAATGAGAAGAGGTCTTCTACATCTCTTTCAAGCTCAAGGTTCAGCAGTGTTTGGAGGTCATCTGCACACAGGCCATATGCATCATCCATACTTAACTTTTGAGCTTCCCCATCTGATCTGAGCAGAGTCAATTCATGGGTGTCTTTGTTGACCTTCCATTTTAGAATTTTTGAATCAGAGGATTTGCTGAGATGCATTTTTATTCTGGATGAGTTTGGTGATGGAGGTCTCCCAATGAGTCTTCTGAGTTCTTCAGTAGTGGGATCAGAGAAATAGTGTATTTGATTGTAGAGGCCCTCCTTTATAAAAGTATCAGCAAACTTCTTCTGGTCTTCTTCAGACATTTCTTTCTGCTTTTTGAACTGTCTTCTTGCAGCAGCAGATAGATCAGAAGTATCAAGTAGGCTGTCTAATGTAAAAGCCTGTTGAGGTCTCTTCATCATTGGTTCATCAGAGTAGACATGTTTTCTGGGCAATGTAGGGTCTTTCTTCCTGTTTTCTTCCAACTTCTTGTAAGTTTCAACCAACCTTAGCTCTGACCATCTTGCAACAGACTTCATCTCCCCATACTTTGCAGCCACAATCTCTTGTCTCATTCTCTTGAACTTTAAGGCTCTGAGTGGATCTCTGCCTTTACTAAAATATGGGGCAGAGACCTTAGTTGGGGGATTCTTGGCCATGTCCTCAATTCTTATGAGTTCTTCCATGAGAGCATGAGTGGTCTAGCCTGCAAACTGTTTCCTGTTTGCTTTGTAGGGCATGGTTGCCAAGATTTGTTCAAGAAGTGATTCCCTAACCACCCTTTCCATGTCACTGCTGAGAGGCATGGTAGACATGGAGTTGCTTAGGGTCTTAGCAAAATCTTCAATCCTTCTTAATTTGCTAAGTTCTGTTGAACGGATGCCCTGAGCAGTCCTGTCATCTTTCCCTTTACATCTCTCTTTGATGATGGAGTCTTCCTGTTCACTTTTGTATTTAAGATATGTGTCTAAGTTCAAGGGAACAGGAAAATTTGGGAGAGATGGGAAAGATCTTTCAGATGGATGTTCAGTATTATAGAAGGATTGCATTTCCCCCTTGAGTAGATCAAGCTCAAGACGATACCGAACAACCAATGGTGTGATGGATGGTGGTGATCTATGAGATGTGAATTGTGAAGTGTGTGGTGAGAATGATGAGAGTGGAATGGCTGATATGGGTGTAGGTGTGGTGGTTGAAGTAGGAGGTGGTAATGTTTGTATGTTTTCATCCTGTGCCACAAAGGTAGATTTTCTCTTCCTTTTGTACAAGATTTTTGGTGATGATGGTGTTACAGCAGTGGTTGTGTTAACATCTGTTGGCACTTTTGTAGAACCAGCAGATGTTTGGGATTTAGGTGGTAAAGTGGTTGTTGGTGGTGTATTTGTGGTTGTGGTAGTAGGTTTAGTGGTTGGTTTGGTGGTTGTAGTGGTAGGTTCAGATGTTGTGGTGGTATCAGTGGTTTTGGTGGCAGCAGTGGTTTTGGTGGCAGTTGTTTTAGCAGCGGTGGTTTTAGCAACAAGTTTGGATGGTGGTTGTCTGACATGTTTGGCAGGAAGTTTCTTCCTTTTAGAGGAACCCACATCCTCAACTTTTTGCTGTTGCTCTTTCTTTCTTTGCACCAAAGCCTCTGCCTTGACTTCCAAAGTATCAGCCCTCTTTTGCTTCTCTTCAGCAGCCTTTTCAGCATTGTCATTAGCAGAGGTATCAACTTCCTTTGCTTTGCTGGTTTTGACAGTTTCAGTATCAGCAGAGGTTTGAACATTTGGTTGTTGTTGTTGTTGTGGTGCTGTTTGGGTAGACCCTGGTTTGTTGGCAGCTTTTGATTTTCCCTTTTGTGAGGGTGGACAACCAAAGGGATCTTGCTTTGGCAATCTATCCCTGCCACTCTCCCCCTTTTTGGCATCATCAGCAGTGAATTCATCATCATCAACATCTTCATCTCTGAGAATTGTGGTAGGGGCAAAGCCAGTGGTCTTCGGCAAGTGATCTTTAATGGCTTTAATGTCAGCTTGGGTATCTTTGTACCTAGCATCCACCATAGTTCTAATTTGAGCCATGTATGTTTCATGTGTCTAATCTGCTAGTTTTCTGTGAGCTATGATGATGGGGGAAACAGATTTCCATAGCTCACTAGCAATATCTTCTGTGGATGGTTGACTCTTCGTAAGAGTAGCCAAGGATCGCAATATTGTCTTGATATCTGATTTGATATCAGCAACAGAGGTTTCTATGGATTGTACTCTGGCCGTCAATTCTTGGTATTTTAACCCATCACCTAAGTTAATAGGATCATCTGGGTTCCTACTAGTGGTAGTTGTATCTGGTGCAGTCGTAGGAGGTGAGTCCAAAGGAAGAGAACCAGATGCCCCTTTGTCTTGGTTCTGGGGACTTCCAACTGATTTTGGGGACACTATAGTGGCCTCATCAGTTGTTGCCTTCAAGGAAGTCTTAGCTATGTAACCACTGTCCTGTTGTGAGACAATGGTCTCTACATCAGTAGTGGCTGCTTCACTTGAAAACTCACCTAGAGTTTCATTCAACTCTAGGGGTGTAACCTCCTCTGCTTGTGGGATAGCTGATTGATTTTCCTCAGTCCCAGTCACTTGTTGAAGTATACTCTCATTGATGGGTGAAAGAGAGGAACTGGGATTGTTCTGAGTTTTATCAATAGCCGCAAACAGTGGTTGCATTGTTGGAAGGACATGTGATGGTGAGGGTTGAGGAGTGAAAAGAGAAGTAGCACTGGGAGAAGGGTTGATGATCATATGGAAAGTGACTCATATGTATCATGATGAGATTCCCTTTGGCTTACAACATGATCCTTTTGTGAGGATTCATGAGGAGTTTGCTCAGGTTGAGATATATCCATCTGTTGTGAGGAAGTAACAACAGTGGTTTCTTGTTACCTTTGTGTTGCAACAGGGTTTTCCTCTGGTATCTCATCTTCCAGAGGTCCCTTTTTGGGTTTAGTGGTGGTTTTGTGGATGGACGTTTTCTTTTGGAGGTGGCTGGTGTGGGTTTCACAGCACTGGATGTAGTGCTATAATCACCAGGAGCAGTGAGCTCAACAATAGAGGTTTGGACAACAGTTGTTGTCTTAGTCCTCTTTGTTTGTGTTTTAGAAACTTTTGACACTTTTGATACTTTATCTTGGGTGGTTGAACCCAGCATTCTTGTGAAAGTTTCATCAGTTAGACTTTTCATATTAAAAGACTCACCCTTTTTAAAATCTTTTTCTGGTAAAACCTTTTGAAGTATTACACTCAAAATTCTTGGGTAAATCAGAAAAGCATTATTAGACCCAGACTTTATGGCCTTCACATTTGATACTAAATCCATAAACAGGCCCTAGGATAAATTGAAGTCAGAGTCTAACAACATAGCATATCCCAAGTACTGAATCCTCAATGGGATTTCATTAAAGGAAGTGGACTTAGTAGAGACACATATAAGGAGGGTATGAAAGAAAAATTTCATGATTGGTGGGAAAAATTTTTTGAACAGAGTTGACCCAGTCATTTGTGCATCATAGCCTCTTTCCTGAAACTCTGTGTGAAGTTCAGCCATAGGGAAAGAGTCGTTACCTGACAGGTCATTCAGTGAGAAGGTTGTGGATATCAGTTCGGGGGTAATGGCGACATTTGTCTCTCCAACTTTTGAGATTATGGTTGTAGGCTTTTTTGTCTTGAAGAAGAAACTCAGTGTTTAACCAAAATTCTTGGAGGATATCGAGATAAATGGGAGCATCAGCGGTTAGGATTGTCAGGTATTTGGAATTGAGGATGATGTCAATGGTGGTATGGAATGGAACGTTTTCATCTGTTTTGACCAGATATGGGAGATAATTATGAGTGGCTTTGGCTTGAAGATCCATTGTAATGGATTTCGAGTGTGAGAATGAGAGGAATTGGTGTAAGGGTTTGAGATTGAAGAAGTCGGTTTCAGTATTTTGAATACAATGAGACAGTGTAACAACTGTTGTGGTAAAACAGGGTTTTTATAGGCTCTGGTGAAACCGCTGATGTGGCCAAAACTCTGCTTTTGAGAGCTGACGTGGCAAACATCTGGTGGCATACAACTGTTGCCAAAGGTCTGATGCAAACAGCTGTTGTCTTACCAAAGTGCTGATGCTAACAGCACTTTGTTTTTTTTTAAATATTATATATATATATATATATATATATATATATATATATATAATGAAACAGTTGTTTTATCTGATTAGAGGTTTGAAACAGATTTTTCAACCAAACAGTGGTTGTTTTATTTGATCAGATGTTTGAAACAGATTTTTCAACTAACAGCAGATATAATGGATGAAACAATGGTTTTTTATCCTTAACAGATTTTTCATCCAAAATGCTTCTTTAAGGATGAATTTTGATTTTCTGAAACATTTTAATGTTTTTATTTAAAACATTTTTGTTGGTTAGTCCATGTTTAGCATACCAATTCTAGAAATCAGATTTGTGAAGGTAGATGAGTCTAAAGCTTTTGTCAACATATCTGCCAACTGATCCTCTGTTGGAACATGGTGTAGAGAAATCAAACCTTTTTCATAACTATCTCTGACAATAGTTGATTTTGAAGTCACATGAGTTGGGCTGTACAGCTTGCAGAAGCAATGTATTCAGCCTCAACTGTTGAAGTTGAAACAGCTGCTTGCTTTTTGCTTTGCCATGAGACTAAGGCATTCCCTAGAAACCGGCACCCTCCTGATGTAGACTTCCTTGTGGTGTGACAGCCACCAAAATCACTATCTGAATAACCTGAAAGGTCAATGTTTCCATTAGCAGGATACCAGATACCAAGTGGGGGAGCACCTTTTAGGTATCTAAATATCCTTTTCACAGCAATAAGGTTTGACTTTCTGGGTGAAGCCTGGGATCTTGCACAAACACAAGTGGCAAACATAATGTCTGGCCTAGATGCAGTTAAGTACAATAAAGACCCAATCATGCATCTGTAATGTGTTTGATCAACCAGTTCATCCTTGTCATCAATGGTGAGCAGCTTGGCTGTCTCATGGTTGTACTACATGTCTTACAGTCATTCATCTCAAATCTAGTTAACAAATTTTTCACATATTTGTTTTGATGAATGAATGTGCCATTTTGCAGCTGCTTCACTTGGAGACCAAGGAAGCACTGAAGTTCACCCATAGCAGTCATTTCAAACTCTACTGTCATGAGTTCCCTAAACTCTTCACACATTTTGTTACACGTGGACCCAAAAATGATGTCATCCACATATATTTTAACAATCATTAAGTCTTTCCCTCTCCATTTTAAAAATAAGGTTTTATCAATTTTACCTCTTGTGAAACCAATGGATAAGAGAAAGGTGGAAAGTGTTTCATACCAGGCCCTAGGTGCTTGCTTGAGTCCATACAAGGCTTTGTTAAGCATGTAGACATAATCAGGATGGAATGTGTCTTCAAAACCAGGTGGTTGACAAACATAGACCTCCTCCTGAATCTTGCCATAAAGGAATGCACATTTAATGTCCATCTGAAACACCTTGATGTTGTGGTTGACAACAAAGGCTAGGAAAAGTCTGATAGCTTCTAGCCTTGCTACAGGAGCAAAGGTTTCATCATAGTCTATCCCCTTTTCTTGTCTGAAGCCTTGAACCACAAGCCTGGCTTTATTCTTGACAACAATACCCCTTTCATCAGTTTTGTTTTTGAAGACCCACTTTGTGCCAATTGGAAAAACATCCTTTGGCAATGGTACAAGTTCCCATACTTGTTGTCTTTTAAACTGAAGGAGCTCTTCCTGCATGGCCTCTATCCAACTGTTGCCTTTTAGTGCCTCTTGGTACTTGACAGGTTGTGTGAGAGATAGAAAGCCTGCAATAAGACAGATGTTTGAGGATTGGCTTCTTGTGAGCACACCCTCTCTGATGTTGCCAATGATTTGATCTGGTGGATGAGCTCTTAGGTAGATTAGATCTCCCTGATATGGTATGATGGCATTTTGAGGTTAAGGACAGAGGTTTGGTGACTCTGTAGATGTAACATCTGTTTGCACTTCTGTAGTGCCAACAGATGTTTGAAATGGAGGTGGGGGAATGGGTCCAAGAGGTGTGAAACTGGACTGACTTTTGTCAACAGAGGTTTGACTTTTGTCAACAGATGATTGAGCAGTGGATGTAATTGGTGAAGCAGTGGTTTGAGGGTAAGACTGGCCAACAGTGGCTGACTCAGCTGTGACAGAGTTTTGACAGGTGTTTTGAACAACTGCTTCCCCTGATACAGAAAAGACTTTATAGTGACTTGAAATCACAACATCTGTTCTGTAGTCTTGTTGTGGAGATTGTGAAATACCTGCACTGTTAGTTTTGACAGTAATATCTTCAAATTTGAATTTATCTAAATCAAACAACTCAGCAGGATTTGCTGGGATTTATAGGGATGGAAGTTCATTAAACTTTACATTCAGAGTTTCTTCTATTGTCTTGGTCCTTATGTTAAACACTTTGTAGGCCTTGGCAGTAGAAGAGTATCCTAGAAAATATCCACAATCTACTTTGGCTGCAAATTTTGAGATGGTATCTTTAAGATTTAAAATGAAACATGAGCAGCCAAAGATTTTGAAAAATGAGATTAGTGGTTTAATTTTGAACAGAATTTCATAAGCAGTCTTTTGATGTCTTGGGTTGATTAAAACTCTGTTTGGACATAGCAAGCAGTGTTTACAGCTTCTGCCCAGAAGGACAGTGGCAAACCAGAATCTGCTAGCATAGTTCTTGCAGCCTAAATGATGGTTCTGTTTTTCCTCTCAACCACCCCATTTTGCTCTGGTGTTCTTGGGATGCTGTACTGCCTCACAATCCCTTTTGACACACAGAAATCATCCAACTCCTTATTTTTAAATTCTGTCCCATTGTCACTCCTAAAGACTTTTACTGGCAAGTCATATTGTTTTTTTCAACTTTGGTGACAAAGTCCTTCAAGATACCTGCGGTCTCATCCTTAGAGTGTAAAAAGTAAGTCCATGTAAACCTAGAAAAATCATCAACTATGACAAGACAAAATCTTTTTCTTTTTAGACTCATGATTTTAACAGGGCCAAACAAGTCCATGTGCAACAATTGTAGACATTAACTTGTTTTGGACTCATCAATGGATTTGTAAGAGCTTTTATGTTGTTTTCCTTTTAAGCAGGAAACACAATGCTCATCATATTTGAATTCTTTTGATGGAAGGCCTCTGACAAGGCTTTGTTTGGAGAGTGAGTTGATAGTTTGAAGGTTGGTGTGACCTAGTCTCCTATGCCACAATTCTGTCTCTTTTGTGGAGGCAGCAGAAAACAGACAGACATTTGCCATAGGATTGTCCTTCAATATATCAACCACATACACATTGCCACTCCTATGAGCAACAAGTTGTGCTTTGCTCTCAGCAATGATGGTATCAATCTTTTTCACCACTTCTGGCCCAATAATCTTACAAGTTTTCTTAGTGAAGCATGAGCCATAACCTTTGTCACTCATTTGTGATACAACTAAGAAGATTAAATTTAAGATTATCAATAAGATTGACATTTTCAAACTTGAGTTTCCCAGCCTGAACAGTCCCTGAACCCAACACCTTACCTTTTGAATCATTACCAAAGGATATATCACCCCCTCCATGAGCTAAGAAGTCCATAAGAAGGGCTCTACATCATGTCATGTGCCTGGAGCCTCCACTATCTACATACCAAAGGCTATCTAAGCAAGCAGAAGCTTCCTGCACATCACTAATGGATCAGTTTTGGTGAGTGTTTAAAGCCAAGTTGGCTTTGGATGGGTCCACAGACTTTTCAAGTTCAACAACTGTTGCTGATCATTTGCCAGTGCTTGGATGTCAACACTTGGTCCAACGAATGTTTGATCACTTTCTGACAGATGATAGTATCCATAGGGATTTCTGTTCACTCTTGGTTTAGAAGGCCTTTTGGGTTCTTCATAAACATGTGACAGATTATGACAAGGTGGTTGTCCATATCCCCTTGGGTACTTGTTGGTAGGTGGAGCATCTGTTACTTGAACATCCCTGGAAGCAGATGTTTCTAAATTTTTGGTAACAGATGTTTGAACTGGAGCAAAAGTCTGTTTGGGTTTTCCTTTTGAAGTACTCACCACTTGATTTGCAAGAGTTTTAGCCTTGTATTCTTGTATTTTGACATTAAAATTTTTGAGATACATGCACTCTTTGGTTTTGTGATTCTTCTTACCACATATTGAGCATGTGGTCTTAGAATCATACACACTTGTTCCTTTGTTGATATCATATGCTTTTAGAAGAAAACAGTTTTTAGTAACATGATTCTTCTTTTCACAGAAATCACAGAACAAGTGAACAGACTTTTCTTTCTTTTTCCCTTTTTCAGTCTTCTTTTCAACAGATGTTTGATCATCTGCTGGAAGATCTATCAAGGGAATGACCTTTGCCTGTGGTGCTTTCTTACCATCAGGGGTTTTGAAGTCAACTGGATTGAAGTTTTCAAGAGTACCACACTCATCAGACCAAGTAGGTTTAAATTCATATTTTTCAAGTTCAGTGAATGATGAGGAACCTTCTGGTTTTTCAAGAACAATTTTCTTGCCATTAGGTTCAGTGATTTTAATCTCTTGACCCTTCAAATTAGTTGGTACTACCTCAACTAACTTTTGATCCCTTTTGTCAGTGTTTTCAAAAGCTGGAGCAGTGGTTTCAAAACCAAAACCAAACTTCACAGGACTTTTGGTTTGTTTGTTGAGGAGCATCTCAAAACCTTTGCATGATTCCACCCATTTCTGACATTCAACTTGGCTGGTCTCAAGCTCACTCTTGCAACTATGATATTTAGTTATCATAGTTTGGAGCTAGTCTTGGGTTATAGTTGCTTCATGTTTTAACCTGCTTATTTCAGATTCTTTTTCAGTCAATTTTGATTTTTACTCTTTTGAAAGTTTTTCAAATTGAACTTCATCATCTAAAATTTTCTTCCTAAGGTTTTCATATACCTCTTTGATGTTAGCAAATGCTATTACACATTTGTCAGAATACAAATCTTTAAGGATTTGAGGAGATACCTTAGCAGCAGCCATCAATGCACAATCACACTTGCACTCACAATCATCAGATGCACCCCAGGGATCTGATAGACTCACGACCTCTTCTTCAGATTTTTCACCTGCAACTACCTCATCAACAATATCATCAGTCACAACTACAGATTCAGTTACCACCTTATCAGATTCAACCTCTTCTACCATAGCTATGAAACAAAAATTTTCTGGTTCATTTTCAGCTTTGGCAACTAGTGCAAAATTTTCATCTGTCAACTCATCTGGTAGACTGCTCCAATCAACAAAGCCTTGTGTGAAGAAACTCTGTTGACTGGTCTCTGCAGGAGCAGAGGGTGGAGCAGCAGTCATTGGCATTTGTGCCTGAGCAACGGGTGTTTGCACATAGTGGATCTGAGGAACAGTGGTTTGGACAAACTGGACAGGAACAGTGTTTGAGGACTGTGCAAAATGAGCAGTGTTTTGCACATTTGGTCCAGGGGTATTATGGGAAACTTGATAAGTGTTGGTCTATGGCCTTTGATTTGAATAGGTAATCATAAGTATACCATGTTGACTCCTACATTCCCTAGCAAAATGACCAAGTCTATGACATTCATAACACTTAATTTTTGATTTATCCAACCCCACTTTTGACTTGCCAGTTTACCCTGGAAACCTTCTCCCAGTTTTCTTGTAAAAATTATTAGTTCTTACACTGAGAAGGGCCAATTGGTGCATAATGTCCATTTCTTCCAAATCATCAGGGTCAAAGTATTTTAAGTCATCATACTCAAAGGATATGTTATCAGATGCCTGGATATCACCACCACTTGCTGTAAAAGCATAGTTTAGTGAATACAAATCAGAGTTAAAACCTGAGTTAAAACCTGAAGTTATGTCACTGAAATGATCATAACTCTGATCCTTATTATTACCAGGCACCTCATCATGACCCAGAAGTGCTGTATTACCAAATACATAGTCATCAGACACTTTTCCAGAGTCCTGGAGCTTCTTTTTCTGGTTAAGCTCTCTCTCATAGGTCAAGAGCTTACTATGAAGCTGGGTTAGTGATAGGTCCTTGAATCCAATTGAGTTTCTCATAACTATAGCAATAGTGTCCCATTTATCTGGTAGTGATCTTAAAAACCTATGGTTCAAAGTTGAATATGGGTAAGTTAGACCAACCAGTTTTAGTTCACTAATGAGACAATTAAACCTCTCAAATTGTTGAGTTAATGACTCCCGTTTAACATGACTGAATGTTTCATATTGTTGGTTAAGTATTTCTCGGTTGTTTTTAATAACCTCTTCAGTCCCACCAAATTGTTCTTTCAGTGCATCCCACAACTCCTTTGCACTGTTACAGTGTAATGGCCCAACATATATATCATTGGGTAGAGCCATGGCCACAATACTGAAGGCCTTGGAATCTAACTCAATTTTCTGAAAATCCTGGTCAGAGTAGTTTTCAAGTTTCTTAGGCTCTTGAACCTTGGGATCTTCAGTACTTGGCACCATCGGAACATGTGGTCCGAAGATAACCGACTTCCAACACCCAGTGTTCTGCTGAGCTAGAACATGGCTCATCCGACGTTGCCAGATATTGTATTCAGATCTGACAAGCATCGGTGGCTTGTTGTTTGTGCCAGTGTTGTGTGGATCGTGATTGATTGAAGCCATTCTCTGATTTTTCAAAAACAAAGTCTGTTTACAAACAGTTGAATCGAAAATAAACTATTACTCTGTTTTCAATCCGACAAACAAACGATATCAATAATTGTGAGCTGATCTGTTTATATTAAATTGATTGGTTAGATGAATTTAATTGACCAAGCTTCGATACCAATTCTTAGGATCTGAGTTTGATTGTTTTGATTGTTTAAGTAAAGATGTGATGAACGAAGTGAATTATAAATGGAAAGTGCAGCGGAATAATAAACTATTAATCAAAACAAGAGAGTAAATGTTTTCTAATCTAAAGCTTTCATAAATCTAATGATTACAATCAATAGTACAAGTACTCCCCCTCAGCCTGATCACTCTGTGATTGTTTGTCTGAGAGAATGTTTTGAGTGATGAATAGAACAGTACAAGCACTGTTCTATTAATAGACAAATCTAAACCACTGATGATCTAACCTGACGTCACTTAAGACAGCGACCTCTAACAGAATAACAAACATAAAACATTTGTTGTATACAAACTACTGTTACATTGTAAAACTCTGAAAGGTAAACTGCTGTTGAGAAAACTCTTATGGTCTTGTATCATTTGTTGGAGCCTAAGTGTCGTTGGCTCCAACAGACCTTTAGTCTTCAGCCCTTTGATCAGCAGTTGTTCTTCATCAGACCTTTAGTCAGCAGTTGTTCTCTAGCAGTTGTTATTCAACAATCCTTTGCAGCAATTGTTCCAACAGTTGTTAAGGTACAAAAGATGTTAGGGTCAACAGTCTTTTGGGAGAAGTATCTTGTAAATGTTGTTTATTGCTAAGGATCAATTGAGTAGAATGTTTTGGCTTTCCAATCATCTGTTCTTCTCCAGGTCAGCAGACCCAACAGAAACATATGTTAATTTGATATAAAAAGGGCCTAAAACTATGTAAACTCACATTTTGTTGCAAACTAGCCACACCTAGTAAGTTAGGAACAAATCTATAACCCATGGTTAACATATGGGACCCATGTTGCAAAACACTCGGGGTTTCCAAAACAGAATATTCCACAAGTACATTTAGGCTTGTCACATACACGGAAACCAAGGCCTACGATTGACGGGTGAACAAAATGATTTAATATACAATAAGAATCTACAACTTACCATGCTCTTAATAATCATAGGGCAAGACTTGTTCGGGCGGTAGCTATATCATATTTTCGGCTTCACTAGACCACGTGTGACACTATCAGGTGAGTTTTACAGCCCCATTTTACTATTTTACATTTCGGGGAATAAACATGCTTCAATACTAGTGTCCTTTACAAGTGTGTGTATATTCTATCATGACTGCCATGTGGAACATGAGACATATTGGTTCATGAGCTCATCGGTCCTCGTACAACGTTTACTATAACCATTAGCTATCAAAAGCTATGGAACACTTTAATAGATCTATTGGGTTAACACCCCCACTCTTGGTTAGTCGCTCTAACCGGTTACATACAAAAGAGTGTTAGTATTCTACTATACATACATTGTCTTTAGTGTACAATGCGCGAGGCATAGCAGTCAAGAGGTTTGGTTATGGGACTCATGGTTTGCACAGTAATCATTCTCTTAGCTACCCTATGATTGGTCATACACGAATTACACATTGCTTTTACTTGTTACAATCAAACCCGTTAACTCACCAACATTATTGTTGACAAATCCTTTATGCATGATTTTCAGGTAACTAATGGAGGGCCATAGGGATTTGAGGGAACGGTTCGAGCATGTACTACGTGGTACCACTTTGGATGGGTCTTGTCAAATCCCATGACATTTTATTTTCAATTCCATGAATTCCAGACACTATTTCATTTTATAAATGTTATCATGTCAGCTTAAGTAATTTATGACAATATCCATCTTTCATAGTGGTACTATCTAAATAAAATGTGTGTTGCTTGAACCTTGTGCTTGAAAACCTTTCAATGGTTACATCCTCGTGTTTCTGCCTTGGCGGGGTGTGACAGATGGTAACAAAAGCTTTGACAGTTTTAGGCTTCTTGCGAGAATCACCCTCTGTACCTTTCCCCTTCTTGAAGTGGGACCACTTACGCTTGTTTCCAGAGCCTTCACCCTTGTTGGATTCCTTTTGGGTCAGGGATACCATGCGTACCGCATTGTCAGTAAGGCTGTGAGCAAGGGTGACAACATGCTGAATGGAAGCTGGAGCGGCGGTGGTAACCATGCTACGAATCTTAGGAGAAAGTCCCCAGATGTATCGTTTTACCCGCTTGTACTCAGGGGTAACCATGTGTGGAACTAGATGAGAGAGCTCGTGAAATCGAGTGGTATAGGCCGTGATGTCCGCACCATTCATGGACAAATTCCAGAATTCGGTCTCCAACTTCTGCAGCTCACTATGCGGGCAATACTTGTCCATCAGCATCGACTTCAGCTCGACCCAAGAAAGATTGTAGGCAACTTCACGAACCAAGGTTTGCACTTGTAGGTTCCACCATGTCAGCGCCTCATCCTGGAAGGTACATGTGACGTACTTGATCTTCTGGTCTTCCTAGAAACCACTGACATCGAGCAGACTCCGTTTTCTCAATCCATCGGACAATACCAATCGCTCCTTCTGACCCACGAAAGTTTCAGGGCTTGTATGCCATGAAAGTCTTGTAGGAACACCCACGTATGGGATTCTCTACTTCTGCAGCGTCAGAAAGATTGGATCGTCAACGACAGGATCGGCATAAGATACGATCAAGACTAGGAAGGAATAGGCAAAAGCTTTACCAGTCTCAGGTTCCTGGGTTCTACGTAAGATTGCAGCGTCCGAACCGCCACTAGAATCGGCGCAGTTCGCATTATGTTGCACAATAGCCTCTACAATTACCCTGGCTAGGTCCGCTGAGGTGGTCGGAAAAGCTTCTTCCTCAGAAGTCGATCGGGTAGTTCTTTTGGGAGGCATGTTCTTCTAATAATGTTGGATCAGTATGCTCTTTAACAGTTTACTTGCATATGAACACTTATGTGTTTTGCAACTTTTGATCAGTTTTGCACAGCGGAATAAGTATGTAAGGTTTCACTATCAACAGGAGTTATTACTCCCCCTGGATGTTTGCAAACTAAAGACAAGTTAATGAGAATCTAAGTATTGAATGTAAATGACAATAAATAAGCAGATAGATTCTCAGTTAATGAAATGGAAATAGCAAGTAAGAGTTTTGAAGGATTTCAGTTTTTAATTAAAAACAATGTCTAAAATAGTGGGATGAACCCATCTATTTATAGACCAGCAGATACATACAACTTGTTCATAACTTTACAGAAAAGCAATACTACAACAGGCTGTAGTCTTGGAACTTGTACAAAATGTTAAAGTAATAATAAACTATTAAACTACTGAAACACAAGGCGGTGGAAGGATTCAATTACAAGTGCTGATGAATGACAAACTACTGATGAGTAGTTTGTCTTCAGTAGTTCTTCAGTAGACTTGTCTGGTTTGACTTCGGAACTTCTGATCTATCTTCTTCAGTAATTGTTGAATCCTTCTTCAGTACTTGTGTCTTCTTTCTTCAGTAGTTCTATACTTAGAATAATTTGTCAGAAGTATGAATTAGACTGAGGTTGGAAAAAGTGGTTTCTTCAATCCTTTCTATCCTTACAATCTCCCCCTGGATTGTTGAAGCCAAAACCTTATCTAATTCCTTATTGTCTTCTTCTTCTGTCTTCAACTATCTTCCATATTTCTTTGAACATGGAATTCTTTAGTTGATTGAGCTGTTCATTTGTGAGAGATCCTTGTTCAGGTTCAAGATGTTGAATTGTAAGCAAGTCTTGTGTTGATAGATTCTTCAGTTCATTCATGGATTTGAAGGCCTTGCTTGAACGATCACTTCTTGTCACCAATACTGAGTTGGAATCAGTAAAGGACCACTTTATGATTAGAAATTTAGATTTGTCAAAATCTGAAGTATAAGGGACCATGCTGGATCCCTGGGATGTTCTTGAGTGTTGGATGTTTTCCACTTCAGTGACTCTCAGGTTGGATTCACTTTTGTCTTCTGTTTAGACCACATCAGGTATTTTAAATGTAGGTAAGTGATGTTCAGTAATTACCTTTGTATGCAGTCTATCAGTTATAGTCTTCTGGATTTGGTAAGCAAATGTTGAAGGATCCCTGAACTGTGTTATCAGAGGCTTTTCTTCAATATCAAAGTCTCCTTGTACAATTGTGTTGCCTTCGAGCAACACCATCTTAAAGTCAGTCTTTGTATTGTCCTCTGGCTTTCTTTTAGTAGCAGGTCTTGAATGTTTAACACCAGAAGTTCTATCTACTGAAGTTGATACTTCAGAAGTTTTGTACTTCTTTGGATTTGCAGCCTTGTCAGCCTTGAATCTTTTATATGTGTCCAATAGTTTGTCTTCTCTCCACTTTGACACTGAGGCTTTTGAACCATAGTCATTGGCTACCAACTCATCAATTATCTCTACTCTCTTTACTTTTCTATCCTTTTCAGTTGCAATGTTGTCAGCAACAAGTTGAGCTCTTCTTGTTAACTCATCTATGGAGAGCCCTTTGAGTGAATAGGCTTTTGTCTTGCTGTTCTTTGTAATAAAAGACACCAGTTGTTGTCTTTTGTCTTCTTCAGCAACTCTTTCAATCTCAGCTTGTCTATTCAGCTCTGCTTCATAAGCTTCAAGCTTTTTAGTGTAGCTCATGTCTTCCCTTGCTTCTAGACTATTCCAGATCTCATCTTCCTTAGCCTTTCTTTGGGCTGCAAGTAAACTCTTCTCTAGTAGTTCTTTGGACATGGAAATTGGAGAAGGGTTTAGTACAGGCTTTGGAGTGGTTGTAGGCCTTGGAATAGGAGTTGGTTGTTGTTCAGTTGGTTTGGAAGGCTATTAAGTTGTTTGTATGTTGGAAGTGTTAACTACTGAAGTGTTGATAGAAGTATCAACTACTGAAGGATTGTCTTCAGTACTTTCTGTGTCTTCAGAAGTTTCTTCATTATGGCCTTGGGAAGGTTCAACTTCAACTTCAGTTCTAGAAATAAGCCTATCTTGATCTTCCTTTTGTTTTTGGGCTTTTTCTAGTAGTTGTTGTTGTTGTAGAGCCACTCTTTCCTTTATCCTGGCTTCCAATGACTCCCTTGGTTCCTTAATCTTCTCCCCCTTTTTGGCTTCATCCACTTCTAGAAGCCTGCCAGGTTGAGAAGTTCTACCAGATAACTTAGCAAGCTGCCTTGTATTGTTGTCTATTTTGTTGGACAGCTCACCTAGTTTGTTGTTTATCACCTCAAATTGGGCTTTGGTTTTCAACTCCCAAGAAGTTGTGAATTTTTTGAGGTGATCAGAGATGAGGGTGTTCATCATCTGGTATAGGGGACCATCTGGGCTGCATAGGTGGTTCAAGTCTATGCTTGATGACCCAGGGAATTGGGTAGGCATTTGTAGTGAGGGGGGTGTTTTTGGGTGATCTTCAGGATGTACTGAAGATGCCACTTTAGGGGAATCAGGGATTAAGTGGACTTTAACCTGATCTGTTGTGACCAGCTCTTTGAGCTTAGAGACACCAGATCTGTTGTCAATTCATGTTTTGTGGAGTGTGTATCATCATCCAAATTAATGGAATCATCTGAATCCCTGATGACATCCTCAATAAGGACATTATCAGTTGTATCATGAGCTGGGCCCAACCTAGTTGTCTCATGAACCTCTCTTTCTTGGTTCTGAGGATTTCCTACCTCAGGCATAAAGCCTTCATCAGTAGTTGTCACAAGTGAGGTCTTAGCTATGTTACTTCTGTCCTCAGGTCCACCACTGGGTGGTAAATAAGTAGTAGCAGCCTCAAATGTACCTAAGGTCTCTAAGTTTGGGTTAGAAACCCTAGT
Source organism: Ambrosia trifida (assembly GCA_028751855.1). Taxonomy (NCBI): domain Eukaryota; kingdom Viridiplantae; phylum Streptophyta; class Magnoliopsida; order Asterales; family Asteraceae; genus Ambrosia; species Ambrosia trifida. The sequence continues at coordinate 76,585,355 of CM054129.1, forward strand.
TCATCCTCATCTCTTGGGTTAGGGCTAAAGACATCCACATTCATGTTAAAGTCTGATGGCTTGCCCCCTGCTTGATGTGGTTGTTGGGGACTGACATGTTCTGATGGGATAGTCTCTTTTAGCCCAGAGAGAAGTTTGGCTATTTCTATGGTTGATGGTTCTGGTTCAGTAGTTTGGGGTAATGTTTCTGCGGTTTCAAAAGAAGGGTGAGTAGTTATGGGTTTCTTGAATTTCTTTCTTTTGAAAAGAATGGTAATGCGGGCTCTTGTAGGGGTGTGAGATGGATGAGACTGAGAGGATGTTTCAGTCATATCTTTAGCAAGTGCAGATTGCACATCAGTAGTTTCAGGCATCTCAACTTCCTGAACTGCCTTTCTTTTAAGGTTGGTGGGTTTTTGTTTTTGTTGTTTGGTTTTCTTGGCCTTTTTGGGTGAGGATTTGGAAGATGATGGTACCATGGGGACTGTTTCTTGTTCCCCTTGGTCATCTTCTGGCTAGGCAGCCGGTTTGTTATGCCTTGAGTATGCCTGTGAGGTTAATGGGTTTAAAACAGTTGTTTTTCCCACAAGCACCTCATCTCCAAGTTCTTTAATTATGCAATGCATTATGAACCTTGGATACAACAAAAAATTCTTTTAGAATTTAGGTGATGTAACACCAACTCATTAAAGAAAAGTGCTGATGCCCTGAATTTTGTTTCATTCACAATGGAATGAAAAATTGGTTGAAAAGTAGAGGTAATCTGATCATAAGATCCAGTTTTTGGACTCAGGCACATGATTATGTAATGAAACAAAAGTTTGTATTTTGGTTGAAAATATTTCTTAAAAATGGTTGCATGTGAGAGAGTACCTTGGTAACCACATTCTGTCATGGTTAAATGAATTTCTGAGTTTGGAAATTCATCTGGTGCATCCACATCATCCAGACCCAGTCTAATTCCCAAAGTAGCCGGTGTGATTGCCATTACTTTCCCTTGGATAGTTGATTTGAGGGAAATTACTTGATCATTCACTGTCACTGTCCCTGCGTTCGCCCAGAACTCATTAAGAGTTTCAGTATGGATTGGAGGATCAATGGTGAGGGCAGTGAAGTATTGGGATTTGACGACTAAATCAATGATTTCATCGTATTGGGACCAGGCTTCATGTTTCTCAAATTAGCCTTTTTGATTGTGTCCCTGTTTTAGTATAAAAGCCATGTGGTTTGTGTGTGGGTGGATCGAACAGTGTTTTTGTTTGCAGGTTAAGGGTTTGAGAGTGTTTGAGAGAGGAGGGAATTTTGATTTTTGAAAGGATAAGTGTTGGAAAAGGTGTTTATCAGAAGTTTTTAACCGCCCTAGGTCAAACTTCTGAAGTGGGAAATGTCTGATTTACCCTTAATGACAAAACTACTGATGAAGAACAACTATCATCAGTAGTTCCCATTTTCTCTTCAGTAGTTTGTTAACAACTTATGAGAATGTTTATAAACACTTTATTCATAACTTCTGAAGTTTATTTTATCAGAAGTTAATCATTTTTCAGAAAATATTCCCATACGGATGTTTTGTACATCAGTAGTTTCTCTCTTTTTGCTTTTCGGAAGTTTTAAAACAGATAGATGTAAGTGAAAATAAAAATATGTGCAGAAAAATAAGGAAACACTTACAAATTTAGCATCCCAAGCATGGATACTAACTTCTGAAATGTTGATGTGCAAGGGGTTTAGTGAATATGTCAGCTATTTGATTAGCTGTTGTCACATGCTTCACTTCAATCTTGCTTTTTTCATAGCAATCCCTTATAAAATGATACCTGATTTCAATATGTTTAGTCTTTGAGAACTGAACAGGATTTTGAATGATGCTAATGGCAGATTTACTGTCTACAAGCAATGGTGTCTTGGTCTCTTTGATTCCATAATCAAGAAGTTGATATTGGAGCCATTGTATCTGTGATGTACAACTTGCAGCTGCAATGTATTCAGCTTCAGCAGTTGAAGTTGCAACAGATGTTTACTTCTTTGATTTCCAGGACACTAGACAGTTTCCCAAGAATTGACAACCACCAGATGTTGATTTTCTTGACATCTTGCACCCTGCATAGTCACTATCTGAAAAAGCTGATAACTTGGTATTGCTAGAAGCAGGATACCAAATTCCAAGTGTAGGAGTTCCTTTCAGATATTTGAAGATTCTTTTGACTGCAATGAGGTGTGATTCCCTAGGAGCTGATTGATATCTAGCACAGAAACATGTTGAAAACATAATATCTGGTCTAGAAGCAGTTAGATATAAAAGGGAACCTATCATACATCTATACATGGTTTGATCAACCTGTTTTCCTTGATCATCTGGTTCAACTTGTGTGGTTGGTGTCATGGGAGTGGAACATGATTTACAGTCTTGTAAAGAAAATTTGTTCAATAATTCTTTAACATATTTAAATTGATGTATAAAAGTTCCATTTGTTTGTTGTTTAATCTGCAGTCCTAAAAAGTACTGCAGCTCTCCCATTGTACTCATCTCAAATTTTGATTGCATGAGTTTCTTAAATTCATCACACAGTTTTGTTTTTGTTGAACCAAATATGATATCATCAACATAAATTTGAACAAGTAAGACATGATTTCCAACATGTTTAATGAAAAAAGTTTTATCAATGGAGCCTCTTGTAAAGTTATTTTTGAGCAAAAAGTTGGAGAGTGTTTCATACCAAGCTCTAGGAGCCTGTTTTAACCCATAAAGAGCTTTGTCAAGCTTGTACAACCACTTAGGATGAGAAGGATCCTCAAACCCAGGTGGCTGACAGACATACACTTCCTCTTTGATTTTTTCATACAAAAATGCACTTTTAACATCCATTTGAAAAACTTTAATTTTGTTGGAAATAGCATAAGCCAGAAATAACCTGATGGCTTCAAGTCTTACAACTGGAGCAAAGGTTTCATCATAGTCAATTCCTTATTCTTGAGAATAACCTTGTACCACCAGTCTTGCCTTGTTCTTAATAATCATACCAGCCTCATCTTATTTATTCCTAAAAACCCATCTTGTGCCAATTGGTAGCTTGTTTGGTGGTAAGGGACAGATTTCCCAGACCTGTTGCTTCCTGAACTAGAGCAACTCATCTTGCTTAGCCTACACCCACTTGTTGTCTTTGAGGGCTTCTTGGTACTTCTTAGGTTCCAACTGAGAAATGAATGCTGAGAAGAAGCAAAAGTTGGAAAGCTGGTTTCTTATGAGAATACCTGATGCAATATCACCCATGATTTGATCCAATGGATGATCTTTGTTTTCAATCAGTTGTTGTAAACCATTGACAGGTGTAGGTGGCTCTTGTACTTCTTCAAACAAACCACTGAGGTTAATAATATCTGGTTTAGCTGTTTGAACATCTTCAGTAGTTGTAGGAGCTGAAACAGATGTTTGAGTTTGTACATCAGCAGTTGTTGAATCAGAAGTTTGTGAAACTTCTGATGGGTTGAAAGTTGACTTAATGACTGTATTAGGAGTCCATGGTGCTGGATACTCATCATCAACCCTTTGATCACCATAATAAGTAGGTTTAGATGAAGTGACAGTCTTTTCAGGTCCGAAATGGAAGCTATCAAGGTCAAAGAGTTCAGCAGGATGTGCTAGAATGAGAGTGTGTTTCAACTCATTGAACTTGACATTGAGTGTTTCTTCTACTATCTTGGTTCTTGAGTTAAAACCCTTGTAGGCTTTTCTAGTGGAAGAGTAACCAAGAAAATAACCTAAATCAACTTTAGCAGCAAACTTTGAAATAGAGTCTTTAATGTTTAGAATGAAACATTGACATCCAAAAGCCCTGAAAAAGGAGATAAGGGGCTTAATGCCATGAAGAAATTCCTAGGCAGTTTTCGAGTGTCTCTTGTTGACAAGGACTCTATTCTGAACATAACATGCAGTGTTGACTGCTTCAGCCTAGAAATACAATGGTAGGCCTGAATCAGCTAACATGGTTCTTGCTGCTTCAATTAATGTCCCGTTCTTCCTTTCTATCACACCATTTTGTTCAGGAGTTCTGGGAACACTGAATTGTCTAATAATCCCTTTAGACAAACAGAATTCATCTAGAGTTTTGTTCCAGAACTATGTCCCATTATCACTTCTAATGGCTTTGACAGATAGAGAATATTGTTTCTCTACTTGTAGAATGAAGAACTTGATGATTCCAGCTACCTCATCCTTGGAAAGTAAGAAGAATACACATGTGAATCTTGAATAGTCATCAATGATGACTAAGCAGTACTTCTTCTTACCAAGGCTCGTGATTTTTACTGGCCCAAATAAGTCCATATGGAGTAGTTGAAGACATGTAGTTGTTTTAGATTCTTCAATAGACTTATAGGAGGACTTATGCTGCTTTCCCTTTAAACAGGATACACAGTGTTCTTGTCACTGGTATACTTTTAGGGGTAGACCTTTGACCAAGCCCATTTTTGTGACTTTATTTATGGTTTTAAAGTTCACATGGCCAAGTCTCCTGTGCCAAAGATCAGTCTCTGAAGTTGATGCCCTTGAGAAGAAACAACCAGTGTTGTTCAGTACTTTGTCCTTTTCAATGTCCACTGCATAGACATTGCCACATCTTTTGGCTATCAACAAAGTATGATCTTCAATAATCTTCTCTATCAACTTCTGGCCTTCTGGTGATATGATCTTGCATGATGTCTTTGTGAATAAGGAAGAATATCCTTTATCACACATTTGTGACACACTCAGCAAGTTGTACTCAAGGTTTTCAACCAGATTGACCTTGTCAAACTGTATTTTTCCAGAAGAGACATTGCCATGTCCTAGCACATATCCCTTGGCATTGTTCCCAAAGGATTCAAATCCTTCCCTTTGACTGATAAAATTGTTTAGATTTAGGAACCCAAGCCAATTTGGCTATGGGTTTGCTCTTGAGAACATTAATAGTTTGTTCTTGACCAGGTTGAGGAATCCATGTCTTTTTGGCAATGGATTTTCATTAAGAGCAATGGTGGTATCCTTTAGAGGACCACCATCAACCTTGGTCATCAGTAGTTGTACCATATTCATGAGATCTTTAATCTCAGCAGTTTGTGAAACTACTGATGACTTGGGTCTAACTACTGAAAGAGAATTTTGAGAAAAAGACTGTTGTTGAGATTTCATCTTTTTCTGAGAAAAGGTGTTGCCTGGTTGTTGTTTTTTGGGAAGGAAAGTTTCTTCAAAATCATTTTTGAGTTGTTTTCCCACAACCAGTTGTGAAATTTTCTTGTTATACTGAATTCCTTTTCTGTATCTACAAAATTCTGTTTTGTGGTTAAATAAACCACAGATTTCACACTCTTTTGCCTTTTCTTTCTCATTTAAAGGCAAATTTCTGACTATCATGATTTGTTTTAGGTCATCAGTAGTTTTCAGTTTTTCAACTCCTGATGTAGATGAAACTACTGATGGCTTAAAGTCAGATTTTATCAGTACTTCTGAAGAACTTTCTTTTTGAGTTTTTAGAAAGTTTTCATGAAAAGATGTGCATTCTTTCTCTTCAGAAGTTTCATTTTTAACAATTTTTTCCCACCTTCAATAGTTTTGGGAGAAAAATCAGTTGGTGTTTTAGTGTGATTGTACCATATGCTAAACCTAACATTTGATGCACTTTGTTTGTTAAGCAGCAGTTGGTACCCTTTACATGACTCAACCCATTTTTCGCAGTCAACCTTGGTGTTAGCAAGCTCTTTTTTGACATTTCCTAGGTCTTCTATCATGATTTTAAGTTGTGCATGGGTTTCAATAGCATTGTTAGTTAATTTAGAATTTTCTTTTGATTTTGCAGCAAGTTTTCTTTCTAAATCACATTTCATTTGAGTAAATTTTCTCTCAGAGCCATTGGCTTTGCCTTGTAAATGCACATTAGTCTCTCTTATGAGAGCAAATGATTCTTTACATGAGTTTGAACAAAGTTTTGTTAAAGATTCTTTTGATACCTGAGACAGGGCAGATTTTGAGGTGCAACCCTCAAATGCCATTAAGGCAAAATTCTTTATGCCATTGTCAGGTTCTCCCCAGTTGATGTCAAAGATTTTTTTGTCTGCATCAGGATTGCACTCAGTTGTGTCAAAAGGAAGACTGCTCCAGTCAACATATCCTGAAGTGAACAGACTTTGTTGTGAGGGTTGCTGAGTTTGTAGAGGTTGTTGAGTAGCTGGAATGGAAGGGATTGATTGTTGGCTCTGCATTTGTTGAGCAGGAATCTGTACATATTGTATTGGTGGCACATATTGGATTTGTGGAGCTTGTGCCTGTACAAAATGTGCACTTCCCTGTGTTCCATTATTCCTATTATAACTAGGGTTAAACTGATTTCCAGACTATGATTGGTTGTAGCTAGAGCTTCTACACTCTCTAGCAAAGTGTCCCAACTTTTGACACTTGTGACATCTAAGCTTAGATTTGTCAAAACCAATTTTTGTATAATTGTTCAGTCCCGGAAATTTCCTTCCTGACCTTTTATAAAATTTGTTAGTTTTCATACTTAACATGGCCAGTTGGTGTAAAATGTCCATTTCTTCTAAGTCATCACTGCTAAAATTTTTCAAATCATCCATGATAAAACACATGTTATCAGCATTTTGACTATATTCATCATTGTCATAAGCTGGGAATGATCTTTCTGATGAGATCCCAGCAGTTATGTCAATGTGGTCAAAAGATCCAAAACTTTTTGAACAAGTAGGTGAGTCTTGTCCTAAAAGTGTTGTACTACCAGGTACATAGTCATCAACTGTTTTACCAGAACTTTGCAACTTTTTCTTTTGATCAATTTCTCTTTCAAAAGTTAGCAATCTGCCATGTAATTTTGTAAGAGTGAGGGAGTTAAAGTCTGGTGAAGATCTGAGAACTATTTTGTAAGTTTCCCATTTTTCTGGAAAAGACCTTAAAAATCTATGAAGCATAGATATATTTGTATAGGTCAGACCATTTAATTTCAACTCAGACATTAATGAGAAAAATCTTTCAAATTGTTGTGTTAAAGTTTCACCATTAATGTGAGTAAATGTTTCATATTGTTGAGCCAGGATTTCTCTAGTGTTGGCAATCACCTTTTCAGTTCCTCCAAACTGCTCTTTTAGGCAGTCCCAAAGCTCTTTGGCACTTTCACAGTGTAAAAGTCCAAAGTAGATTTCATTTGGGAGTGCCATTGCCAACATAGAAAAAGCTTTAGCATCAAGCTCAAGTTTTAGGAAATCTTCTTCTGTGTAGTCTTTTCGGTCCTTTGGTATTTCAACTTTAGTTTCAAGATTAATGTTTACTGGTTTGTGAGGACCATATATCACAGATTTCCAACAACCGGTGTTGGTCTGAGACAAAGTATGTGCCATCCTTTTCTGCCATATGTTATATTCAGAACGAACAAGCATAGCAGGTTTATTGGCAGAACCTGTATTATGAGGATCCATTTTAGAGAGTATTGATTTGTCAAATATCTCTCTAAGTGATGGATGTTGAAAAAGTGAACTTTTAATCCTTTATTGAATATCAATAAGAGCCTGTGTCTGATTCTCAATTTGTTAGTTTGATATTTGATCAGATAAACCAGTGCTCTGATACCAATTGTTGGATCAGTATACTCTTTAACAGTTTACTTGCATATGAACACTTATGTGCTTTGCAAGTTTGATCAGTTTTGCACAGCGGAATAAGTATATAAAGTTTCACTATCAACAGGAGTTATTACTCCCCCTGGATGTTTGCAAACTAAAGACAAGTTAATGAGAATCTAAGTATTGAATGTTAATTAGCAGATAGATTCTCAGTTAATGAAATGAAAATAACAAGTAAGAGTTTTAAAGGATTTCAGTTTTCAATTAAAATCAATGTCTAAAATAGTGGGATGAACCCATCTATTTATAGACCAGCAGATACATACAACTTGTTCATAACTTTACACAAAAGCAATACTACAACAGGCTGTAGTCTTGGAACTTGTACAAAATGATAAAGTAATAATAAACTATTAAACTACTGAAACATAAGGCTGTGGAAGGATTCTATTACAAGTGTTGATGAATGACAAACTACTGATGAGTAGTTTGTCTTCAGTAGTTCTTCAGTAGACTTGTCTGGTTTGAGTTCAGAACTTTTGATCTATCTTCTTTAGTACTTGTTGAATCCTTCTTCAGTACTTGTGTCTTCTTTCTTCAGTAGTTCTATACTTAGAATAATTTGGCAGAAGTATGAATTAGATTAAGGTTGGCAAAAGTGGTTTCTTCAATCCTTTCTGTCCTTACAAATACACATGATTAAAAGAATGAGACACATATCATTGTATAATATTGTCAACATATGCACCAAGAGAACAACTATACAATAAACACTAATGACAACACAAGATCACAATGCATGGAACAACAATAACAATAATAACATAGGGAACCTAAAATACCGAAGCTTTAATAAATAATTAAGCATACTAAATTAGTTTCATGTCATACAATAATAATTTTGGCGTATCGCCTTACAAGTTTTAAACTAATGAATCAAAACATAACATAAAGCATGCTACGGGGATGGGGTGGGAAAAGAGCTGATAAGACTGCGACGGTAACGACCATCCTCGCCTTGATGTCATCCAATCTTGCCTCTAACTCCAAAACACGCTCCTCTGCCGCGACGCGTCCCTTCTCAGCCTCATGCACACGCGTACCCAACTCGGACACTCGGTAGAGAATATGATCTCTGGTACTGCCAGCCAGATACAGGTCGTCCTTAATCCCCTGGACCCTCCCACGCACCACTGTTATCTCCGTGTCGTGACGCCTAATCATGTCATGGACGGAGTAGTGAGTGTGGCATACAGGAGCTAGCTCGAAGCCGGTAGGTAGTGGGGTGTCTGAGGGTGGCTAAGACGGACCTCCAATCTCAAAGGTAGAGGGAGCCTTGCCATCAGTTTCCTCGTCAGATTAAGCTAGGAATCCATCGACAGTCGGCAAATAGGTCCTCCTACGAGTCTGGGACCTTCGGAGAAGCTTCCTTCTAGGTGGCTCTGGGTCCTCTGGAGCTGGTGGATGGGGATAGGCTGGTACGACATCCTCCTCGTCCTATGCCTCACCTGCAGGTACGACATGCTCATCGTTTGAAACAACGTGATCAATCTGCATTTGATCATCCTCGACATCCAAGTCACTAGAATCAGGCTCATAACCCTGCTGAAGAACGTCAGATGGAGGGCTATCCGGTACGATCTCCTCCTCAGAATCCGAAAAATGATAGGGTCGTTTTGGTGTGCCATGATCCTGGAAATCAATGAACACACGTGCGTGTCAGTAATCATGTGGTGTACTTAGTATATCTACTAATGTGTGAGATATGTAACTAGCATGGAACATGCGGAAAACATTTTGAAATCAATTTTTGTTTAGATTATAGTTTGACTCAAAAGAATCTCAGTTCGCTATAACCTCGTGCTCTGATACCAATCTGTCACACTCCGCCAATGCGGAAACAGAAGGTGCGACTTCGAGCACAAAGGTCACACGAGCATTGATTAAAATAAAGCGGGAACTTTCATTAAACAACCAAATTTGTTCATCATAGGGTTAATTGTTTAAAAATAAAACCATTGTATGTAAATGTCTAGTATCAAAACAACAACACAACGGTCTAAAAGAAGGTATCCCACAAATGCTTGCAAGCGACCCCTGCAAGTTCCACTATCCATGCTAATTTCCTGAAAAACATGCATTAAAGGAAATATAGGTCATCAAAAAGTTGAAGAGTTCATGGGTTTTCTATATGGTGGACATATAATCCAAAACCGACTAAATCATTGCCTAGCTAGGGCAACAATCAATATGTGATCTGATATGAGCCCATAACCAAACCTTGAAAACTTGTGCCTCACCCATTGTACACTAAAGAGAATGTAATAATATGAAATACAAGCACTCTTTTGATATCTGTCATCCGGTCAGAGCGAGTGACCAAGAGTGGGGGTGTGAACCCAATAGATCTATCCAGGTGTTTCATGGCTAAGTCCATAGCTAATAGTTATGGTATTATGTATGACACGAGGGCTTAATGGATCCTAAACCGTAATGTCTCATGTTCACATAATAGTCATGAATTGTAACTGAAAACTCTACGCATGTTTACCCCCCGGAAAAATGTAAAAACTGTAAAAAGGGGTCGTGAAATACTCACTTGGTATCTGGATGCTAGCTGTGCTGAATCTGGTACGGTTTGTCTGGTCTGGGATGCCCTAAGTTCATTTAAAGGAAACCTTAAGTCTATGTTGTGTTCTAACTACCATGCAACTGTTCACTCGACTGGGACACCTATGGAGTAGAGGCTTCTGTACCACTATCCACGTGTGTTACACGCTGTATGTGTCAGAAAATGTTCGTTTTGTCGTTAAAGTGACTATGTTTAGTCTATTTTTGGTAAATCCGGTGTCTTGACTTACTAAATGTTACCGAGTGTCACTTATATCTCAGTTATGTAAGTCTAGGGTGGCACATGGACACACCTTTTGACAATTTTGTATAAAAATGGCATCTTTAAGTATTTTGTCCTTGATTATACCCACATGTTAGTGTATGTAATTGTTTTCCATGAAAATTCTTGTGTTAAGCTTGTTAGCACATGTTTTTAGTGTCCTTAACACATGTTTGTAAAATAAGCTTTAGTGTAAGTTATAAAAATAAACGATTTTGGCTTAGGCTTGGGCCGGCCTCGACCCCATACTATCACGCATACACTCATGTGTATCTGTGGGGGTACGTAAGTGTCCATATATGGGTTCTAACATGTATGAAATCGTATATATGTGTGAGTGAGTATGCATAAGCTAAAACATTGAACTTTTAACATAAAACTTATGTGTTTCAGTTAGTATAACTTGAAAAACTCATGGTTATAGTGCGTGTGAATGTGTGTGCCTCGGGTGAACTTCTCATGGTCGAGCATTTATACAAATGAGTGAATAAGGGTTCGGTTGTTTATACCTCGGGTGTTATAGTCGAAAATTATAAAAGAAAACAAGCTAACTCCTTGCAATGCAAATCCTAGATACTTTCTAGATACTTGGAGCTCCTAAACAATGATGGTGTGCGATCGAACAAGCCTCTTGGGTGGGTTTACCCTTCGGCCGAGGGGGTACAAGAGGAACAAGAGGAGTGTTTTCAAGTGTTGGTGGAACTTATGATGCTGTGGTGTGATCACAAGTATCCTAAGAGTCTCTATATATAGCCAAAGGGTGGGAGGGTGGCCAAGAGCTCATTGGTGAACATTTGAGATAAGTCAACCTTTACTTTCTTGGAGTGCATTTCACTAGGGGCCTTGCAAGTGAAAGAAGTTGACTTGGTGATTTTGGTGGGTTGTGTAGGGTGTTCGGCCACAACATATCATGGGGAAGGGCATTCTCTTTTTGTGGCAAGGTTGAAAAGATTATCATGCTCGTGTGATTTGTGTTTTGCTATTCTAGTATAAAGGTTTAACTATTGTTGTAGGTGATTGTGTGCACTCTTCCTTGGGACTCTTGGGGGCCGAAATATCATGGCGAAAAGAAAGAGTTTGTGGCAAGTCTTGGTGTCTTGGATGGCCATGTGTTTTGTGTTGTTTCCATGCTTGTGTACATACCTAGGAACTTGAAATAGAAGGTTGTCCTTGGATGTATGCATGCGTGTATATGTATATGGTGTAGATGTGTAGGCTAGTTAGGTTCCTTGCTTCACTTAGCTTGTCTTGGGAACACATGGGCCGAAATATTGTGGGTGTAATTGAGCAATTTAGAAAGTCAAAGTTATCTAGGTTCATGTAGTGAGATTACAAGGTCTCTTGTTAGTGAAACACCTAGCTTCTTGGAATTATTGGATGGTGTTGTAGTGATCAATGGCCATGGGGAAAGAAAATGTGATTCTTGTGCTAAGTCAACATGACTTGGAGGTTGTGGAATGTTTGTGGATGCCATTCTTGTGTAAAAACTCTTGTTAGGATAAGGATGGTGACTAGTAAATGAGTGTGCATGTGTATATATATATATATGGTCGTGTGTGTATATACATGTATATGTGAGGTATTTTGTTATTTCCAATCATGTGTTGGTAACCTCATATGAATAAATATTGTTTGTCTTTGTTCTTGTCAGGTCAACAAAGGTGAAATCGTATGTTCAATTGCATGGTTTTGAATAGGTTTCCTGTAGTCTAGCATGACTTATTGGACTAACTAAGGCATTGGACTAACTAGTGCATCTACTGTTAGACTATATGCTTTGGGATTAACCCGTTGGAACCCTGTATAGTCCAACTATGATAACATGTAATGATATGCACACTGTATACATGTAGCTAAGTGTACGGATATGACCTGTGATTTCGACGGGTGTCAAAAGAAACGAACCGCCCCAGGGGCTAAGGACCCAAATGTGTCGAATGCAAATGGAAGGAACACATGCGATTCTCTAGACATGCTGCCTTGTGCTTTGCCACCATCCTAGCTTACGCCCTCAAAACTGCTTGTCCCGGAATGAAGCCACTGTCTCTCAACCCCACCAACGGGGAGACCCCAGTGATGTCGACACATGCATGCTTGCCCCCCGCCCAGCCAAACACAAGGATATCCGCATGACGTAAGGTAGATCTCCCCTCTCGCGGATCAGTCAGAAAGTTGACAGGTGCTTCTTTCTTGGACGAGATTCCAGCGCGTCTAAGCACGTCCCATAAAACATCCCTAACCAGTCATGACGATACTTGAACCATGGTAATTCCTTACAGTGAAGGGCATGCTCGCCAAATCTATCCAAGCAGGCTTTTTTTGCAAATGGGGCATGATTCGTCTGGAGGGAAAAGAGGTACCATGAGCCGGTATTTGAGGATGGCCCGATATTCAACAGCTGACATCCGTTGCCCAAGACCTTCAATGGGCACAACGGACAGAAAATCCTGAGCATGGCCCCCCTTGAGATAAGCAAGAACTGCCTTTTGATGCAGAGTCATATCAAACCGCTCCTCCATATCCAGTACGTGTTTACCATAAAGAGCGATCGCCAAAGAGCGATCGCCAAGGTTTGTTTAGGCTTCTTGGGGGCGGTCTCCTTATCAGCAAAGCCAACTAGATCAAGGTCTAGAAGAGGGGTTTCAATATTACAAAGCGTAAGAGAGTAGTTAGGAACCACCCCCACGACCCCAGCGCTTCGCAAGATGTGGTCTTGTAATTTCCATGACTGGGCCCTGGACGCCACAAAGGCAAATGCGGAGACGTCCTCTGCCGAGGAAAGCCCTAGACCCCCGTAACGCATAGGGAGGGAAGCCAACCTCCACTGGAGGTCCCCAAAATGCGGCCCTCCGCAGACAACAATGTTTTCAATTGCCTCCCGCGGGCCTGCATCGAAAATGGACACCGCCTCGATGACGTGTTCAGGCTGACAAGTCCAGAGCCCAAACACTAATTTAGTAACCCCCATGCAAGAGCGCAATAAAAGGAGCTAACTTTGGGGGTCCCTCAGGCCCGGTAGGCGTTTCATAATATCAACAGCCCGTAAAGCTCTTTTAGTCGCCATAGACCGAATAAACCCGGCATCCCAACTAACCGCTCCCCCAAGAAGTTTAACCCCCCCCCCCCCCACCCCCGGACAGGCCTGCTAATCTCACTAGGGAATAAACCTAGTACTTTCTTCGACCCATTGCATGACAGCCAAAAAATCTCAGTTTTCCGAATATTAATCCTAGAGACGCCCCTTCAGAGCGGATAATACCCAACGCCCTAGCGACTTCCTCTGCCCTACCAATAATAGTGTCATCGTCCAAATACCAAGCATGGAAGGGCAAGGAACAGGCATCCTGCACCCGACTGATGAGCGGATGGAGGACCAACGCAAAAAAGAAGGGGCCCTAGGGGGTCCCTTTGCTGCACCCCTGTAGTAGCCCCAATATGAGTATCTCCCACGTATAACCTAGCGGGATGGCATATAAAAAATAAACCCACGAGAAGATGGATGGGCATCTGCAGCTAACCTCCCTGAGAAGGGTCGTACGGTCCACCATGTTGAAGGCATTGGAAAAATCGATAGTGAGCATAGCCAAGGACCCGCCAGAATGGAACGTGCTCAGAAACATGTTAGCACTATGCAGCACCGCTTCTACCCCATCAAGGACCCCCACCCCAAATTGAAAATCCCCTAGATAAGTAGCCATCTCTTTACCAACCTTACGCATAGCGACTTTCGACACAAATCTTCTCCAAATGGCCCCCACCAAGATGGGCCTATCCCGTTGTCAGGTTTTAACAAGGGGGTCAGCGGCGCCGAAGCAATGAACTCCGCCAGAGCTTTAGGGCAGAGCCCTCCAAGCCAAAAGTTGACAACATCGGTGATGGACTTAAGGAGCCCGAAGGCGGTTGGGGACCCCTGGCCACAGAAAGCGTCTAAAATATGCTGAGCCCGCAGGCCATCCCTCCCACATGATGTCCCTTTCGGAAACGATTTAATACATTCTAGCACACAATCAGCGTCCACCTGCAAGGCAGGCACGGATGGCACGACAGAGGGCAAGGTCGGGGGTCTACAATGAGGTGTTTATCTATCAAGGCTCTCAAGGTATCCCCCCAGCAGGCGCGACCCCTGAGGAACATAGGACCTTGACCGCCGCTATGTAATGGCTATCTGTCACCTTCCGAAGGCACTGCTTAATATTTCCACACCCCTCTTCTTCATCGTCAACCCCTGCCCTTCGAGAAACCCTCTCAACGGGGATTTCAGTATGATTTAATTTACATTTGGTATTGTTGCTTTAAAAAATTATATACACCATAAATAGGGTTGTTCACGAGCCGAGCCAAACCGAGCGACCTTTGCTCGTGCTTGGCTCGTTTACAAACCAAACCGAATCGAACTGAACCGATCGGCTCATTTACAACCGATCAGGAAACCGAGCGAGCATTGTTCGAGCGCACATTTTTTCGAGCGAGCGACGAGCGGCGAGTGTTTTCTGACAACCATAAATTTGGGATGTTTCCTTTAATATTCTCGCTGCCTAGTGATGAATGAGGTTCGACCGTTCGAGAATGAGGCTCTAGTTGAGGCCAGTGAGGTGATGAGCATACTACAGATAACAATTGTTGCGTTGTGGCGTAGGTTGATAGCTGGAGATGATTGATGGTGGGCAATTAATGGGAATATGAAGTCAAACATGTTATTTCACGACTTAGGGTTTTATGATTAAATTTAGTGTTAAGTTATCATTGGGTTGACTGAGGCAATAACTATAAATATAATTGTATATATGCATATTGAGCCAAACCCAATAGAGTGGCATGTATAAAACTATAAATATAAATGTTATTAATGTGTATGTATATAATTATATATATAATAAATTAATAGAAATCATATCGAGCCGAATCGAGCCGGGCGAACCTTTGCTCGTGCTTGGCTCGTTTACAACCGAGCGGAAAATCGAGCGACCAATTTCCAAGCAAATTCCGAATGAGCGACGAGCGATTGACGAGCGCGGAGCGTTTTGAACAGCCCTAACCATAAATGATGTAAAAATATTATATCTGAAGACGTGCACATAAATACATAATCGATATTAGTGTTAAGTTGACAAATCACCGACTTGTCGAGCATCAATAAGCAATAAATTTTGAGTTTGGAATTTTCCAAATATTCTGATTCTTTTTAAATTTTTAATAAAGGTGACCCAACAATACTTGGATGTGTCTGTGTTAGTTCTAAATGTTTATAAACTACGTAACAAAAAACAAATGTGAATCGAGTGTGAATTGAAATCAGGTGTAAAACTAAAGTTTTGAATTAAAAAACAAAGAAGCTAGATTTGCACTTTGTGTACCGGTTTTTTACACATGATGTCAAACCCAAATAAGTAAAATTTATTGAAAAAAAAAGTGATGTAACGTTTAAATTTACTCACATTTATGTTGCATGAGGTAAGATGTAAGTTCTTTTACGCATTATTTTAAAGTAAAAAAAAAACTAAAACAAGTACATGTGTAGAGGTGCAAATGGAGCTTAAAGAATTAGAGGAAGAGGATTTATGAATTTGGTCCGAGTGTAACAACAAGATCGCTAAGATTGAGGCTGATAAGGCTAGAGATCTTAGACAAAAATCTCGTGTCAAATGGGCCGCCCTTGAGGATGAGAATTCTAATTTCTTTCACAATGTTGTCAATGATAGAAAGGCTAGAAACTCGATTCCGGGTATTATGGCTAATGGTGTTTGGGTTACGAAACCTTCCTTGGTTAAGAAAGAAGTCCTACGCTTCTTTAGAAACCATTTTTCCGATTCTATTCCTAATTGGCCTCTTCTTGTGTGTACGGGTTTGATGAAATTAAATGAACAGGATGGGTTTTCTGTGATTAATTCGTTTTCAAAACAAGAGATCAAAGATGCGGTGTTTGATTGTGGCTCTAACAAGGCTCCTGGCCCGGACGGTTTTAACTTCCGCTTTGTTTAACGTTTTTGGAGTTTGTTTGAAGAGGATTTTTATAATATTATGGTTGATTTTCATGATACAGGTTATATTAGTCCAGGCTGCGGGTCTTCTTTTATTACTCTTATCCCCAAGGTTAAATCGCCTTTGGGTCTTCGAGATTATAGGCCTATTACTCTGGTTGGGATGATTAGTAAGGTGATTTCCAAAATCCTTGCTAATCGTCTTAAAAAGGTGTTGGGGCAGGTCATTTCAGAGACTCAATCAGCTTTTTTTATCTCAACGACTTATTCTTGATGGTCCTCTTATGGTTAATGAGGTTTTGGATTGGTTGAAGAAAAGAAATAAAAAGGCTTTTATGTTGAAAACAGACTTCGAGAAGGCATACCATAATGTTAACTGGAACTTTTTGATATCTATTTTACACCAAATGGGTTTTCAACCTAGGTGGTGTGACTGGGTTAAAGGCATCTGTCTTTCCTCTAGAGCCGCGGTGTTGGTGAATGGTTCACCTACCTTTGATTTTCGGTGCCAAAAGGGTCTTCGCCAAGGTGATCCATTATCGCCATTTCACTTTTTGATCGTGATGGAAGCTCTTTCTTGGTTACTTAATAAAGCTAAGGAGATTGGAGCCTTTAAAGGTATTAGCTTATCTAACGGGGAAGTAGAGGTAACCCATTTGTTTTATGCGGATGACGCTCTAATTTTGGGCGAATGGTCCAAGGATAATGTTAAAAGCATCGCTAGAATCCTTCGTATTTTTTACATATGTTCGGGTCTTCGTATTAATTTACATAAGTCGAATATTTATGGAATTGGTACGGAGGATTTTGAGGTAGACAATATGATGGAATTCTTGGGGTGTAAGAGAGGTGTTGTGCCGTTCACGTATCTTGGTATTCAAGTTGGGGCTAAGATGACTCGCATAAGTAGTTGGAATTCTGTTTTGGACGTTATTAGAAGCCGGCTTGAGTCTTGGAAAGCGAGGTCTTTGTCTATAGGAGGGAGACTAGTGCTCATTAAGTCGGTTTTTGAGAGCTTACCCGTTTATTATTTTTCTCTATATAAATCCCCAAAATCGATTATTGAGGCTATGGAGTCTATTATGAGGCGTTTTCTTTGGGCCGGATCTTATATGGAGAAAAAAATTTCTTGGGTTGCTTGGGATGTTGTTACTTCTCCAAAGAAAAATGGTGGTTTGGGTGTTACCAAGTTAGAAGCGGTTAATGACGCTCTTATGCTCAAATGGACTTGGAGAATTAAAAAAGAAGGAAATACTCTGTGGAAGAAAATTATAATGGGTTGTCATGGGTCTAGTAGGCCTTGGTCTTCTATTCCTTGTGCGGCTTCCTCTTATGGTTATTGGAAAAGTATTGTGAAGGTTAGTGAAAGAAGAGCTCCTAATGGTTTGCCCCTCAATTAGTTCTTTGTTTCCGAGCTTAGAGATGGTACCACTATTAATTTTTGGGGAGATAATTGGCTTCGGGATACTCCACTTCGGCTTTTATACCCTCACCTTTTTAAGCTCGAGAGGAATAAATGGGTCAAGGTATCATACCGAATTCAATGTGTTAATAATTACAAAACTTTGGTTTGGGATTGGCGGTCGTCTCCTTCTACTTTCGAGGAAGTAACGGAGATGTTTCAGCTCCTTGGAGATATACACGATTTTACATGGAGAGGAGGTCAAGACTTGTGGAAATGGAAGCCGGCAAATGATGGTTTATTTTCAGTTTCATCAGCCAAGAAGATTTTGCTCAATAATGATCATGGGGGTAATGTAACATTTCGTGTTTATTAAATATACGTTACGGATTAAAACGACAAACCTTATTATTATTATTTTTGGTGTTATTTTGAACCCCAATACAATGATAATTATTTATACATATATGTATATATATATGTATATATATATATAAAGGTTTATAATAATAATAATAATAATTCTAAAATCAGTTTTGTTGGACAAAACCAAGCCCACACCCGGCCCAGGTCTGAGCCCAACAATCAGACCGGCCCACCAAGAGCCCAACTACTCCTCCCCTTCACTGTTATTAAAAAAAAAAATGATGAGTCCTTGCTTGGTATCGAACCCGAGCCAACAACACACAACCCGCACACACTAACCAGCTGACCTAGCCATCATACTTGATTCAAACCCGGCGCTTTTTAATTATATCACTGATTTAAATCGTCACAGTTGACTTGGAAAGTCAACTGTGACACACGACTTGCCATAATCAATCGTCTTAACTCGTGATTTGCACATTTTTGGAATCCTTACACGATTATCGGCCCTTTCTGACTAGGATGCACGTTAATTATCAATCAATTGATAATCAATTTACCAATTACGCGTATAACATTGAATGTTGGTCAATTCTTGCCATTTCATCAATCCAGTGTTTAACCCTATAAATTGAACATTGTAGGACCTTCACAACTCGCCATTACACCTCTCTCAATCCCCAATTCTTCACAAAATCCTCTGTTTTAAACTATACGATTCGTGTTTTGACCTTCTCCTTGACCGAACGATTCTGTATCAAAACATGTTTGTAAGTTCATTGTTTTATGTGGGTTTTGTTCATCGGCATTCACACATTAATAGCCCTAAGATTGATTGGGCTATTGATGTGTGAATCAGACAATTGATTAAACTAGGGTTCGTAACATTTGATTTGGGGATAAACTGTTTTAGTATAATGTATTTAATTTAATTAAAACTGAAATAATCACAACCACTGGTCTGGACCAAGTGGTTGTCATTGATGCATGCCTCCTGAGCCATCCGGGTTCGAGTCCCGGCAATGGCGATTCTTTTTGTCTTTTTTTTTTATGTTTTACAAATCAAATAAATTTATATATTATACATTTAATCTTATAAATTCGTTTTTAATTATTAAAACCCTTTTATAAATTCTAAAAAAAATTATTTTTAACTAATCTGATATAAATGTTTCATCTACAATTTTTAGTTTTCTGAAATTAATTTATTTAATATATATATAATAATTAAATCAATTTTATTCTATTATATTTATAAAAATCCATTAAAATATCAAAACAATTTTATAAATTTCCACAAAAATTATTCTGAGTTTTTATAACATTAGGCTTTTCAGAAATGATTTTTATTTCTGAAAAACCATTTATTTAATATTTTAAATCAATTTTTGTTAGATTTAATCATAATTAAATCATAATAAATCCAATTTTTAATATTTTTGCACCAAAATTTTATACAAATTATTTCTGATTATTTAGAACAGAATTATGAATTTTAAATTTATAATTCTTTAATTTTAATATTTTTAAATATTAAAGTGAAATTTTGACAATTTGTTATAAATAGAATTAATATTCTATTTTAAAGAAAATAATTTTATAAAAATTATTTTTATACTTTAAATACATTATTGTGACCATATTAACTTTAAATTTCCTAAAAAGATTTTTGTTATTTATTTATTAATATTCCCTCAATTATCAAACGTTTTTGATATTAATCAAACAAGCATTTATCCTCAATTCGAAACCCTAGGAACTTATACATTTGTAAACTTGATAGACTTAGACATATTTATTACCTTATTATAGGGTGATACTTGATACATTTGGGCAACACCATATTTCAATTTTTCAACCGATATAACATTTTGCTAAGGTGAGTTTTACATAGCCCCTTTTCTATTTTATCACCATTTTTGGGGTGAAACATGTTACAACATTCTATATGCAATTCAATCATCAATGTGTCTATGTGTATTTCTATGTTGCATTATGTCTTGAACATGACTAGGGTAAGCACAATTCTAGCATAAACATTCATCAGCCAAACGGTCGGTATACATTGATAGATCTATTGGACTGACAATCCCACCCGGATACGTGCCTCCTACAAAGGTTGCGTGGGTGTTTGTTACTGCAATTTAAATGAGTGAACCATGAGCGTATGGGATGTACCACAATACAACAGTCACAATGGTTGATTATGCACACGATTTACTTCTAGTATGTTTTTACATATGGACTAGATTGCCATGACACATGAATTGCACAACAATTTTATTCGATTATCAAAACCTATGTAATTCTCACCAACTTTTGTTGACCCAAAATATTTTCAACTTTACATGTTTCAGGTTCTACTTGCTTGAAGATTTGATTGATGCTTGAAGATGTTTTTATAGTTTAATTCAATTTGATGTACAAATTCTTAGAACAATTGTATGTAACCTATTTAAGTTATTTAATGAAATTTATTATTCACCATGAGCTACTGAACAATCATCAATACGTGACATCCCGATGTTTCCGCCATCGGTTGGGGTGTTACAGGTAATGGGTCGGTTATTAAATGGAAAGGATGGGTGCCTCTTAAATGTAAAATTATGGTGTGGCGGGCGGCTCTTAATCGGCTCCCTACTATTGCAGAATTAATTAAAAGAGGAGTTGATATCGCGCAATCTGATTGTTTACTTTGCCAAGCTGATTTGGAAACTACCCTTCACATATTCACTGGTTGCATTTTTACTCATGAGGTTCTTTTCCGAATTGAGAATTGGTGCCGCCTACCTCATAGTTTCTTTTTGGAGGTTACGGATTTAATTCGGATGCCGGAGACTCTTGCTTATTCGAAGGATAATAAATACATCTTAAGGGGCATTATTTATACCACTATGTGGGCGTTGTGGAATGAACGTAATGCTCGGGTCTTTTCTTCTCAGAAACGAAGTCCTATTGAGGTGGTGGAGAACGTCAAGTCGACGTCTTTTTTCTGGATTCGCCATAGGTTTAGAAGGAAAAATGTAGATTGGAAGAGTTGATGTTTGTTTCCTTTGGTTTGACGTTGTTTTGGTTGTGTGCTCGTAGGTCCTTGTTTTGAAGACCTGTGGAGTTGTTTTTAATGAAATTATATTTTCAAAAAAAAAATGTAAAGTGATATACATAAATTCATGTCATGTATTGCTCAACAAAACCTGATAAAAGTCTCTATAATAAAAACAATAAAAAAACCATTAAACTAGTTATACCTAAATCCTAATTCCACCTCATTTGAGGGTACAAACTATCACTTTCTCATTACACTTTAAAGTTGCGATGTCAAGCTGAAAAAAAAATACAAATTGGTATCAAATGATATTTTATGATGATGGTATGTGAATCTAATGTTTAAAGTGAGCATATGTTAATAATTGACGTATCTGTTCAATTTTCACTGAATAAAACAATCAATAGGTAAATAAATAAATATGATCTAACTGTTAATGACTAAAAAGATTGTGAGATAGTAACTTTTTATGTCTTCAAACTATTTTCTTTACTCATATACAGGGGCGAAGCTTGGTTCGTAAATCCGGGGGGGCCGGACTCAACCCGAATTAAATTTACCTACGAAAATCTCATATTTTCACTACTGCGCCAAAAAACAGGGGGGCCAGAGCTACCTCTGGCCCTAAGAAAGCTTCGTCCTTGCTCATATATAACTTAAGTATCTATTTGATTAATCACCACATAAAAAAAGTTGGGTTTTTTTCTTTTTTTTTTTTTTTTTTTTTTTTTGTATATAACACTATTGTACATGTTTATATATGTTTAATAGGTCAAACACTTATATTATAGATAAACAAATTAAGTAAGACATGTTGGAATACACGAAGTTAATTCAATACTGGTTATGATTAGTATTTCTTTCTTTTTTTTAACGGCAAGTGGTGCAACCGGTGGAGTTTCGGCTAATACCCTGGGTTAGCCTGTACAGATTATTCATTCCACCAGGATTGGGGATCTCCGTAGGTGAAACCCCCCACATGTGGTAAATATGGCTCCGACAAAAATCGAACCCTCAACCTCCACTCTAGCTCTAGCTCCCCCATTTCTAACATGAGAAACATGTAAGCTTTGTTCAGATTGAACAATTCTAACACCTTAACTTAAAACTTGTTACCCCGTCAACCCCTTAACCTTAACTTAAAACTTGTTAACCCGTGAACCAGATAAGTTTAACACCTCCCAAAAGGCCAAAACCCAAATAGTCAAGCCGCTGTAGTGAAAGGGACAGCTTTGTTTGACAAGGTAAATGAAAATCAGTGGGTGAGCTGGAAACAAGGAGCCAAGCCTATTAATATGGCTGGTTACACTTCCACGTGACTAACTACACCAAACCACGGAACACTTCCAGCATCCCCGCGTTATCAGCCGTTAATTATTAATATTTATTTATTATTCAAGCACTTATTTTAAAAGGTTAATTTCAACATCATAATTATACAATATTTTTTTATAATTATAAAAGTTGTTTCGACGTATAAAACAATTTCTGTGGATTTTACGAATGATTTCATTTTAATTTATAAAAGTTAACAATTTTGAATTAATTACTTTTTTCATTTGTAAAATTCTGATAGCATTTTTTTTCCTACCGCAGGAATAAACTCTAAAATATTTAATTTTCAAACACGGAAATGGTATGGTCGATTGGTGATAAATACTGTCGTTATCGTTATCGTGGTAGAATTAACGAATAACGATTAATACACAACGCCCTACTTACGATGTGTGCATATAATGTATATATGTGTGGCCCTCGGGGGACAAAAGTAAAGTTGCACTAGTTTTAACGTTATTTTACTAATTTCATCAAAATAACGTTAAAAACGACGGACGGTTAATCATGCATCATGTGGTGGCGTTGATAGCCAAAAGACAAAGGGGTACATGCACCGATCGGGTTTGTCCCGATTGCTAAGTGTTCTGTGCCTTATGTCCAAGGCTTGATACCAAACCACATCGAGTCGGGGGTCTCACTGGAAGCAGCCTCTCTATTCTTAGGGGTAAAGGTAAGACTGTCTACATCTTACCCTCCTCAGACCCTACCTTAGCTTTGCTATAGATAGGATTAACTGAGTATGATGATGATGATGATGATGTTGATGATGATGATGATGATGATGATGATGATGATGAACACAACAAAAATACACAACAAAAATCATTCGGATATAATTTAAACTAGATTATACTCCGGGAGCGTCCTGGGTTGAGAAATTTAATATGATACATCAATTTTACATATGAAATAGACTGATGTGTAACTCTAATGTTAATATCTAACCTAAAACAAATTAACAATTTACAACTCCAATGCTAACACCTAACTTAAAAGAATGTAGAACTTTAATGTAACTCTAATATTAACACATATCCTAAAAACTAAACAAATGTACAACTCTAACATACTAATATTGATACTTAACTTAAAACAACGTATAACTCTATTAACCTATTCGGCTCTGTTTGAAAAAAAAATTCATATTTACTGATTTGAATATAATTAGTGACTTGCCTATACATGATTAATGATTTACCTGCACACTTTGTGTTTTTTTTCCTGTATGAACAAAACCCCACAAAAAAATTTCTCCGTTTTTTATATAGCACTATGGTACTCGTTGGAAAGATAATAAAATGCTCGTTAATTTGGTGTAATTTTTTTTCTTTAAAAAATCTCGTATATTAAAGATATTAACGTTTAAAAATTATGGGAGGAAACATGAGGGTGAAAAATCCAATTTTGTTTTTAAATTATTTTTTTCCTAAAATATCTCAATGCCACATGGGATGACTCATGGCACACTCAAAGAAGAGAATACCTCTTTGAGTGTCATGTTATTAAAATGGCTTTGGTTTATTATATGTATAGATTAAGAATTACAATGAATAAGAAAAAAATTACATCGTTAGTCTTTGTGGTTTCCATCAAGTTTTAATATCAGATACTAATGTTTTATTGTAACATCTTATGGTATTAAAGTTCTAATTTGTATCAATGTCGAGTATTATTCACTAACTTATTTAAAAGTTAACTGATTTGACACTCACGTGAGTTACACGTGAGGGTATTTTGTTCCATCCAATTTTGCCAATTTAAAAACGATTATTAATAAATAAAAAAACAATCCATACAAAACACTGATAACTTCTCTTTCCCTCCCTGTTTCAACACCTCACACATTCTTACTCAATCGACCATTCCAAACACGATTACAACCCACAATCATGGTGTTCTGCAAATGCGGCAGGCATGCTGCAATCAAATATTCCTGGACTGAAACTAATCCAGGGCGTTAGTTTTACAGTTGCGCTCAACTGGTATGTATTTCAAACCCTAACATTTGCCACATTTAATCTAACATATTCCCCGTTTGATGATAATGTTAGCACATTATATGTTTCAACGTTCAAGTTGATCGTTTTTTTGCATCGGTTGAGCCCCATTGTGCAATCGTACAACCCAACTCATTAAAGGATTAGTGAATTCAAAGGCTCATCTTAAGATGAAAGTTAAGGATTTGAAAGAAAACCTTTCACCGAAAGCAAAGATCAGTTTTTATGAAATTAAAAGACAACAATTGTATAAAAATTTACAAGATAAATCAATAAATGTTAAAAGTTTTCATCAAGCCAAAGATTTTATTGACTACATTGAGACCCAGCCCAGAAATTATGGACAAGGCCTAGGATATGTAAAAGGGACAAACTCAAACACTAAAACTGTTTTCACAAAAGCAAAAAAAGATACATCCGGTATTGAAAAGTCAAATCTAAATGAACCAGATAGATCACTGAAAACAAAAACAAGCCTAAATTTTCCAAAAATGGATCAAGAAATTCCAGAAATTTGGAATTCAATATCAGATAAAACATCTGATATCAATTGTTGCATGTGTGCTGAAATTCTGAAAGTAGTCCAAGCACACATCACCAGGAAAACAGACAAGGACTCTTATATTCTTGCAGTAGAAATCTACAAGGATATGAAGAACAACACAAGTGTTGAGAAACTATACTTTAAATTAGTGCCCAATAAGAGAGGGGTACCAAAAAATATCTAACTCTCAACATTGCAGGACCTTCATGTGCCCCAGATTTGGTATAATGATTCTGGAAGCTCCAAGCACATGACAGAAAACAGGAGCCTATTAAGTAGGTATGTAGCCAGAGTTGGTCAATTGGTCAACTTTGGGAATGGAATAAAGGTAGGACCTTAGGTTATGGAAACATTACTATAGGGCCTTTGATCATAGAACACGTTTCATATGTTGAGGGATTAAACTATAATCTGTTAAGCTGTGGACAGTTCTGTGATAAGGGCTTTAAGGTAATTTTCTGGCCTGGTAAATGTGAAGTCATAGAAAGCTTAGATAATGTGGTATATTTGATAGGGAAAGAATAAGAAAATCTATTTATTACTTTGAGCTGAATGTCAAACTGAGAAAATAACCTTTGTGTTTATTTTCTCAAACATCTAGTGATAACTGGATATGGCATAGGAAACTTGCACATGTAAATTTTAAAAGTTTAAACATCCTTACCAATAAAAAGCTAGTAAAAGGCCTCCCTGTCATAAAATTAAAAAAAGGAAAATATATGTGAAGCATGTCAAATGGGTAAATAAAAAAGAAGCTCACATAAATCATTATCTGGTTCCTCAACAACACAACCTTTGGAACTACTTCATATGGATCTATGTGGACCAATCAGCAGGGAAAGCATGTCAGGTAAGAAATATATACTTGTCATTGTTGATGATTTCTCAAGGTACACATGGGTTGACTTTTTGAGAAACAAAAGTGAAACTCCTGATTCAATAATCAATTTTATCAGGAAAATCCAAAATCACTTGAAACTAAAAGTCAGATTTGCCAATATAGAAAGGAGGAACCGAACTCTTGTTGAAGCTGCGAGAACTATTCTGGCTTTTTCAAATTTGCCAACATACATCTGGGCAGAGGCAATTGCCAATTCCTGCTTTACACAAAACAAGACTCGAATAAACAAAAGACTTCATAAAACACCACATCAAATAGTTTACAAAAGACTTCCAAGTGTCAAATTTTTACATATCTTTGGATTACATGCTACATCTTTAATGATTTTGAAAGTTTAGAGAAATTTGACAGAAAAGCTGAAAAATGAGTATTTCTAGGATACTATCTGGCATCAAAAGCTTACAGAGTTTACATATTAAACTCTAAAATAGTCAGAGAAAGTATCTACGTGTCTTTTAATGATTCGTCATTAAGACTTAATCCAGAAAACTCAAAATCTGAAAACATAACACTTTTTAAAGTTTCAGTTAATACTGAACAAATGTTAAATGAACTATGTGAAGAGTTTCTAGGAAGTCAATTGGAAAGTAAACTAAAGACTTTGAATGAGTTAAACTTAAAGAAAGAAAATATTCTGAGTCTCAATGAGATTGGTGAAACATCTGTGGATTCAAAATCATGAAACAATAACTCCAAATAATGCATAATCTTAGGGGGAACATCAGAATGAAGTCACAGATATTCATAATACCAACCTTTTTTCATAATATGATGCTGGTCTCAGAAGAATCAGCCTCACTTTGAATCAAATGGCAATGAGATTTCAACAAGATATGTAATCAATGCGCGGAATAAGAAATCAGACTTTCAAAGACAATAGAGCACATAAGTTTTTAAGAAGTTTTGAGTTTTATATAGTGACCACCTATTGACAAAGATCACGTTTATACTTTACAAAAGAATGACTAAAAAGAATTCTCATGGCTGTTGTGAATGTGGTGTGGAGTATGTGTAAAAAGATATATCAATTGAGAGCAGATGTTTGCTTTTGTATATCACACACTATCACATTCACCCTTGGTAATATTCTCCTTCGTATGATGTCTTCTATTTATAGAGAAGTATTGATCCCAAGTTGATGAATAAACAATTGTTTATTTATCAACTTGCTGTTTTGCAGGTTGACAAGGGATAGAAAGTCTTCATATAATAGACCAGGATAAGGTGCATGTATTTTAACTTTCTCACTTGTCAAGATTCCAGAAATCTGAGGTCCAAATTTAGGATTTGGTCAAGAAGTCAATAATAGAGTTTGTGTCCCAGAAATCTGGTTCCTTTGTCCCAGATTTCATTCTTTTTTCCCATATTTCATCAGAAAGGAGTCATGTTTGTCTTTCATTGTATTTGTCTTCAGAGAGATCATCTTATTGTATATTTCTTGATCTTTGTCTCTCCTGTTTTGGAATCTTCTAAGGATGTTGTTCACTTTAGTCTTGATTCCTAGCTTTAGTTTTCTTCAACACTTCACGTTTTCTAATTTTGGTTCTAACAATTTCCCCCTAAGTGTTGTAAGAAAACTAATCACTATTTAGACAATTACATTTGAAAGACAAAACAATCATTTTGAAGTACTGAAAGGGAATTATAGTAACAATCACAATCAAAGTAGAACCAGATTAAAAGTTTTGACAATTAATATCTAAACAGACTTTTCAAAACAACTTCAAAGGATCTTCTTGTCATGATCCTTAAGCATTTTCTTATGTGGAACAACCTTTGTGCATGTGGACAACATGGTCTTGAGTAAGTCTCTTGATTCTATACAGTTGTCAATCAGCTCATCCGTTTTCTGCTTTTCATCTAGAGTCCCCATTAATTCCAGTTTGTCTTGCACTGATTCCATACAAGTCTTTAAATATTTCAGAGTCGGATTTGAATATTTGCTAATTTCGGCTACTATGAAGATCTTCTTTTTCTGGCTATTATCCCTATAAATAATTCCAATCTCTGGTGTTAGTACAATCATACTAGATCTGGGCTTGTTCACTTCTTCTGGGTATCTTGATTGGGAGCAGTTAGATTGATCTTCTGTAGCATCCTGGGATGGTTGAGGGCAAGATCAAAGTCATTTTTAGCATTTCTCATAAATTGTTTTCTGGCTGCATTTGCAATTGCATCTAGTGCTTTTCTCACTTGGATACTTGTAGACTTAGCATCCATGAATTTATTTCTCATCATTATCAAGTCTTTGGGATGTAGGACTTCCAATTCTCCATCTGTGATCATTGTGCACACCCTGTCATCTCTTTCAATCTCATACTCATTATACCTGTATGTGGTTATCCCACTGGTTGTGTCATGGCTTTTGACTTGCAGAATCCTCTTGATTGGCTTTTCCGGTTGTTCCACAGGTAATGCAGTTGGATCATCTTTCATTCTTCTAGTGAGATTGAATCTAGAATGTGGGCTCAGTATTCCTATTTGCTCATTTTCTTCTCTATAGATTTCTTTACAGTGTGATTTAGGGACTACACGTTCACTAGTTTTTAATTTTATTATTTGTCTAGTGACTTGAGGCTCTAACTTCCATTGAGACGTTGAAGTTTTCATCATGGCATCAAAGATTGTAGCCTTCATATTCCCTTTGGATTCCTTTGTAATATCAACCCTTAAGGCTTCCATTATCATTTCTGTGAAAGTTCTCTTCTTTTTGGCATCCTGTTCAGGTTGATAAATTACCATTTTGTTACCTTCACCAGGTTGTGGTGAGACTTTTGTTTGTTTTTCTTGAATAGTCTCAACACCCTTAGCAGCTATTTGGACATCAAATGTTGTAAACTCTGCTGCTTCAAATTTATCTTGTTGTTCAACAGTGGGAGAGGGCTTTTTGGTTGTCTCTGTAAATTTCTTAACTGCCCCTTGCACCATGTCTAAGGTCTGCTTTGTTTGATCAATGATTGCATCCGCCTTCTATTTTACTTGGTCCACGTTTTTCTTTATCTATTCAGCTGTTGCTTCCCATTTTGCTGTCTGCTGATTGATCTGAACTTTGATTTATTCATTTTCTTTTGCTGTCTTCTTTAGTTCCTTAGACAAGTTGTTGATGCTATCTTGAATCTTGTTGTTGTTTGTCTTTTGTTCTTCTGCTTGTTCTTGTACTAGCTTGAGAATGTATTTGAGTTGATCAGATGTATTCTTCTCAAGCTCTGATAGTTTGCTGGTGTTCTAGTTCATAGACTCTGATAGCTTTTGGATGTCGGAGTTTTGTGACTCCTGATTCTTCAGTATGATTTCCAGCTTCTCTATCAGTTCTTTCTCCTTTTCTTCTTCTTTTCTCTTTAAAGCATCTTGCAAGCTTTAAAGAGAAGCCTGAATAGATTTAGCAAAGATCTGAATTTCAAATTTTGCTAAGGTTAGGACTTTGGGTAAATTTGGAGCAACAGATGTTTCATCTAACTGACCAGAAGCAAAAACATCTGCTCCTGTTTTGAATGAAGGGATCACAACATCAGTGGATGGTGTTACAGTCCTTTCATTACAAGAGGTTTGCAACATATGCAAAACTAGGATTTCCTCATATTCTTGGACATTCCCATAGGTTTGTCCTCCATAAGTTGTTAAAGTAGGCATCAAATGCCTTTTTCCATAAACCCGGTTTGTGGTAGCACTTTCATGGTGCATACCTCTTGTGATTTCAGCTTTGTCCTCTGAGATAGATTCAGAACTGAAATTTATGGTGCCTTCTATTGCTGGTAACTCAAATGAAACATTTAGTGGTGTGTTATGTGGGTTAGGGAGATGGAGAGTTGCTGCTCTAGATGAGGATTCCTCAGAGGTCCTCACCCTGATGGTGGTTCTAGAGTTGTCTACTTGAGGGGTTTTTTGGAAATCTACATCGGAGTAGTTTTCAAGCTTTTTAGGTTCTTCAACTTTAGGATCTTCGGTACTCGGCACCATCGGAACATGTGGTCCGAAGGTAACCGATTTCCAGCATCTTGTGTTTTGTTGAGCAAGAACATGCCTAATCTGACGTTGCCAGTTGTTGTATTCAGATTTGACAAGCATCGGTGGTTTGTTGTTCGTGCCGGTGTTGTGTTGATCGTGATTGATTAAAGACATTCTCTAAATTTTTGTGAGAATAGGGTATGTTAAAACTACTTTTAGCGTAATTGAATTCTTATTCTGTTTTCAAGAAAACGAACAAAATGATATCAATGAATTTTAAGCTGATCCATTTATATTAAATCGATTTCTTAGATCGAATTTAATTGACCAATTTGTAATGCCAATTGTTGAGATCTGAGGTTGAATTGTTATGATGTTTAATTAATGAAGCAGTAAATGAATGATAAACAGATATAGAAAGTGCAGTGAAAAGTAAACTTTAAAAGATAACAAATCAGAAGAATTGCTTTTCAACAAGTACTTTTATAAACCATAAAATTTTAGCACATACTATTACATTTCTCCCCCTCGGACCGATCACTCACAGTTTTAGTTTTACAGAGAATGAGTGTGAATGTGATAAATAGAATAGTACACGCCCTGTTCTATTTATAGACAAATACAAACCTTGGTGATTCATGCTGACGACTACCTTTGACAATGACATCTAAGTAGATTAATAATTGATACAAACAACTATTATATTACAAGCACTGTTACATAAGTCAAATGCCTGTTTGAATCATCTATTGAAGCCTAAGTGTTGTTTGGCTTTAATCGTTCTCCAGAGCAGATGTTACTTCAGCAGCTGGTTTTAGATTAGTTGTTTCATCCTCGGCAATTTAGAGTCAGCAGAACTTTGGGAGAATCTTGTATCCTAAGTGTCGTTTATTGTTCAGAGGTTTAACATGTTTTGGCTTTCCACTTCATCTGTTCTTGTTTGGTGCAGTAGCCCAACAATGAGTTCGAGCAGGTTAAGCCCATGTAGGCATTTTTTCTGAACATTCCTATTGGGTTTGCCATCAGTGTACACATTAAAGTGTACATGGATATCCTTCAGCAGTTCTGGCACACAGCTACGGTGGTTACT
This sequence comes from Ambrosia trifida, assembly GCA_028751855.1. Taxonomy (NCBI): domain Eukaryota; kingdom Viridiplantae; phylum Streptophyta; class Magnoliopsida; order Asterales; family Asteraceae; genus Ambrosia; species Ambrosia trifida. Next base: position 76,616,433 of record CM054129.1, read on the forward strand.
GATAACCTTCGGAAGACTGTGCTTGAAGCCACTGTCTTGGGAATCAAGATAGTGGTGAATGAGCAAAGCATAAGGACTGCTCTTCACCTCAATAACAACTACACCACTTTGAAAGTGCCTATAGAGAATGTTTCCAACACCTTCAAGCTGATGGGATACACTGGTGTCCGAAAATCTCAACAGGTGGAGAAGACTGCCTTAGACTTACCTTGGCAGTTTCTGATGACTCAGTTGGGTGTCTGCTTCAGCAGAAAGACATCCAACTTCGACTTGATCTCTCTCAGAGTTCAGGAAGTCATTCAATCTTTAGTATGGAGAGAACCGTACAACTACTCATACTATTTGTTGAAGGACTTGAAGGAAAACATCTACAAATGGAACAAGTTACTGTTGTATCCCAGATTTGTGATGAAGATCATCACAAGTCAACTGAACTTTGGAGGTATACCAAGAGGATTCACCAGACTCCAAATGGTAAACCAAGCCAACATCCAATCTGGGAGCCTAATGTTGAGTCTAGGTCACAAAGGCAAGGATAGTCTTATGTATGACATGCTCATATTGGAGGAGGAGGAGGAGGATGATGACTAGATTGTGTAATATATTTTTTTATTTTTATTATGTTTCTGTACGTTTGATATATATATATATACATATGTTTTTTTAGAAGGGGCAACAAAAACAGGGGATGAGAGAAAAAGACTTTAAGTGAGTAAAGTTAACTATGAGGAGGAACAAACAACTGATCACAAAAATATATAAAATGAGGTTAAATTCTCATTAAATCTAGACAAATCTAACTACATGGAGTCAAAGTCTGAGAACATATGAGAAAATCTAGACTGAAAAAGGCAACAAAATGAATTTCTGCGTAGTTCATTGACAATCTTTGACTTTTGGAGTGAACTTAACTTCTCAAAAAGTCAAACTTAAAAAGACAATGTCATTTGACATTATGATCAAGGAAGGTCATTTTCTTTCAAAGAGAAAAGTGTTTTAAGATCAATTGAAAAATGTTCAAAACGATTTCAAATGTACATTTCAATTGATAAATGAAAATCTAAACAAAAAGCTTAAACCAAGAATAATGTTTTTTTAGATTTAATTCCCAAAAATTCTTAAAATACACCATCAAAGGCTGATAATTCAAAGGATTTCTAAACATTTATTTTATAAATGTTACGAATCAAAAAACATTTTTCAAAAAGGACTAGATTGTCAAACAGATATGTGATCAAAAGTCAAAAGTCTATTGATCAAAACATCTGACAAATGTGACTGATAAGGCCAACAGATGTTGAAACAACCAATGCTGTTCACCAACTGTTGAAAGAACTGATAAATCTTAAACAAATGTTGTCTCATAAGAAGTTCTTCCCCAGATGTTAAAATCACCAGAGGTTCCACAACAGATGATGAAGAAACAGAGGTTCTTTACCAAATGTTGACAAAAACAGAGGTTCTACAACAACTGATAATCAACAGTGGTTCTTCAAAAGACTGTTAGATTATACAACACTTTCTTTGAAAAGCAAAACCTCATACACAAGCTCTCTGATTCTAAAAAAATATTTTTTGGGATGAAACTCAAAACTAATAATTAATGTAAAAATGTTTGATCCATCTTCAGAGCAGGATTCGAACCTTAACACACTCATTTATCATTTGGTGTCACATTAATTTTCATCGCCACTTTTATAAAAGGCGACTTCGAGTTTCATTCTCATCCATTAATATATATACATATATGTTCAGAAGAATGGATGAGGACAAAATCCCAGAAATCTGGAACTTTTGTTCCAAATAACTAAAGTATCAGATTTTTTTCAAAAATCTGGACTAATGGTTAACCATGTTGCTAATTGAGAAGGGAAGTGGCATAAATGGTGGTACCAGCTTATCCACGTGTCATCTCAGGATTGATTCAAGATCTAAAAAGTCTTTTTTTTGTTCTTGAAATGGGGAAGATCCTGGACATCATGGGACACGATGGATAGTAAAGTAAAAACGGTAGTATAAAAACTAACCGTTACACCATCAAGTGGGCTATATCAATCGAAGGTGTCATTAAATCCAATTAAAACTCAAGTATCCAGAAAGTAGCCATCTTCATTAAACCTCAGATATATATACCCATCTGATATTTACTAACAATCCACAACACCATCAAACACCAAAAATCAAATCCAGCCAAAAATCTCCCAACTTTCTCAAAAATTCCAGCAACTCTCAAAACATGTCTACCTGAAACACAAATCCTGAAACTTCAACCTTTGTTCAACCCCAGATTTTTACCAAGTAACAGATGGATAGCCTACAGTGATGGGAAGGCAAACAACATAATTGTTGACCTTGATCACACCAAGTATGTTGAAAGGCACTAGATCATAATTAAATAGTTGAAGCACTACCCTCTTGCTGGAGCTCTGACTAACTCTAAGTCAATACTAGTAAAAGTGTTGCAACAAGTATGCGAAATAATGAAGGCAGAAGTAGCAGAGGATGTCATTGAGGACATCCAAGTTTCTCATATCTGGGACAATCAAACACTAAAGATTCATCTTCAAGACATAAGAGATGTTCTGGGATTACCAACTGAATAGAGTATGATGTGTTACCTAGTATTGAAAGAGCGGGTGAAGCTCTAAGGGACAAAGGATACAAGGCCAACTTCAACAAGGTAGGAGATTTCAAGATAGGGAATCTATCTCCCTTCTAGAGTCTATTGTTTATGATCATAAACAAATGCTTAACTTCAAAGACAAGAGGAATGGACCACGGAAGCCAAGATTCTATGAATTTTCTGTATGGCTTGATCACTGGAGCCAAGCTGGATTGTGCTGATTTGATCTGGAACCAGATAAAAAGGAGGACCTAAGACTCAAAAACACCTAAGAATAGAGGGAAAGAAATAGAAAACACCTACATTATCCCAGATTCTTAGGACTTCTGATTGCAAAGATGATTAAAGAAACTTAGATGCAATTTGAAGAAAATGAGCTCATGTTCAACTCCACCACCATGCCAGTCTGGAGAACAAAGATTGAAAAATGGAATGAGGAATATGAACTACAAAATCTAACCATAGGTATGATCTATTTTATACCCAAAGATTCCACAATCTTAAAGAATCACTTGAAACTTATGAACAAACAAGATAGCAATAGCCTTAATGGCTCAAATTCTAAGTCTCAAGAGAATTCCCAAAATACCCCTCTAGCAGACTACTCCAGAACCACCAGTAGGGTGAGGACTTCTGAGGAATCCTCATCCAAGTCAAAAACTATCCCTCTCCCTCACCCACAAAACACACCACCAATTGTTTCATTTGAGATAACAGCAATAGAAGGCATAATCAATTTCAGTTCTGAATCTGTTTAAGAGAAGGAAACTGAAATCACAACAGGTAGGCACCATGAAAGTGGTACCATAAACCTGGTTTATGGAAGAAAGAATTTGTTTCCTACTTCAATAACTCATGGAGGACAAGCCTCTGGGACTGTCCAAGGATGTGAGGAAAATCCAGCTTTGCATATGTTGCAAAACTCTAGTAATGAAAGGACTGTTACACCATCCACTGATGTTGTGATTCCTTTATTCAAAACATGAGTAGATGTGTTTTCTTCTGGTTAATTAGATGGAACATATGTTGTTCCAAATTCACCACAAGTCCTGACAACAGCAAAATCTGAAATTCAAATTTTTGCTAAATCTATTCAGGCTTCTCTTAAAAGCTTGAAGGATGCTTTAGAGAGAAAAGAAGAAGAAAAGCATAAAGAACTGAAAGAAAAGCTGGAATCTATACTAAAGAATCAGGAGTCACAAAACTCTGACATTCAAAAATTGTCAAAGTTCGTGAACCATAACACCAGCAGACTATCAGAGCATGAGAAGAAAACCACTGCTCAATTCAATGACATTCTCAAGCTAGTACAAGAGCAAGCAGAAGAACAAAAAACAAACAAACAACAACAACAAGTAGATTTAAGATAGCATCAACAACTTTTCAGAGGAACTAAAGAAAACAACAGAAGAAAATGAACTGATCAAAATTCAGATCAATCAGCAGACAGCAAAATGGGAAATAATAGCTGAAGAGATAAAGAAAATCTGGAATAGGTAAAACAAAAAGGGGATGCCACCATAGATCAAGCAAAGCAGACCTTAGATATGGTGCAAGGGACAGTACAAAAATTCATTGAATCATCCAAAAAGCTCTCTCCCACTGCTGAAAAACAAGACAAATCTCAAGTAGTAGAGTTTACTACACCTGACGTCCAAACAGCTGATAAGGGTGCTGAGACTATTCAAGAACCACAAACAAAAGTCTCACCACCACCTAATGAAGTTAACATACTGGCAGTTTATCAAGCTGAAAAAGACACCACAAAGAAGAGAACCTTCACAGAAATGATGATGGAAGCCTCAAAGGTTGATATAGTAGAGGAAGCCAAAAAGAAGATGAAGGCTGCAGTCTCTGATGCTATGATGGAAAGTTTAGCATCTCAATGGAAGGTGGAGCCTGAAGTCACTAGAGAGATAATCAAGCTGAATCCTAATGAATTTGTATTTCCTGAATCACATTGTAGAGAAATCCATAGTGAAGAAGATGAAGAAATAGGAATACTGAGCCCACATTCCAAATTCAATTTCACCAGAAGGACAGAGGATGATCCAACTGGATTACCTGTGGAACAACTGGAAAAACCTATAAAGAGAATTATGCATGTCAGAAATCAAGAAATAATTAGTGGGATAACCACATACAGGTATAACGAATATGAGTTTGAAAGAGATGACAAGTATGTACAAAGATCACAGATGGAGATTTGGGAAACTTGCATCCTAAAGATTTAATAATGCTAAGAAACAATTCATGGATGATAAGTCTACAAATATCCAAGTCAGAAGAGCTCTGGATGCAATTGCCAATGCAGCCAGAAAACAATTTCTGAGAAATGCTAGAAATGACTTTGATATTGCCATCAACTATTCCCGCATGCTGCAAAAGATCAATCTAACTGTACCCAAACAAGACATCCAAAAAGAAGTTAACAAGCCCAGATCTGGTATGATAGTGCTCACACCAGAGAAAGGAATCATTTTCAAGGATGATAGCCAGAAAAAGAAAATGTTCAGAGTGGTTGAAATCAGAAAATATTCAACTCAAACTCTGAGATATTTGAAGACTTTCATGGAATTAGTGCAAGACAAACTAGAATTGATGGGGAATTCAGATAGAAAGCAAAGAATGGATGAACGAATTGACAACTGGATAGAATCCAGAGACTTACTCAAGTCTATGCTATTAACATGTGCAAGGATTGTTCCTCACAATAAGATGCTCAAAGCTCTTGACAAGAAGATACTTTGAAGTTGTTGAAAATGTTTTGTTTTAGTTATTAGTTATTAAAACTTTTAGTTCTGTTCTAAATTGAATGTAATTATCACTATAGTTTCTTTTTAGTACTTTGAATGTTTGTTTTGTCTTTCAAAAATGTAATTGTCTAAGTATGCATTAGTTTACTTACAACAGTTAGGGGAAATTGTTAGAACCAAAATAAGAAGTGTTGAAGAAAATAAGGCTAGGAACCAAGATTGAACAAAGTGAAGAACATCCATAAAAGGTTCCAAATGAAGAGATGTCACACTCCGCCAAGGCAGAAACACGAGGATGCGACCTCGAAAGGTTTTCAAGCACAAGGTTCAAGCAACACACATATTTATTTAAACGGATACCATCAAAGGATGGATATAGTCATAAATTATTCAAAACATCATAACATTTTCTGAAACTAGTAAAATAGTCTAAAATTCATGACTCAACTATTGAAACAACGTGGGACTGACAAGACCTAACTTATGACTTATCCAATAAGTCATAAGTTAAAACAAAAGTGTTTTGCTGGTTGTTTGAAAAGTAACTTATGGAGGATTTTGTGTTTTGAAAAGGAGATATTGGGGGAAAAGTCATAAGTCACAATTTGTGACTTATGAGATTAAGTAGCTTTTGAAGGCGGGAAAAGTTACTACGAGAAATGGCGGAGGAGAGCCAAACATGGCCTCAAATTGTGAGATTCGTATCTCTAGTAACTAAAATGAAGGCCGCGGACATAAATTTGAACAATTCTAAGGTAAATAAGAAGCTGTTAAATGCTCTTCTAAAGAACTGGGATACGAATGTTACCCTGATCAAGAAGATGGAGGATCTTTCTTATTTGTCTCTATCAGGACTCATTTCCATTATCAGAGCTTGTGAATCGGACGAAAAGCAAAAAGTGCAAAATCATAATGTTGCTGCTAGCTACCTTGCACACCTGCTATAGTTTTGACACCCGCTCCTGTTGTTCCAGTACCTGTTGAGTTTCAGGTTCCTGTGCTCGTATGATATATCAAACATGCTTCACATGAGGTATTTTTTGATCTATGCTCTAATGCTTGTGCTGAAAAGGCTAAATATTACGTAGGATATAACTTTGAGTTAGTAAGAGAAAACGATGTGCTAAAAGGAAAAAATTCTTGTCTTAGTAGCCAAACTTCAACTTACAAACATAGAGTAGAAGCCTTAGAAAAGGATGTCGTTCAATACTGTAATGATTTAAGCAATAAAACTTGTCTTGTCATGCATCAGAAGAAAGTTATTGATGAACTTAGTGCTAGGCTAGATTCTTTGAAATCAAAATTTGAAAATGCCGATTTACATTTTAGAAAAATTAATTGTTCTAGTAAGCGTGTTGAGAAAATGATAAGTTCAAAACTCAAGTTTAGGGAAAAGAAAGGAGCTGGTATAGAAAATGAGGGAAATATGGAATATGGGAAGGGGTTGGTGGTCGAACCCGCAAAGAGTTTTCCCATAAAGATAATAGAACCAAAGGGGTTAGTGGTAGAGCCGGTTAAGTCTGTGCCAATTAAGATTACTGAACCAGAAGGTCATAGGAAACACTTTAAGTGTGTTTCTCCTTTACTTCTGTTCCTATCACAGAGTTTGTTAAATCTGAAAGTAATGAAACGAGCACCGGTGTTAAATCTGGAAACAACAACTCTAACATTATAGATGTTGATAAAGCTTCAATAAAATTGAATTCCTCGTTAGGATCAATTGAATCTATGTTGTTTAAAAGTATTGCAAAATCTATCAATTCTTAAAGCTCTACAAGTTCGGCAACTGAGTCAGAAACATCAGATGAATCTAGCTCATAAAATTTGTTTGATTCAAAAACTGTCGGGGCAAGAATAGTACAAGAAGTAACTACTGAATTTAAATATGTGAATAATTTTGATGCTTCTACTTCATGTGCAGAAACAGTTTTAGTTGAAGAATGGACCGAAGGAGATGAAGAAGATTTTAATTCTAATGACTCTAAACTAAAAACAATTTCTAATTCTTATGTTAAATGTGATGCTAGTGTAGGTTCCGTTTTTAAAAGAAACGAACCTATCTCAACTGCTTTTGCTAAAACTGATGATGGTTGTATGAAAACTTGAAATTTGTCAAGTAATGCCTGTCCTTATGTGCCAAAAGTTTCTCTTCAAACCAGTAGTAATTGGCACAACTGCAAAATATGTGCCACCAAAACCTGTTTTACAAAATGAAAAATGTTTTCAGAAAAATAGAAAACATACTTGTTCTAACTCTCATAAACAGGTTCAGGTCACACAAAGAAGGGCACGGAAACAACCAACTGCACAAAGAAAAACTTGTCCTCATGAATCATCAGTAACTACAAGTGCTAACAGATCAAAGAATGCTACATTTTCTAAACAAAGCAGAAAGTTTGAGGACAGTTCAAGCAAATCATCTAACAGATCTTATCATTCGCATATATCATCTTCTGTTGGAGCGAATGAACCAGGATATGCTCCTTACATGAAGAAGCAGACGTGTTACAATTATAGAATTCTTGGTCACATTGCTCGTAATTGCGCATGTCATCCTTATGTGCCTTAGCATCATATGGTTATACCTTGGGATAAATACTACTCTAAGTAGATGAAGGTTTTTCAACCTAAGATAAAGAAAAATGTGAATCCAAAAATTAAACCATCTAATGGTGACTAGAAAGCTACTAAGAACAGACGAAAGGTTGTTCAAGAACAAAAACATATTTCAAAATCTAAACATGTTGAAAAACATAAAGTTACTACTTCAAAAGTAACAAAACCGTTTGTTAAGCCAAAACAACTTTGAAAACCAAAAGCAACATCAATTCCAGATTTAAAGGACATGTGTTTGAGAGAAGTGTCTTACATTGATGCTTTTGAACTGCCCAGGACTGCTATGGTCTGGGTACCGATGTCATTTTAATCTCCTTATTCATGTAGGGACAACCTAGGAGGATTATCGACAACCACTGGTGTTAATAGTGGTTGTTCCGAGCAGTTGATCGGTGACATATCTATGTTACATTATGTTAAATCTTTTAACATAGGATATGTTTCCTTTGAAGGAGATAAGGGAGGTAAACTCAGCACGGCAGGTATATTTAAATTTGACACACAAATTTTGAAAATGATTGATTGGTCGTTACTTTGAGAATGGTTATAGAAAAGAACAAAAAGATTTTTCTTATTTTTTGGTTAATTTTATACATAAAGCTTATTCTCTCGTTATTTATGCTCAAAATTTAGGAGGAGAATAGAGATAATCAAGGAAAATACAAAAATAGTGTTTCATTTGAGTTATGTACAGAATTTAGGGGGAGTTAGGAGAGAAAATAAGAAAAATACAAAAACATGTGAAAAGGAAAACTACAAAAAGAGTTTTTGTTGTATCACTTGTGAAAAGGGCTGACACACATGAGACAAGTATTGAAACGGTTAGGCTCTTGGGTGATGTGTCGGTAGGCTTGGTCCTGACGACTGAAAAATTGGTTGATCTGGTGACAGACTTAAAGATATCATATGGCCTCAGTAGGAAACGTCACTTGGAATTGGTACATTTTTTATTTGAATTCTTTTGTGATGTCCCGATACACATTGTGTTCCAGGTTTGAAACCTTTTCTAAAAAACTCGTGTATCTCCCTTGTTTTGTGTAAGCAAAGACCTAGGGATGCTAGGAAATGTTAGTTTCTGCTGCATCTAGATATATGCTGACCTAGCTGTACATTGTCGCGCTGTAGATCAAAAATGCCAAAAGAGGCAAATGAGCCCAAAAAGATGCAAATGTGCACAACAAAAGAGGCCCTATAGAGCCCAAACACCAAAACCTCTATCGTTTGAGAAATCAAATTGATTTGTATATTATACCATTCTATCTATAAATGATCTATTCTTTTCTCATCACAATCAAGTCCTAGTCAAGGTTTCAGAACTCTAGAACAGACACTATGAAAATATGTGGTAGGGAAACTGCTTGCATGATAGAGTGTCCCACATATAATTCCAGGATTTGATTATGACTTGCTTGAGTGTCCATAATTAATACAGCAAAACATGATAAATTAATCACGGACAGTCAAATAAGAAAGTCTAAGGCAATAAGTTTAAGTGGACAAATATACCGGTAATTGCCCGGACCGATTGTTGTAGATCCATGTTGATAAGTGTCCTTGAGTTTAAATCAAAGTGATATTATCCCCTGAGAAAAACAAAGTTTGGTTTATTTTTTTTATTTTTTTTATTTTTTGTTTTGCGTTTAAGTTTAATTTTATTTTAGTTTTGTTTTATAAAATCAACCATTCTTCCAGAATTGACCGATCATCCACAGTGAAAGAAATCTGATTTTTTTTTGGAAAATTTCATTTGAATGTACTCGGAACTACTAGGTGTTCCTGATACTGGATTCTCTGTTATACTTAAATGTTTGCTTACAAAGTTACGAGAATGTGCATAATTTGATTTGAATCAAGACATAGAGGTTGATAAAGAATGATTTCCAGTTGCTGACAAACAAGAAGCACCGTGTTGAGAAGATGTACCTGAGTCAGAAGAGCTTATTATGATGTCATCCTTTGACAATGAAAGTAAACATGAAGAAGTACATGTGATCCTACTTGAAAGACAAAGATTGAAAAAGAAAAGAGTTATGAGAATCCTCCTCTCACATCCTCTTTAATTAAGAGTTCAAGCAAATGCTGATGATGATCCAAGTGTAGATCTTACTCCTAGAGAAGAAGAGAAGGCCTGAGTTTGAGAATACAGAAAAGAAGATTTTTAACAAAACAACAGCAACACCCCAGCAACAATCTAGGGGGAGATCACAATGCTACATTCAAATTATGATGACCATTTGATAACATTAGTCTAGGGGGAGATTGTTGGGTCTATATTCGTGAGACTAACACTATCAAATAAATATTAGTGATCCATTTTCGTGTTTTATTATTTAGGACTGAGAATACTTGGGTTCCGGTTATTTAATGTGTTTGGGCCAAGAACTAGTTATTTCTCGGTTGGGCTTGGGCTTGGTCTTTGGGATAGGCTATGTGGGCTAAACCTAACATAGGACCTATATAATGTTTTATTATATTCGTTTGTTAGGTTAGCGGTTCATATTATTGTTCTCCTCTTTGTATGAGACGATTCTCTAGAAATCGTATGCAATTGAGAAGGGTTTATTCATTGTTCTTGTTTGTTCTTGAATTACCACAAGAGATTGATTCCGCCAATCTATTGTGTTTCACTTGATATCATGTATTAGATCTAAAGATTTTGGACTTACATAGTCGAAAATGTTGATGTATAATAAGTTGTTTTTCTTACAATTGTTGCTACTGCAGGGAACAAGTGTTGGTACCATAAAAACAAAAGCAAATGTCTGTTTCTATGACACAACGTTTATTTTATATTCTAAATGTTTTTTTATAAATCATTAGTGCATCCATGCCACACCCCACCTAGGTGGAAACACGGGATGCAACTTCGAATGATTTCCAAGCACAAAGGTCACGCAAGCATCGATTGATTTAAAAATAGGGACTTCCATTAGACAACATAGTTTTACATAACATTAAGTTAAATTGTTTTAAATAAAACCATTGTATGAGATTGTTAATGACTAAAAACAATACAATAATGGTTCAAAAGGTAGTATCCCATGATGCTCGCACGTGACCCCCCCCCCCCAAGTTCCATGCTTCACGCTAGTTACCTGAAAAACATGCATGTAAAAATATAGGTCAACACAAAGTTGGTGAGTTCACGGGTTTTAAATGAATGGACATGTAATCCAAAATATACTAAATTAGTGCCTAGCTAAGGCAATAATTAATATGTGATCTGACATGAGCCCATAACCAAACCTTGACATGTTGTGCCTCACCCATTGTACACTAAAGACAATGAATAAATGTGAAATACAAGCACTCTTTTGATATCTGTCATCCGGTCAGAGCGACTGACCAAGGCTGGTGTAAGTGCATATTGTGGCTATCGCTTTCGAGTTGTACAAAGATTGTCAAAGATTTGAAGATATTGAAGTTTTGAAGTCCCCATTCGATCCTACGGGAGGTCGAATGAATAACATATTAGGTTCGAATGTATTAGTTTTTGTAGAATGTCATTTTGATGTTTATTTGGTTGTAGGTTCGCACCCTCGAAGGGTCGAACCAGTCCATTCACACCCTGCAAGGTTCGAATGTAGTTTATGTTGGTCGAATGAAATAATTTGTTTATTAATGTTTTGGTTCACGCTCGCGAAGGGTTGAACGGACTCATTCGAGCCGTGCATGGGTCGAATGAGCAGTATATATATATATATATATATATATATATATATATATATATATATATATATATATATATATATTGAAGTTGTTTTGCAACTCAACATTCGGTCATTTTGTCTAGGGAGTCTGTGTATGTATTCTAAGGTGTGTCTAGAACGTTCTCTAAAGGTGTATTTTCATTAGTATTGGTCTTTGTAACGATTATCAACTTTATATTAATGAAAATCGGATTGAAAATGTATCTTAACGTGTTCTGATCTTGCTTGTTATCATTTTGCATGCGAATTAGGGTTTCCAGACCCGATTTGCTCATACTTATGTGATCTTTATGTGTGTTTATCAAAAACCGATCCTACAAAGTGGTATCAGAGCCATTGTTCAATCATACAACTGCAAATTGATACAAATCAATTAGATTTTTCATCAAAAACACCTAAATTTTTGTTGTTTTGCATGAACTTTCAAAGAACATGGGTTTTGATTGATTCGGACTAGTTTTTACGGTTAAAATAAAAAATTCTTTAACAAAACTTGATCTCCTATCAATCTGATTCAAAACCTACTTAATTTCATTGAAATTCAACAACTTTTTGGAAATTCAGATCAAATTTGTTGATTTTTGAAGAAAACTTGATTATTCAAACGGGTCGGGTTGAATGTGTTTGTGTTTAGGTCGAAGGGGTCAGTTTTGAGGTCGAATCAAATCTTTTAAGGTCAAATCAAGTGGTTTTTGAGGTCGAATCAGTTTTTTTGTTATTTATTCAAGTGTGTTGGTGTTCATTCGAGTCTACGAGAGGTCGAACCAGTTTATTTTGAGGTCGAACGAGTTACTATAGAGGTCAAACAAGTTATAGATTGTTTGTTACTCATTCGAGCTTATTGTCTGAGGTCGAACCAATCAGTCTTTGTTCCTTCGACCCTTCGACAGGTCGACCCAAGTACCTTGATTTTCAGATTTTCTAAGTGTTTGGATTTTGTACATCATGGACAACATTTGGGGATTACCTATGACACTGAGACCTGTTATGACTCAACCACAACAAACACCTATTAACCCTTGGGTCGTTGCAGCTGAGAGAGGAAACACACAACCACAACAGATACCGAATTACTGGGGTGTATCGAGTTCATCACAACCCGCTGTTAGACCTCCTCCACAACCAATTCCAGATTATTGGGGAGTTGCAGCAGCAGCAGTTCAAAGCCAGACCACCAATGCCATAACATCTTTGGTTAATGACTTATCTACTAGAAATGGAAACCGACCACCAAAGATGTTAGATATGAGTGAATATCATTCATGGTAGAAAAGGTTCAAAATTCATCTTGAAGGTATGGGTTTAGATGGTGGGGAAGCATGGCAGATGATCAAGAAAGGTTATAGAGCACCGATGATTGAAAACTCAAACACACCCATTGCACTTGATGACCTAAAGGATGATGAGAAAAAGAAGTATGCCGCTGAGAAGAAAGCATACTTGCAGTTATCACCGGCATTGACTACTGATTTGTTACATCAATTTGGACCATGTGCTACTTCGAAGCAGCTTTGGGAAGCTTTGAAGAGTATGCATGATGGGAATGAGAAAACTAGGAGAATTAGATTTGAAGAGCTAAAGAAGGAGTTCGGAAACTTTAGCTATGTGGGAAATGAGACATTGAAAGAACTTACTCTAAGATTATTTCATTTGCTATCCGAATTGTCAAACTATGAGATTGTCTATCCCATGAATGAGGTTGTAGTGAAGTTTGCAGATTCGTTGCCTCCATATTGGGGACAACATGTTGAAGTTTTGAGAGAGAAGGATTCTTTTCCTTATTGGACGATTAATGAGTTTATTTAGAAATTGGAGAATAAGGAGATGGAGGAAAGAGGAAAGCAAAAAGAGCACAGATTCAACAGAATCTCGAGCTTTATTATGCTAGTTCCTCCTTTATTGCTATTCCAACTAGAGGTGTGAGTGTTGCACCACAAACAGCTTTTGTGTCAAAAGTTGAACCAACAAGTGCAACAAGTTATTATGGTGTGTCATCTAGGCCATCTTACACACCAACTCAATCTCCAATGCAAGATTCTAGCTATTATGGAACAACATCGGTGAACATGACACAACCACAACATTAAGCTACACCGGTGATGAACCAAGTGTAACATTTCGCGTTAAATAAATATACGTTACGGATAAATAACGACAAGTTCTATTGTTTATTTTGTGACATTTTAGGCCCTAATACCATTATTCATTATATATATATATAGGTTTATAATAATAATAATAATAATAACAATAATAACTATAATAATTAAAAATAAACCTTTAACAAACTAAAAACTCTTTTTTTCTTATTGAACCTGCGGCCCACCTTGATAGCCCAGATCCAATGAAATGACCCGGCCCTTTGGCCTCTCACCCCCTCCTCTCCTTACTGTTATTAAAAAAAAAAAAAAAAAAAATGTGCTCCTGCTGGGTTTCGAACCCAAGCAAGAGCCGGTTCACAATTAACACACACACACCACAACCACTGCTCCATGTGCTCCTTTGGTGATTATATTCGGAAACAATTCCATTTAACACTTCCTCTATTTACGCGGTTGACTATTGAAAGTCAACTGCGAGCTATTCCTTCCAAATCAATTGCATAAAACCGCGTTTCTGGATCATGTTATGATATGGAAAGTAATTATCGGCCTATACACGCAACGATTATCATTAAAACCGTCCTAATTTAAGCTTAATCACGCGCATACAATTCAATGTGGGTCAAACTTGCCAAATTATCCAATTCGTGTATAAAAGGGGTTTTTGCTCGATTAAATCTGCATACACACTCCTGCATAAGCGATTAACAAAACCCCTACATCATACCCATCTATCAATCGCTGCAAATTCGTATTTTGAAGCCTCTAGGGGACGCGACTCGTGCTCAGTTTTCACCATCCTTCGGTACGTGATAATTCAGATTCTTACATGTTTTAGGATCGCCTATTGATGGGTATTAAAAGCCCCATGGTTTCGTTTGTTAACTGAATCGATTTCGTGGTCAATTGTTTGGGTTAGATGGTTAGGGTTTATAAACTAATTTGGGGAAGATAACTAATAATCATAATTGTTTATTTATTAAACGAACAGAAAGAAAACATAAGCTGACCAGTGGGGCAGTTGGTGAATCTGGTGTGGGTAAACAACAGGCCGGCCAAGGTCAAGAGTTCGACCCTTGGCACATACAACAATTCCTTTTTGATTTTCGTCACATTTATATAACCTACAATTATTTTTTTTAAAATGGATTTTAAATACTAAACAAGGTTTATAAATCCTATAAAAATTATTTAATGTCGTGCTAATGATGAAGATTATCATACAATTTTTACTTCTTCAAAAATCTTTTATTTATTAGATATAATAAATAATACAAATTTATTCAATTATAATTATTAAATTCTATAAATATATCAAAACGACTTTATAAAATTCCACAAAAATTATTCTAAGTTTATAAAACATTAAACATTCCAGAAATGATTTTTATTTCTGAAAAATCGTTTATTTAATATTTTTAATCGATTTTTGTTATTTTAATCATAAATAAATCATAATAAATTCATTTTTCATTATTTTTACATCAAAATTTCACATAAATTATTATTAATCATTTAGATCAGAAATATAAATTTTTGATTCAAAATTATAATTTTTAGTATTTTTTCAATATTAAGTCTATTTGTCAAATAAGTATTTATATACAAATATTCATTTATTTAAGGAAATAATTTTATGAAAATTATTTTCACATTCATTATATTATAATTCAACTATTTTTAGTTTAGAATAGTCAGAAAACATTTTTTTATTAATTATTTCTTTATTTAAATTATTCAAGTTTAATCATAAACCAATTATTAATCCCCCAAATTAGGAACCCTAGCACATTTTAGACTAGAAAACTTAGACTTATTAAGTTTTCCCCCAACACTTATTTATTACCTTGAAATAGGGTGATATTTGGATACACACGAGCCACATTTACTTATAACAAGGGTCTCCATTCTAACACTAAGGTGAGTTTACATAGCCCCTTTTCTCTTTTACATTTTTGGGGTGAAACATGTTTAAACATTTTATACTATCATTTACTCATACTTACTTGTGATTCAATTGCACCATCATTCTATCATTTGACTGTAACAAAAAGACACAGTACAATCATTAACAATGATCAAGCCGCCTGTTTAGATTATAGCGCTATAGGTCTGACAAACCCATCCCCCGCATAGACTCAGGGATGATCGATAACAGTAATAACATTTAACTAACTTGCGAGTTAGTCATCAGTCGACTCAAGGTTTGGTTGTACAAAGACGCATTGTTACATGTCGGTATCATACTCTATCATCATACAACTTTGAATGTTGTACAAACTATTGTTATCAATTACTTTCAAAAACCTATGTATTCTCACCAACTTTTGTTGACCCAAAATATTTTCAACTTAACATGTTTCAGGTTCTACTTTCTTGAAGAATTGCTTGAAGATATGTGCATAGTTTTATTCAATTCGATGTACGAATTCTTGTAGAGCAATTGTATGTAATTTATTTAAATAAATTAATGAAATTTATTATTCACCATGAGCTACTGAACAATCATCAATACGTGACATCCCGATGTTTCCGCCATCGGTTGGGGTGTTACACCAAGCCTCATCAAGCTCAAGTCCGATCGTGTTAGAAACTTCTAACATGAACAATGTAAAGGTTGAAGTAGCATAACAACATATTGCTTTGGTTTCAGCAATGGTCGCTTCATACAACGGGCTTGTTGTTAGTCAGATCGGAAACAATAATCTAACAAATGAAGATTATGCCCAAATTGACAAGGAAGAAATGGAATTGATTGACATTCAATGGGCATTTGCGAGTGTCATGAGAAGCGCGACAGAGTTTATCGGGAAAACTGGTAGTAATGATCTTGCGACTTCGCCTAATACTACCTATGGTTTCAACAAGGCGAAAGTGACGTGCTTTAACTGTGGAACCAAAGGACATTTTGCTCGAGAGTGTACCCAACCTAAACAACAATGCAACCAAAATCCATTCAACTCAAACTACCAAAATCGTCAATCACAAAACCAAGTTACCTTCCAAAACCAAAACAACAACTATCAAAACCAAAACAATTACCAAAACCGACAAACCACCACACAAAGACAAACATCCACAGCAAACCAAACTCAAACTACACCAAACCGTGACAGAACCATTGTACCCGTGAATACACCAAACACTAAAAAGTAAAATGAGAACCAAGCTTTGGTGATCCAACGGGATGAAGGGTTTGATTGGAACAACATGTAATTGGGTATTGAAGAAGTCACTGGTGGAAATGTAGCATGTTTTGCTCAAGAAGTAATTAGTGAGGAGTCGGTGATAGTTGAGGAAGAAATCATTGAGAAGAAAGTTTCTGAGAAGGCGGTTATTGAAGAAATAGTTGAAGAGGCAGTTCCAGAAGTTGTTTCTGAGAAGGTTGATGAACCGGTTATTGAAGAAGAAGTTTCAGAGACAATTGTTGATTCTGTTGGTGATATCTCTGAAGATCACGAATCTGTATATTTGACACTAAGAGCAAATCGGATTTGGAAGCAAGTGTGAATTCACTTGATGATGATGGTGAGCAACTTCTTGCTGAAGCGGACTTTCTGATGACAAAGAAGTCTTGCATAGTGGATGACGCTTTCACGAAAGTTGATTACTCCATGTTCTTCGCAGGAAAGGAAGCTCATTTTGCTTTAATGGCAATGACAAATGCTCCAAATCCGGTAAGTTCTAACTCATCTTCTACAGATAAATATTGTGGTAAATGTGATAGGCTTAAAGGTGAGATTAAGCACTTAAAGTATGAACTTGATAGTGCTAAAACCGCCATCGAGTCTTATCGAAAAATTGAGAGAGCTTTAAACAAAACATTAGACAACTATAAGAAAGATGTTTCAGAATTAACAAAAACACTTTCACACAAACAGAATGCCATTAACAACTATATAAATGAAATTGAAGAAACTAAACTTGAAATGGCAAAAATCAAATGTTTTTTTCTAAAAAAGTAAACAAGAAATTAGAGAGTTACATCAATGTGGCCTATGTTTTAGATCACATTGTTGAAGAACCAGTCAAAGAAAACATTCAATCCGGTGCAAACTACATATCTGTTCCATCCCCGGTGTTATTTGAAAATCACAATCTTGATGATGTGACACCGGAGAGTTCAGTAAAGTCAGATTCTACATCAGAAAATGAATCAAACACTTCTAGTGTTGGTGTTGATGCACTTTCTGTGGACGTCACTGTCGAATAGACTAGGGTTGAGTCTTTGTATAGTGTTACATGAGATTGTGGTGATCCATAAGGGCATTTTATGGATCTGACGCATTTGTATAATATAGGACAATACCAAAGTCAAGTTCGACCTAATATACACTGGGCGAATGTGGAGATTTTCCACATTCGACCATTACAAATGGGCGAATGTGGAAATGCTCCACATCCGACCATTCCAAAGGGGCGAAGGTGGCTCTTGGGTGTTGTACTATAAATAGCAATCTCATGTGTTATTGTTCATTTGGTGATTTGAGTTTGTACTTTGAATGCTCTCTAGGGGAGGTCATGCCCGACCTCCCCCGGCCCCGAGATAGATGTTTATCCTACTGATGACAGTGTCTGTAACAGTTTTTGAATTAATACGAATCTGTGATGACTTTGTTATCGTATATTTCTGTCTCGTCTCGAATCTCCCGTCTGAAACTGAGTTGTTTTCGCTTAATCGATCCATGAATTCGGTTTTTAACCGGATTCTCAATTGGTATCAGAGCCGTGGTACCGATTTGAACGATCTAACAGTCGTTTGAATCAATCACAGCTCGTTTTTATGGTTTTAGACGTTAAAGTTCAGATTTTGATTGAAAGGTTGAAACCCTAGAAACCTTAGATTCTTAATTGAACCCAAAAACATGTGATTTCACCATGTTTTTGTTAAATCGAAGGTTAGGTTTTCATTTCCGCACCTTTCTGTACAAGTTTCATCATCAAATTCAAAGAATTAGAGTGATTTTGGACTGATTTGAAGAAAATATTGAACAAGAACACGATCAGTCTGCACATTCGCCCCTTTTATAAAGTCGGGCGGGCGAACGTGGAATTCCACTGGGCGAATGTGGAATTTTACTGCGCGAATGTAGCATGTTTTGGGCGAACCTGGAATTTTGTTATGTGGATTTTCACTTTCGGGTGTCTATTTCACCTTCGGTTCATCGGGCGGGCGAAGGTGGATAGAAAGTGGACGAACGTGAGTGTAAATGGGCGAAAGTGAAAAGTATTATTCATATTCTACATTCGAGTCTCTATTTTGGGCGAAAGTGGAGTTCCCATGGGCGAATGTAGAATTTAAGGCCTAAAAAAATTTCGAAAATTTTCAAGATTTTTGGGAGAATGGTGATGAGGTTTACCCAAATTGTTGAAGAAATGATGATGATAAAACGTTTTATTGTGGGGTAGTCATGAGAATCAACAGTATGATAATCAGATTCAAATGACTATTATGGGCCAGAAAATAGACAGATTTTATTCCGCATGATGAGAACAGTCAACCCAGTTCCTGTGTGTTTGAAGGAACTTGTTCTAAAGAGTTGTTATGAAGAAGGAAATCAAGTTTGAGATTTCAATGTTCTGAAAGTAATGAGGTATCCTAGTAGGAGTCATGTGGCACGTAGGTTCAACGAAAGTTTCAAGATCACAGTCCTGAAGAATTTCAAGAGCTATTGGTAGATATTGTTGGCCCCGCCGAAAACTTCAGTTTCTGAAGCATTTCAAGTCCTTCAATTAGTACTGGTAGTTCCTGATGAAAGCTTCTGATTGCTTGTTCCACTCGTCTACGGCTTGTATTCTGTCAAACAGATGAAGTTACTCAAGAACATGATTGATTTATCATACGGGATCTCAGAGAAACTTGGTGAAGCATCAGTCAAGGGGGAGATTGTTGATGTAACAATGTGTCTGATACTTCAACAATTATTGACTGAAGATGCTAGGAATTTTCAAAGAGGAGAATGTGTTGATGTGCAAGAGATTTGTGGATTCGCCAGCAACGTCCAAGGGGGAGATTGTTGATGCACTTTCTGTGGACGTCACTGTCGAATAGACTAGGGTTGAGTCTTTGTATAGTGTTACATGAGATTGTGGTGATCCATAAGGGCATTTTATGGATCTGACGCATTTGTATAATATAGGACAATACCAAAGTCAAGTTCAACCTAATATACACTGGGCGAATGTGGAGATTTTCCACATTCGACCATTACAAATGGGCGAATGTGGAAATGCTCCACATTCGACCATTCCAAAGGGGCGAAGGTGGCTCTTGGGTGTTGTACTATAAATAGCAATCTCATGTGTTATTGTTCATTTGGTGATTTGAGTTTGTACTTTGAATGCTCTCTAGGGGGAGGTCATGCCCGACCTCCCCCGGCCCCGAGATAGATGTTTATCCTACTGATGACAGTGTCTGTAACAGTTTTTGAATTAATACGAATCTGTGATGACTTTGTTATCGTATATTTCTGTCTCGTCTCGAATCTCCCGTCTGAAACTGAGTTGTTTTCGCTTAATCGATCCATGAATTCGGTTTTTAACCGGATTCTCAGTTGGAGATCCGAATTCTGATGTGAGACCAATTTTGGGATTGAAGGATGAAGGAATAGTTGTTGTAACTGATGATTCCGATTCAGAGAATGAGGAACCTAGGAAGAATGTTGATATTCCTTTGGAAAATCACATTCGAGCCAATGAGTGTTACTCAATATCTAAGGTTCAACATCTTCCAAAAGTTGTAAACAAGCAGAATCAATCAGTTAAGCAATCTGATAAAAATGAGTTAGGTGATGAACCGGTGAAAGTATTTTGTCAGATGGAAGGATCCGATCAAATAATTTCCGATGAGGATTATCCCATACATTTCGCAAATTATTTGAAAATTGATAAAATTTGGCAAGAAAGCACTATTTGGTTTCCGAAATCTGAAAGAACCAATGACATTCCACCTGAATTGATTAAGCGACTGTATGGTGATAACTCCAAACCACCAAAGGTTCATGTCATAGAATTTGTCAAACCAAAGAACAAGTTTAACAGATTTGTTGAACCGACTTACTCAATGGAGTCCGCTCCTGAGAGTTTAAGGAAAAAGTGTATTGATGATCAATACCCGGTGAACTCATTCGCTAATCATCATGACAAAAACTCATTTGAAGAGTACCGTGCCTATTTCAAGTGTGGGGAGAGAGGGCATTTACTTGCTCACTGCTCATACGTGAGACACAAGAGACATGAGGTTAGGTGCAGACAAAAACAGAGGAATTCGTTTGTTGGTTATCTTCAAAGAAAGTCTTATCCTCAAACACAATCTTATCCTCAAAGACAATTTTATTCTCAAAATCAATTTTATCCACAAAGAGGAAACAAACCGATTGTCTATGACAATCGTAATTGAATTGCTTTGGATAAGAGAATGAAGAGGCTATGGTGAACTCGGCAAATGATAGACAAAAGGTTTATTCTAAACCTGTTGTCAAGTCTGTAGTTGGACCTATGTCTGTTAAATCAGACAATGTATCTAAGAATGTTCCACCAAAGATCATTTCTAAGAATTATGATGATGTTAAACCAAAATTTCAAACACAAGTCAGAATATTGAAACGATCGGAAAAATTTTGGACACCTAAGGGTTCTTCTGGTGCCTCAAGCTCAACTTCCAAAGTTCAAACAAAAGAGATTTCTAAAATTAAAGTTTTAGGAAAACCTATTGAGAACCGAAATGAAGTTTTGAATGTTCAAAAGATGGATGATTCAAAACAAAACGTTTGTGAGATACATTTGTTAACACTCAAAGACCCAAGACCACAAAGGCTTGGGTCCCTCGTAAAAACTAATCACTTGTTGATTGGTGCAGGGAGTTCCAGCTGGCCTTGTTAGCAGTCTTTTTATTGTTGACTGTGGAGCTTCCGGGCACATGACTGGAAACATGACGCTCCTGTTTGACATCGAAAATATCAATGGAGGTTATGTTATGTTTTAAAGAAACAAAGGTGGTTATATAACTATGGAAGGGAGTGTAATTGTGAGCATGGAAAGAATATCTTATGTGAAGTAGATAGATTATAATTTGCTGAGTGTATCTCAAATATGTGATAAGAAGTTTTCTATACACTTTGATGACAAATCTTGCTACATCCTGAAACCTGGTATTGAGATACCAAAAGAGTGGATCATGCTAAAAGCTCCAAGAGTGAACAATATATACATTCTTGACATGAGCAAAGCAACCACTACACAGGGTCAAGTAACATATTTTCTGTTTAAGGCTACTGAGAAAGAATCTATAATGTGGCACAGACGGATTGGGCATATTCACCTAAGGAAAGTAAACAACTTGGTGAAGAACGAGCTAGTGGAAGGTGTGAATGTTAAACACTTCCATCTGAATGATAAATGTGTGAGCTGCAAGAAAGGGAAATAGCACAAACATTCCATAAACCCAAGAAAGTTAACTCTGTTAGCATTCCACTTGAGCGTCTACACATGGACCTTTTTGGACCTATGAAGCGTAAGAGTATTAATGGAGATCTATATTGTCTTGTGGTTACTGACGACTATTCTATATTTTCGTGGGTGATGTGCATGCAACACAAGAGCGAAACGTTCAACAATCTGAATATTTTGTTTACCCGGTTAGTAAATATCAATGGTTTGAAGATTAAACGAATAAGAAGTGACAACGGGATGGAGTTTAAGAATTCAATGATGGATGCACTGTGCGATGAAAAGGGTATTCACCATGAGTATAGTGCACCTTATACTCAACAACAGAATGATGTTGCAGAGAGAAAGAACAGGACTCTAATTGAAGCGGCTAGAACTATGTTTGCAGATTCAAATCTTCTGGTCATGTTCTGGAACAAAGCTATTCATGCAGCATGTTATACTTTGAATCGTGTGTTGACAGTGAAGAAGTTTGGAAAGAATTCTTATGAGCTGCTTAATAGACGTAAGCCGAATTTAGAGTTCCTAGAGCCATTCGGGGCGCCATTTATGATGCTGAATCCTAATGAGAAGTTTGGAGCAAAAGCTAATGAAGGTTATTTTGTTGGATATGCGACACCACTTAAACGCGTGTTTAACAAAATAACTAGACAAGTTGAAGAGTGGGATAATGTAGATGTTCAACGTTACACTCAGAATGCTCTAGGAAATGGGCCCGATTGGATGTTTGACTACAAAGAATTATTTGAGTCATTCAATCTAGAAAGTTTGGTTAAAGAGGTTGTTTTACGATTATTTTACGAGTGTGAGAATGTAGTGACTTCACCGTTAGTGTGTCTGATCACTGTAACTCTTCCAGCAGCAGCTTCTAATGATACTAATGCTCCTGTATCTGAAGAAGAAATATTTCAAGAAGCTTCGACAATGCTTGATTCTTCTGAGTCAGAAGACGAGGAAGAAGTGACCAGTGAAGCAGTCTTGGATATCATCATAGTATCACCTCCAGTGAACCCAAATCCAGACATTCCATCTTCATCAAATACGGGTAATGATCTGGATACGGCATAGAACTTGAATGTTCAAACAGTGATTCATGTTCCTGAACATCCAGAATCTCGGATTCATAAGGTTCATCCGTTAAAACAAGTTCTTGGTGATCCTGGCAGTAGCGTGATGACATGTGGACAGTTGAGGCGTGCATCATCAAATGACAACATTGGAGCCCTTACCCTGTATACTAAAATTCAGAAATTAGGTGATCAAAATGATTGGTCTTTTGCTTGTTATGTTTCGCAGGTTGAACCATGAACGTACAAGGAAGCATTACTAGACGAATCATGGGTGGATGCGATGCAGCAAGAGTTACAACAATTTCAGAAACTCGAAGTCTGGACGTTGACCAAATTACCACTAGACAGGAAGAAGATTGGCACTTAGTGGGTGTTTAAGTTCAAGAAAGATAATAGAGGAGTGATTGTTCAGAACAAAGCTCGATTGGTGGTACAAGACTTTCGTCAGGCGGAGGGAATTGACTACAACGAAGTCTATGCACTGGTTGCGCGCATTGAAGCAATTCGAGTGCTTCTTGCATATGCATCTTATACAAAATTCAAGGGGATGGACGTTAAGAGTGCTTTTCTCTATGGTGTGGTAAAGGAAGAAGTTTATGTTGGGCAACCACCGGGTTTTGAGGATCCTATCCATCGGGATAAGGTCTACAAGCTAAACAAAGCATTGTATGGTTTGTACCAAGCCCGAGACAGTGGTATGAGGAGCTCAGCACATATCTTCTATCCAAAGGATTCAAAAGAAGACTAGTTGATTGTACCCAGTTCACAAAACGAACAAAGGGTGACTTGCTTCTAGTACAGATTTATGTTGATGACATTATATTTGGTTCTACTAATGAACTTTTGTGCAGGGAATTCGAAAAGGTCATGCAGGAAAATTTTGAGATGAGCTCTATGGGAGAGATGCAGTTCTTTCTAGGATTGTAAGTAGACCAATTGTCGTCGGGGATCTTCATCCACCAGACGAAATACATATCCGAAGTCTTGAGCCGATTCTAGATGGAGGATTCGAAGCCAATTGATACTCCCATACAACCCAATCACGGGATTGGAGTTGAAGCTAAGGGGGAGCTTACCGACCCCTACACATACCGAGCCATCGTTGGATCATTAATGTATTTGACCGCTTCCCGGCCGGATATAATGTTCGCCACGTGTCTTTGTGCTCATTTTCAGTCGAAGCTGAAACAGAGTCACCTTACAACAGTTAAAAGAATCATACGTTATCTAAAGGGTTATCCATCATGTGGATTATAGTATCCTAATGATGATAACTTTGACTTTATTTCTTTTAGTGATGCAGATTTTGGAGGCTGTGATATTGACGCCAAATCCACAACTGCTGAATGTCAATTTCTGAAGAGCAGGATCGTGACTTGGCAATACAAGAAGCAGACGTCCGTTGCACTATCCACATGTGGAGCTGAATATGTGTCAGCCTCTAGTTGTTGTTCATAGGTTTTTGGATTCAACAGCAAATGCGCGACTACAATTTGCAATTTCTTAAAACCCCCATTCATTGCGATAATGAAGCAGCTATTGCACTCACTAAAGACACTGTTAATCATTCTAAGGCTAAGCATATCCGAATACGGTATCACTTTATTCGTGATTGCTATGTTAAAGGTTTGATTGACATGGTCAAAATCCACACTGATTACCAAATAGCAGATCTTTTTACCAAGGCTTTTGACAAATCAAGATTTGAATTTTTACTAAAAGCTAATGGTATTAAGGAAAAGCAGGATTAATCTCCTCATTGGTTTATCAAATTTCTTTTTTTGCTTTCAAAAATTAAAAATTCAAAAATATGTTTTTAATTTTAGTGGGAACATTTTATTTCAGAAAAACCAAAAACATTGAAAATTTTGAAAAAGCCATAAAAAACAGAAAATCCCAAAATGATTTTTCCTGAAGAAAAAGAGGAAATGATAGTACATCAGTGAGGATCTTTCGCATGCTAAAGAATTATAAAGTCAAATACTTGATATGTGTTGACTTTGTGTGATATGCTAGTAGGCTTCGTAGACTTATTAATGCGTGCCTTAGTGATACAAACATAACGAGCTGCTTACTATGTGGCTGAACACCTCATGGGCATATGGTCTTAGTACCGTAATTTTGTTTGATAGGGTTTTTGCTCAAAATCGAAGGTTTTGGGTCGTTATGTTGATTGTTATCTAGGGATGGCCTAACTGATCTGTTGTCGTATTGATTTACGGACCTAGATTCAGTCAGGGTATCTTAACAAAAGAGCTTTAATGCCAAAACATAAAGTTACCGAATGAGGAACTTGAAATGTATTATGATAATCAAAGATTATCTTATGCAGCGTATCTAATCAATGATGC
The DNA here is from genome assembly GCA_028751855.1 of Ambrosia trifida. Lineage (NCBI taxonomy): Eukaryota > Viridiplantae > Streptophyta > Magnoliopsida > Asterales > Asteraceae > Ambrosia > Ambrosia trifida. The sequence continues at coordinate 76,642,109 of CM054129.1, forward strand.
AAATCATTATTGATATAAGCCCTCAACCTGGTAGAGTGCACATGTTACTCTGTAGCATTGAGTTACTAACTTGTACACCTCTGTGTCTCATACCTTGAAACTTACAGATAACAACAACATAATCACGCGTTACAATGAATCTTTGTGCAAAATTCCTTGATACGGGAGTATGTCGTGTGTGTGGGAACCACAGGTGAGTTAGTTATTAATACACCTAATGCGTATCATTTTAAAGCACTGCATAACAGTCTGCATGTGAGCTTTTGTGGACAACAATATCAACAATTGTCGAGTTACACAGTCAGTAAAGTTAAATGAAAAAGAACAACGGTGTGATTTGATTTTTTATAAACTGGTATGATCCTCTTACCAGAAAATCACAAAAGGTTTATTGCTTTTTGTTTGATTTCTTTCATATATACAAAAACTCAAAACGATTTTTGGTGTGTTTTAGCATAAATTTCAGAAAATCCAAAAGATTTTACATTTCTACGTTATTTTCGATAACCGATGTTGGATGATGATCAATTTCTGAAGTTTGACGAGCCAATATGAGTTTTGTATCATTAAAATAAGAAATTTTGAGAATTTGAATATTTAAAAGTTTGAAAATGCCAAAACGTGGATTGAATTGGACAATTTGGTAAAAATCAGTTTTCCAAATAATTCATTCGACTATTCAGTAGGTCGAACGAACATTTGTGGGTTGACTCGAACATTATAAACAGGTCGAATGAGTGTGGGACATTTTACAATTTTCATTCGAACACCACGAGATATTGATTCGCCCTTTCATTAGGTCGAACCAACATCTTTTAGCCTTATTCAACCCTGAAAGGTTCGAACCAACCATGCATATATATATATATATATATATCATTTCTACTCATTCGAACCATTCATAATGTTCACATTTCACGAATTCTCTCTAAAGGCACTGTTTTACTCTTTGATTATTGATTTTGTTTTGTTGTTCCTGAACATCTAAGGATCCTATAACATTGATTTTTACAGGTAATGGACCACAAACACGTCTGGAAATCGGTTTTGAAGAACTGAAACCCTAGGACTTTGATTAACCTTTTAAAACTGTTTGTAAATGCAATTTGATCATTGCAAAACATTCATCGATAGTTTTAGGGGGAGTAGGTATCAAAATCTAGGATTAAAACAAACAATTCATTAAAATCGATCTTATGAACCCTAGATTTTGGGTAAAACTATCTATAAACGTTTAATTGGTGAAATTGATGTTCAATTAAGTTTAGTCGGCCAATTTAGATTGTGTTCAAATCAAATGTTCATGTTTAAATGGTCTTAATTAGAAAATGGCAATTTTGAATTTATGAACAGGTTCATTCGAACCCTAGGTGGGTCGAAGGAGAAAACACAAGGTCAAATGAATTGATTTTTAGTTCATTCGACATAATTAAAACTCATTCAAACCCACGATGGTTCGAACCAATATGAAAAATTTTGAAATTTTTTAATTTGAATCCAAATTGACGTATTTGTGTATTTCTTGTGTTTTTACAGGCTAAATGGCAGAACAACAAGAGCCGCAAGTTCCAAAGGAGTTGAAATTCGAAACAAATATTGGAGCCGTTGATGCTAAATATGCCAAATTTCAAGGGATGGTCGATTTTCTTAGAAGGTCGAGGATAGTACACGTAATTGCACAACCTCACACTATCTACAAGGACCATCAAGTTGAGTTCTGGGAAAATGCTGAGGAATGTCTGTGATTCAAAGCAAGATTCAAAACACGATGATTCTCGTTGGTGAAAAGGACTTCAAGGAAGTATTACGCTTAAATGATAAGGAGGATTATCCAATCAAGTTACCATGGTCTGTTCAAAGAGCTTGTTTTCTGAGAATGAAGTACAATGGGCCAATTACATATTGTCAATTACACAAGGCGAATCTGTCACCTCCATTTAAGTACTTGCTACATGTGATTCTACATGTGTTTGGACCAGTCCGAGGTGGATTTGACGTGCTAAGAGAAACTTTGAGTTCGCTTTTTGAAGCACTGATTTTGAATAAAGAGTATAATGTTTCAGGAATGCTCTTTAGCCACATGAAAGAAGTGTTTGAAGGATTGAAGACTGATAAGTTTTTAATGTCTCCGAGATTCTTACAGATTATCTTTGACCACAAGTATCCAGATTTGATAAAGGATCCATTGTAAGTTGTTAATCAGGAACATATGAACATGAAGACGTTAAACAGGATGAGAACATATAAAAGCAAGGCAGAGGATGAGAAGCCGCCTAACAGAAGGTTGTTTGGTCATCTTAGCACAGTTACATACACAGATCCTCGAAAGGATGTTGTTAGACATCCGACGAGTGATTCTGACTCAGATAGTCCATTGGTTCCTGTTGATAAGAGTGCTAAGATAAAACGTCAGGTAATTAGCTAGGGTGCAAAGTCAAAAGGTAAAGGAAAAGAGAAAGTCGTGGAAACAAAGACAAAGAAAATTGTCAAAGGAAAAGCAAAGACAAAGACACTATTTATTGATGAAGATTCAGAAAAGACTGAAGATGATGTAGTATGGGATTCTGAAGAAGAAACAGTGAAGGATACTAATCCCAAGGCCACTGGTGTTAGTACTCCTAATCCACTTGAGAAGATCATTGAGGAACAAAGAAGCAAAGATTACACAGAAGAAAATGAGAACTTAGTTTGTGATGATACAGATTTTGGTGGTTCTCCTATTGCACCAGTTCCTGCAAACAGAGGAAGAGTTAAGAGTATGTCGAAAAGAGAACCTGCTAGAAAAAGAAGGGTCAAAGAGATAGATCTATTATTGAAAGGGAAAAAGATACTTGCAGCTTCAAGTTCAAAAGCAGCATCTCCAATGGCGAAAAAGCAGAAGGTTGTTAAAGAAACATAGACAGCATCATAACTTACTCTAGAGAATGTATCATTATCATTGAAGAATGGTTTAGCAAGTATGAAGTCACATGTTGCTAAACCATCAGCTGAGTCAAGTTCAAGTCCTCAGGCGACAGTATCTGAAGAAGTGATGGCTTTGGTGAATAAGAAGATTGGAAAATTGATGAAATCTTTCAACCAGTATGAAGCAGATATCTAACAGATGAAAGAAAATGAAAAAGATATGTTACAAATTGTAATAGCTTCAAAAGATAGACAAGATGAGTTAGAAGAGAAAGTTAGGAATCTTGAAACTAAGAATTTTATGCTCAAGACGTCAAACAAAAGGAATACCAAGAGGATTCTGTTGATAGAGCAAGATAATCAGAAGCTAAGGAAGATTATTGATATTCTGTATGAAAAAGCACCACAACTGAAAGGTACTGAAGAAGAAGAGGAGGATGATGAAGAAGAGCAAGTTGATTACAGTGGAACGGACGATGATGATGATGATAAAGATGATAAGGATGATGACAATGATGATGATGATGCTTCGGGTGGTGGTAATGCTAACAAAGAGAAGCCCACTAGTTCAAAAGATTTAGATGATGATGATGACGCTACACAATTTTCATTTGAAGAGCGTCTGAAAGAAAAAGAAGATAAGGGAACTTCAAGCAGTAAGAAGTCAGGAGGTATGACTGTTGCTGATAAGCAAATGTTGAGAGCTATGATGAAGAGAGGTTGTTACATTATAGAGCTTACAGGAAGATTTCCTGAGATCTTTATGAATAATGATATGAAGTACCAGATAGAGTATGTTGATCCTGAATTGGAGGATGGAGAAGTAAGTGCTGCAATTGCTAATGAAATACTTGAAGGATTAGCGTAGCAGGTTGGAAAGTCTCTGGAAGACATCTTGAAGGACAAAGAAATTCCAGATGTTCCAGTTACTGAGCCAAAATACAAGGATGCTAAAGAGATTAATGCTGAAAAGTATAATCATGTTGAAGTTGAGGATATATCTCATGAAGGATATCCTGAATACTATAACATGCAAGACAAAACCAGTATTCCGATTATAGATGATGAATCTCTCAAAGAAACTGAAAAGATTGTAGAAGAAAAAGGCAAGAAGATTATTGATGAAGTGTTTGATAATGAAGCTGAGAAAGCTGAAGTATTCAAGTAATCTGATGCTCTGAAAGCCTTCTTGAAGAAGCTGAGAGAAGGTGAAGTGAGACAACCTAAACTGGGAGTTCAAGGTGAAGTCTACAAGTATCATAATCAAGTTTTCAAAGGATGTGCTTTGACATGGAAGTACTTTCCATAGCTTAGATGTATTGGAATCAAATGGTTGAAATTCTATACTTTCGTCTTTTCCATGAGATTAAAACTCTTCCATACTAGGCTGTGAGAGACATTTGTAGACATCAAATAACAGGTTGTGAGCTGTCACACCCTCAAATTTCCACTGCGGGGTTTATACCGCGAGGCGCATGACAAACCAGGATCCCATAGCCATAAGTCACATGAACGACTCTAAATGCCCAACCATTTAGTTCGTTATTGTAAAAACCAAGTTTTAAAGTTTTAACCAAACCAATAATAGTATAGCGGAAGCGAATGAAACGTTCAAAAGTGTATATGTGACGCCTAGTGGTTCTACATGCAATAGTAAATCCTACGGACTCGTTGGTGAATGTATTGGTTACAATTAGTTTCTACCTTCCGTATGTGTCTCAAACAAGTGTACTTCAGTTACATGTCAATTCCATACCACCTAAGACCTCAATTAATCACATAAGCACATAATACACAATCTGTGTTTTCAGGACAGATTGTGCACCATCAAAACGAATTTATTTAAAATAGTAAATCAGTGAGTTAACCTCCCAAATATTTACTGAATTTTCTTTGGGATTCACTCAACAATACCTATTTTTTTTTTGTCTTAAATCCAAACACAAAAATAATTAAAATTCGTCTAATTCAGCTATGTTCAGAAAACCTTCCTAACAAGTCAGTTTGGTAGATAATGTCCCAAAAATTGTGTATTCATCCAAACGGGATGACTTCACTTGGAAAACTCATATTACTTCAATATTAACCTTCTGTAAAAATTTCACAATCCAACTCTTAATAAAACTTGAGTTATGATGTTTCAAAGTTGACTCAGTTTGATACCCGAACTTCTGACCTGACTTATTTTCAATGAAAATTCTAAAAACGACTCAACCGACGTCCAAAATACTTGATTTTACACATTATGAAAATCTAAGACCAAGTGTGACTCGACCATGCAAAGAAAATACCAAAATCATTATGTCAAGGTCGTGTTACAGCTCCTACAAGTTCGTCTAACCATTCTGTCCAGATTTTAGTTTCGCCTAAATCATACTTTAATCGACTATCGTGTGCATAAAAACAATCAACAAACATCAATCATCATTACCAAACATCCCTAATGCTTACTATGATCAGATTCTACTACTATTCTTGCAAAGATCACAACTTTAAAGACCAAAACATCAATAACTTGCGCAACAAGTATCCTATGATGTTACTAATCGTGTATTATTATGTTTGATCCGTTTAATCTTCAAAAACTTCATGTTTTAATGATTATTAAAAACTTCCAGACCTGGACAAACATTGTTACATGATTTTTATAACAAAAACACAAGATAAAAGTGTAAGGAATTAAAGATTATACCCTTGGCTCTTCGATTCGATCAACCGTGCGCCTTTGGAGCTTCCCAATTGATGATCTTGAGCCTTAGCAGGAGCTTTAGGGTTAATATTTCGTGTGGGGCAGGAAAGGGGCAATTAGGGTTGAGTTTAGGGGTTGCATGGGGGTTAAAGATGCTTAAATAGGAGTTTAAGGCGGTTTAGACCCGTCAGACGCGTGCGAGCGGCCGCTCGGGCCCTGTGAGCGGCCGCTCACAGGCCCGAGGCCCTCGTGCGTGTCTTTTTTCGTCACCCGGCGCGTTATCCTTCGACGTTTTCATTATTTCGGACCGTAACAAGTGCAACCCCATGCGTTAAGACCCTAATCAACCTCATACTCCACTTTTAGTGATTTTAATTAACGTATTCGGTTTAGGTTCACATAATCACGTATGGTTTTCATATAAGTTCATCAAATATCACAGAGACACATAAGTTCGTTATTCACCAACGTCCGAGGTTCACTAATCATGTACCCGATATTAACTCACAACAATGCGCGTGTGTCCTATCTAGTTAACCCTAGTTAAGTATAATGCAAGGAACGTAACCAAGTTTTAGTTAAAGTGAGAACCTGAATTTGCGGGGTATCACATCATCCCCAAGTTGAAAAGAATTTCATCCCGAAATTCAGCAAGTAAACAGTAAAGGCAGCTAGAAAAGTGTACTCTTGGTTCCCGGATGTCATATCATCCCCAAGATGAAAGGAATTTCGCCCCGAAATTCACTTTGAGCGAGCTGCTTTATGTTCGGCATTTGATCTATGTACAGGTTCAGGTTCAGTAAAGAGGTGTGGGTATTTGAGCCGCATCTGATCTCTGCGCTCCCACGTGTATTCTGGTCCTAGACAGGAATTCCACCGTACCTTAACAATAGGTATAGTGCTTTGTCTGAGTTTCTTGACGCCCTGCTCAAGAATCTCCACTGGTTCTTCCACGAACCGTAGCTGATCGTCCACCTGGATCTCCTCCAGTGGCACTACCAGTGTCGTATCTGATAAGCATTTCTTTAAGTTCGTGACGTGGAATACATTGTGCACTCCACTGAGTTCATCTGGTAGATTTAGCTGATAAGCTACCGGACCAATCCTTTTAACAATCTCGAAAGGTCCAACGTATCGTGGGTTCAACTTCCCACGTTTCCCAAAGCGTATCACTCCTTTCTAAGGTGACACCTTTAACAAAACCTTGTCCCCAACCTGGAACTCCAAAGGTTTTCTACGTTTATCAGCATAACTTTTCTGTCGATCCCGAGCAACAGCCATCCGGTTTCTAATTTGCACTATCTTCTCAGAAGTTTCGTGCACGAGTTCAGGACCTGTTAGTTGGCTATCCCCAACCTCAGTCCAACAGATGGGAGACCTACACTTGCGCCCGTAAAGTGCCTCAAAAGGCGCACACTGTATCGAAGTGTGGTAACTGTTGTTGTAAGAGAATTCGATCAAGGGCAAGTGCTTATCCCAATTATTGCCAAAGTCCACCACGCATGCTCGTAGCAGATCCTCTAATGTTTGGATGGTACGTTCGCTTTGTCCATCCGTCTGCGGGTGATAGACTGTGCTCATATGAAGACGAGTTCCTAAAGCATCTTGGAGAGTAGTCCAGAAACGAGAAGTGAATCGCCCATCACGATCAGATATAATGGGAGTAGGCACCCCATGCCTAGAGACTATCTCCTTGATGTAAAGGTTTGCCAGTTTCTCCAATGAATCCGTTTCCTTTATTGCCAGGAAGTGGGCCGATTTGGTTAAACGGTCCACGATAACCCAAATCATGTTATGGCCCGTTGGCGTTCTAGGAAGCTTTGTAATAAAATCCATGGAAATCCCATCCCATTTCCACATTGGAATTTCTGGTTGTTGGAATAGGCCTGAAGGTTTTTGATATTCAATCTTAACCTTCGCACAAGTCAAGCACTTACTAACATAAGTGGCTATCTCAGCTTTCATGTTTGGCCACCAGTAAAGAGTCTTAAGATCTTGGTACATCTTGTCCGAACCAGGATGCACTGAATAGCGAGAGGTATGTGCTTCGTCAAGCACAAGTTGTCTGAGATCCCCAAATCGTGGTATCTAGACTCGATCCATGAAGTACTGTAGACCATCCGTTTTTAGTTCCAAGTGCTTATCAGCACCATGTAGGGTCTCAAGCCCGATGTTTTCTTCCTTCAAGGCTTCACCCTGGGCTTCACGTATCTTATCTGGAAGATGAGAATGGATGGTGAGTTGTAAGGCTCGCACCCTTCTGGGTTTTGTTTCCTTTCGACTGAGGGCATCAGCTACTACGTTAGCCTTCCCTGGATGATACCTGATTGCACAGTCATAATCGTTCAAAAGTTCAACCCAGCGACGTTGTCGTATGTTCAGCACCTTCTGATCAAATATATGCTGAAGGCTCTTGTGATCAGTGAAAATTGTGCACTTCGTTCCATAGAGGTAGTGTCTCCAGATTTTGAGAGCAAAAACCACCGCTCCCAGTTCCAAATCATGAGTGGGGTAATTCTTCTCATGGACCTTCAGTTGCCGCGATGCATATGCAATTACCTTATCATGTTGCATCAGTACGCACCCTAAGCCTTGGATAGACGCATCACAGTACACTACAAAGTCCTCTGTACCCTCAGGCAACGATAGTATCGGTGCACTGCAAAGTTTGGACTTTAGTAGCTGAAAGGCAGATTCTTGGGCATCTCCCCACTTATAAGTAATACCTTAATGTGTTAGGGCGGTGAGAGGTTGAGCGATCTAAGAATATCCCTCAATGAATCTACGATAGTATCCCGCGAGGCCAAGAAATTGGCGCACTTCAGTAGGGGTCCTAGGAGCCTCCCACTTTTTGATAGCGTCAATCTTGGCTGGGTCAACATGTATTCCTGCCTCGTTGACCACATGCCCAAGGAATTGGACTTCTCGAATCCAAAAATCACATTTAGAAAACTTTGCATACAGCTGCTCATTCCTCAGTAGTTCCAAGATTAACCGCAGGTGCTGCTCATGCTCCTCCCTGCTCTTGGAATAGATCAGTATGTCATCTATGAACACTATGACGAATTTGTCCAAGTAAGGCTTGCACATACGGTTCATTAGATCCATGAACACCGCCGGTGCATTAGTTAGCCCAATTAGTTAGCCCAAATGGCATAACCAAAAACTCATAATGTCCATAACGGGTTCAAAACGCCGTTTTCGCCACATCCTCTTCTCGAACTCTCAGCTGATGGTACCCTGACCTCAAGTCAATCTTAGAGTAGAAGCTCGATCCTTGCAGTTGGTCGAACAAGTCATCAATACGAGGCAAAGGATAACGGTTCTTAATCGTTACCTTGTTCAACTCCCGATAATCTATGCACATGCGAAAGATCCCATCTTTCTTCTTAACAAACAGAACTGGAGCTCCCCATGGCGAAGAACTGGGCCTAATGAAACCCCTATCCAATAGCTCTTGGAGTTGGGTAGATAGTTCTTGAAGCTCCCCTGGTGCTAAACGGTACGGTGCGTGTGCAACTGGCGCTGCTCCAGGTGTAAGGTCAATCTGGAACTCCACTTGACGAACGGGTGGGAGTCCAGGTAATTCCTCTGGAAAGACATCTTGGAGTCTCGGACCACTGGGATGCCCTCAATTCTAGTTTCAGTTTCAGCTCGAGTATCAGATATGTTAGCCAAAATGGCCGGACAGCCCTTGCGAATACACTTCTGGGCCCTCAGATAGGAGATGATGCCCACCATGGCACCACCTCGATCACCCTGTATGGATAAAAGTTCTCCACTTGGGAGGGGAATGCGAACAATTTTCTCCTGACAGAGAATTTCCGCGTGTTGCTTGGACAACCAGTCCATGCCAACCACGAGATCAAAGCTACCTAGGGTGATAGGTAAGAGGTTGATGGAAAACAATTGCCCGTTCAACTCGAGCTTACAGTCACGATGTATATGGGTTACCTCGACAGGCTTCCCATCAGCCAGTTCAATAGAGTATGGGGTATCTAGAAGAGTAGGAACCATCCCTAATTGTTTACTAAGTTTTGATGAAACAAAACTATAGTCCTCACCAGTATCATATAAAATAGAAGCAAGAGTGTCGTTCAAGGAACACGTACCCGTCACGACGTTGTTATCGGTCCTAGCCTCCCCAGAGCCAATCACGAATGCTCTACCACGAGCCCCATTGTTGTTCCCGTTGTTGTTGTTCCCAGCATTGGTGGTGTTGTTGTTTCCTGCCCTGCTGCCACCACCGTTGTTGGTGTTACCCTTGTTGTTGCCATTACCATTACCGTTCCCATTCAGTTGTGGGCAGTTCTTCTTGAAATGATTTTCACTCCCACACTGGTAACAACCTTTACCACCACTCTACTGTTGCCCCTGTTGCGCAGCTGGCAGATTTCCCAGGATAAACACCCTGCAGTCCTTCTGCTTATGACCCATCTTGCCGCATTGTTCACACTTATTGTTGCTACACGCTCCAGTGTGATGCCTACCACACCTGTTTCACTTAGGTAAAGCCCCCTCATAACCTCCCTGGTTGTTGTTGCGATTGTTGCTACTGCCATGACTATCATGTTTCTTATTCTGTTGCTGCTGCTGACTGCCATTCCTTGGAGGTTTGCCAGATGCATTCTCCCACTTCCTCTTGTTATCATTAGTACCAGAAGATGAAGTACCACGAGGAGGTAACACCCCCTCTTCCACCTTCTGATCAGTCAGTTGATGAGCCATCCTAATAACCTGCTGGATGGTATTGAGGTTAGCAGCAGTGACCATGCTCTTGATCTGGGGCACCAAGCCCTTGATATACAACTCAATCCTCTTGTAGGGCGGGTTGGAGTAATTTGGGCACATTGCTGCCAGTTCATGCGATCTGGTGGTGTATTTCTCAATCTCCGATCCCACCATCTTTAGATTGAGATACTAAGTTTCTAACTTCTGGATTTCGTCTCGAGGACAGTATTCCTCCTTCATCAGTTCCTTAAAATCTGCCCAAGGTGTTGCGTTAGCCACTTCCACACCTAGCATCTGAACTTGAGAGTTCCACCAGGTTAATGCCAAGTTCTCGAGAGTAGCAGTGGCATACTTCACCCTGTCAGCTGGTGGACAGTTACACATAGCAAAGCAAGATTCCAGTTTCTCGAACCACCGTAGTAGCCCGACAGCCCCTTCAGATCCACCAAAGTTATGATGCTTGCAGTCCATGAAGGACTTGTAGGTGCAGGCTGGAGGGTGATGTCCAGGTTGACCTGAGTGTAAAAGCGAAGGAACCACGAATGAATAAAAGAGCGTAACGTTGGAGCTTAGAGGAAAGTTTAGAGCAAGATAAGGTTACCAGCTTGAAAAGCTGCGATAGCTTCTACTATCCTATCATTGATAAGTGCATTCAACTCCGCTTGAGTCATGTTAATGTTGCCTCTCCCGTGTCCTCTTCCCGCCATAGTAATTCTACATTTACACTATACTCATGAGAAAATAATAATATGTCCCACATACAATCTTTTACACAGTACAAGTAAACTAGAATATAAATAACATGCGCGAGAATAGAATAAAGAATTTAAGTAATAGTAGTAAATAAGAATCCAACCACAAAACAAAGAATCCTCAAGTCTCACAACGTTAGGAATAAACAAAAGTCATAATAATATATATGAATAAAAAAATATATAAGAAATCAGTCGTCATCATGATCCATGGAGATGCATGAGCCCTCATCCTCGCTCTCATCCTCAATCTCTATATCTAGTGGCTCCTCCTCCTCAGGCTCAAACTCTTCCTCGAGCGCGGCATCCAATGCTGCCTCGAGGTCATCAAATCCTCCTACAGCAGGTTCTTCCTCGGGATCCTCTTCGGGATCTTCCTCTGGATCCTCCTCTGGATCCTCCTCTGGCTCTGCACCATTCTGAGCTAGAGCTTCCTCAAGCTTGTTACTGACCAGGGTCAACTCCTCCCTTAACAGTGCTGTCTCTTGAATAGCAATCGATCTCTCGTGCCTATCTTCTGCAGCTTACTGTTCAACCCTTTCCAATTTACTATTAACCTTCTCCAATTTACTATTAACCTTTTCCAATTCACCAAACAAGTGGTCGATCTCTCTTTCCATGCGCTTAATAGATCCATCGGCATTCTGCCTCCAAGACTGAAACTGTCTCATGGCATTATAGGCATTCTCTAGCTCTGTGTGCACGTGCCTAACCATCCCCGCCAGAGACCTCTCCAATGAGTCAATAATGGGAGGAACCTGAGCTGGCACTCCGTACCCTACAACCCACGAAGGTAACATATTTGTGAACCACACCCAGCGATTAGTATTCTCCTCCGGGTTCCCTGTCTGAGCTGGTTGTTCGTACGGGTTCAAAGACGTGTTTTGCGAACTTCCAAGAGGGTGATAAGAAGAATAGTTACGATGAGCGGGGTTAGTCATGTTTTCCTGCAATATGTTAGATCAGCATACGTATCCAAGAAATAGCTAGTAGTGTGCTGAGAATAGTGAGTGTACTAATACTTATGCTATGATGATTATAGTCTAGATGCAAATCCTAGTTCACTATAACCAATGGCTCTGATACCAATCTGCCACACCCTCAAATTTCCACTGCGGGGTTTATACCGCGAGGCGCATGACAAACCAGGATCCCATAGCCATAAGTCACATGAACGACTCTAAATGCCCAACCATTTAGTTCGTTATTGTAAAAACCAAGTTTTAAAGTTTTAACCAAACCAATAATAGTATAGCGGAAGCGAATGAAAAATAGTAAATAAAGTCTGCGCAAAACACCGCGCCCAAAACCAAAAGAATAGTAAATGTGCAAAATAGTTTAATGTTTAAGACCCATGAAATGATGCATGACCTAACTGTGCTCCGTTCCTAGTTACCTGCAAAAGCATGCTATCGTGTGTCAACATAAAGCTGGTGAGTTCACAAAGTAAAGAAATTTAATATGCAAATGCGCTGGTTTTCCAAAAAACCACGTAAGTAAAGTAATAACGTAGGTCCTCCAGACCAAAAAGTTAAAGAGTTGTCAGTTTAAGTGTGTCAGGGGTAGCTAGCCCACTCAATGTAACTAAACAAGATTATTGGGAAACCTTCAGGAAAATAGTTATTTGCCTCAATGACTGGCGTCTATCAACACCAGTCGGAAATTGTGGTCAGAAGTTCATGCCCGTGCCTCAAGCACCTCAGACATGAGGTTGCTGCATCAACCTAATAGAGCTATCAACTAATACCCCGTTCGCCTCCAGCGATTAACCCAATAATATGCAAGGACTTTCAATGATAGAGTGTTTAGATTACAAAGGACCAATACGTTTTAAACTGACCGAAAACCCGATCCACACAAGGAATCGTAAAACCGACCCACACAAGGAGTCCATACCTGAGTAGTCCCAAATGGACTAGAAAATGTTTACCAAAGTTGTCTCTAATCCGAGACGCAAGCTTTTGAGAAAAAGAGTAGTGAAACTCACCTTAACGTGCAAGCAAAAGAAATCCGAACCGCAAGTAAAGTATGCTACCGACACCCTAATAATAGTGTCACTAAGTGAGTATAGGCGTAATATCATTACACCATATAACTCATTTGTCCAAGGCGTTTTAAACGTTCAAAAGTGTATATGTGACGCCTAGTGGTTCTACATGCAATAGTAAATCCTACGGACTCGTTGGTGAATGTATTGGTTACAATTAGTTTCTACCTTCCGTATGTGTCTCAAACAAGTGTACTTCAGTTACATGTCAATTCCATACCACCTAAGACCTCAATTAATCACATAAGCACATAATACACAATCTGTGTTTTCAGGACAGATTGTGCGCCATCAAAACGAATTTATTTAAAATAGTAAATCAGTGATTTAACCTCCCAAATATTTACTGAATTTTCTTTGGGATTCACTCAACAATACCTATTTTTGTTTTGTCTTAAATCCAAACACAAAAATAATTAAAATTCGTCTAATTTAGCTATGTTCAGAAAACCTTCCTAACAGGTCAGTTTGGTAGATAATGTCCAAAAAATTGTGTATTCATCCAAACGGGATGAATTCACTTGGAAAACTTATATTACTCCAATATTAACCTTCTGTAAAAATTTCACAATCCAACTCTTAATAAAACTTGAGTTACGATGTTTCAAAGTTGACTCAGTTTGATACCCGAAATTCTGACCTGACTTATTTTAATGAAAATTCCAAAAACGACTCAACCGACGTCCAAAATACTTGATTTTACACATTATGAAAAGCTAAGACCAAGTGTGACTCGACCATGCAAAGAAAATACCAAAATCATTATGTCAAGATCGTGTTACAGCTCCTACAAGTTCGTCTAACCATTCTGTCCAGATTTTAGTTTCGCCTAAATCATACTTTAATCGACTATCGTGTGCATAAAAACAATCAACAAACATCAATCATCATTACCAAACATCCCTAATGCTTACTATGATCAGATTCTACTACTAAACATGCAAAGATCACAACTTTAAAGACCAAAACATCAATAACTTGCGCAACAAGTATCCTATGATGTTACTAATCGTGTATTATTATGTTTGATCCGTTTAATCTTCAATAACTTCATGTTTTAATGATTATTTAAAACTTCCAGACCTGGACAAACTTTGTTACATGATTTTTATAACAAAAACACAAGATAAAAGTGTAAGGAATGAAAGATTATACCCTTGGCTCTTCGATTCGATCAACCGTGCGCCTTTGTAGCTTCCCAATTGATGATCTTGAGCCTTAGCAGGAGCTTTAGGGTTAATATTTCGTGTGGGGCAGTAAGGGGCGATTAGGGTTGAGTTTAGGGGTTGCATGGGGGTTAAGGATGCTTAAATAGGAGTTTAAGGCGGTTTAGACCCGTCAGACGCGTGCGAGCGGCCGCTCGGGCCCTGTGAGCGGCCGCTCACAGGCCCAAGGCCCTCGTGCGTGTCTCGTTTCGTCACCCGACGCGTTATCCTTCGATGTTTTCGTTATTTTGGACCGTAACAAGTGCAACCCCATGTGTTAAGTCCCTAATCAACCTCATACTCCACTTTTAGTGATTTTTATTAACGTATTCGGTTTAGGTTCACATAATCACGTATGGTTTTCACATAAGTTCATCAAATATCACAGAGACACATAAGTTCGTTATTCACCAACGTCCAAGGTTCACTAATCATGTACCCGATATTAACTCACAACAATGCACGTGTGTCCTATCTAGTTAACCCTAGTTAAGTATTATGCAAGGAACGTATCCAAGTTTTAGTTAAAGTGAGAACCTGAATTTGCGGGGTATCACATGAGCGATCCTGCATTATTCATTACATGGCTGAGAAGATGACGAGAGATAGTCATACCAAATGGGATTCATTTAGGCCTCAATTTACAAAGAGAATTGTTCATCAAGAAATTGATCCGAAGAATGGTTTGCCTAAAGTGACTCTGAAGTACAAACCTCTAAAGGTTATGACGAGGATTCCTTTGATGCCGATCCAACAACACTTTAGCAAAGATTTCGCATTCTGGTATTATGAGTGGAAAACAGGTGAAGCTGTGATTCTGCTACATGACAAGAATCCAAAGCTAATGTGCAAGAAAATACGCGTGTTCGATCCAATGTAGCTGATCAATTGTGCGAAAGATGATATCGACGAGTTGTATTATAATCAGATTCATTTTGATGTTCAAGATATAGAACCTGCCTGGATGTTTCAGAAGGTTACTTTATTCTGTTTTGCATGGGGAGTATATGTTGGATGTGATTATCAAAAGTTGTTGGGTAAGACAATGAAAATTAGACCGGAACCTAAGAAGCGCACATTTTCAAAAGGAGAACCGAGTATCAGTAAGAGTGCTAAGAGGAAGATCAAGATAAAGCTAAGGAATGCCTAAACAATCCGAGCAATAGCCAAGGGCGAGATTGTAAGTGCATATTGTGGCTATTGCTTTCGGACTGTACAAAGATTGTTGAAGATTTGAAGATATTTAAGTTTTGAAGTCCCAATTCGGCCCTACGGAAGGTCGAAGGAATATCATATATGGGTCAAATGTATTACTTTTTGTAGAATGTGATTTTGATGTTTATTTGGTTGTTGGTTCGCACCCTCAAAGGGTCGAACCAGTCTATTCGCACCCTGCAAGGGTCGAATGTAGTTTATGTTGGTCGAATGAAATAGTTTGTTTATTAATGTTTTGGTTTGCACCCGCGAAGGGTCGAACGGACTCATTCGAGCCTTGCATTGGTCGAATGAGCAGTCTATATATATGTTGAAGTTGTTTTGCAACTCAACATTCGGTCATTTTGTCTAGGGAGTCTGTCTGTGTATTCTAAGGTGTGTCTATAAAGTTCTCTGAAGGTGTATTTTCATTAGTATTGGTCTTTGTAACGATTATCAACTTTATATTAATGAAAATCGGATTGAAAATGTATCTTAACGTGTTCTGATCTTAATTATTATCATTTTGCATGCGAATTAGGTTTTCCACACCTGATTTGCTCATACTTGTGTGATCTTTGTGTGTGTTTATCAAAAACCGATCCTACAAGTGGGGGTTGTCAACCCAATCGATATATTCCGGTGTTTCATGGCTAAGTCCATAGCTAATGGTTATGGTGTGATGTATGACACGAGGGCTTAATGGATCTTGAACCTTAATGTCTCATGTTCACATACTAGACATGAATGTAACTGAAAACTGTACGCATGTTTTTCCCCCGAAAAATATAAAACAGTGAATAAGGGTCGTGTAAACTCACCTTAGGTGTCTGGAATGATCTACTGAGCCTGGAGCTAGAGTACCCGACCTACGTGTCCTATATAAGAAGGAACATTTTAGGTCCATGTTACTTGTAATGTCTACAAGTTGTTCTCTTGTTATGTTTGTTCTTGTAACTTAACCCTTTAAGTTAGGTTTGTCTTCGATGTAGTGTCGATGCACTTTGTGTGTGGCCGTCGCTATCGAATAGACTAGGTTTGAGTCATATATTGTATAACATGAGATTGTGGTGATCCATAAGGGCATTTTATGGATCTCATGCATTTGTTTAAGTAGACCTAGAAATCAAGAATTTGGTTCGTGCTTCTGTAGGGTCAAACCAATTGGTTCGCCCTCACGAAAGGTTGAACGAAATTTTATGTTGTGGTCTATAAATAGCAATCTCATGTGTTGAGTTCTTTAAGATTGTGAGTTTATGCTTAGAATGCTCTCTGGGGGAGGTCATGACCGACCTCCCCTGGCCCCGAGATAGATTTTTATCCTACTGATGACAGTGTCTGTAATTGTTTCTGATGTAACACGAATCTGTGTTGACATTGTTTTCATCTATTTTTGTTTCGTCTCAAATCTCCATCTAGAATAGAGCTGTAGTCGTTTAATCAATCCATGAATCAGTCCCAAACCGTTTCCACATGTAGGGATTTGTGTATTTAACATCTTGTTTCCCAAAAGATACAATGTTTATTTTTTAAATGTACATTATTAGGGTTTCTAGGTGTAACTTTTCCCATATTACAATCTCATGCTCTGTGTTGCTAGGTCTACCATCTTTATGTAAACTAGTGACCTTGGTAAAAAGATAGCATTATCTCTAGTGAAAACATCACTTTCATTTGTAAATCATGTATTATTATGCACTTTGGATGGGTGTATGTGTTCATATGTTGTAGGTTTTACAACCTTTAACTTAACATGTGTGTGGATCTACAAAATCTAGGTATCTTTAACTTACTATTTTCCTAAGTTTAGTAATTTTGTGAAATAATATTATCCCATATTAAAATATAACTTTTTCTTAAAAACATGGACACTTTTGTAAGTCTTGTTATAAATCTAAACATGTCACATATGACTTACAACTATCAACATTATGGTTTATGTTAGTGAGTTTGGAAATCAAACTAATTTCTTTGTAAAACTTTCGGCCCATAGGTATACATGTATTTATATATGTTTCGGCCCTAGTGTGTGTATGTTCATACATATGTTTCGGCCATGGTGTTTATATATACTTACATTTTTCCAACTTACATTATGTATGTTAAGTCATGAACTCACTTATTTTACTTGGTTTAGTTACAAGTGTCAATACACTAGTGAACAACTGTGTGGCATGCGTATGTATACATATATATATATATATATATATATATATATATATATATTAAACATTTATACATATCCATCTTGTGTGCACATTGTACAATGTTGTATTTAATTGTAATACAAGTTCTTGTGCATCCAAAATATGGCCGATTTTATGATCATATACGAGTGTATTGCTCGTATTTTTACTAGTTAAATTACTAGTCTTTCATGGACATCTTATTTGGACAATTCATGTACATGGACATTGCTTGTTTTTGTTCTTGATTGGATCACAATTGTAGTCTTATGTTCAATTTCAAGAATTCCCAAACTAGGGTTTCACTTGGGTTTACTATAGTTTATGATAAACTATTCGACTAGTCGTGAAATTGTATCAACTAGTGTGCCTAATGCTAGACTGTATGTATCGAGATTGACTTGTTGGAACCATGTATGGCCCAATTGTAATGAAACATGCAAAATGTAATGCCATGCATAATGTATACATGTAGTCAAGTGTATGAATATGACATGTGATTTTGACGGGTGTCACAATCCAAACCATAAAACCAAACGGTTGGTAACGATTCGGTATTAAATTTCAAAATTTGGTTTTAGTTTTTGATGAAGAAAAAATTGTTGTCAACAGTTTGGCTCATTGTTTGTTCTAAAAACTGCCAAAACTAGAATGTGGACACCTTAATACAATATATCATGAGACGATTGACAAACTAACTAAAAACGAGTATTGTGTTGGAAATTGTTGCCACCGCCGCATCACGCGGGTTTCCCGCTAGTATGTAATAATATTTAAAATGTGTTCACAGAATAACATATCTAGCTTAAAGAGGATGGGTAAGGGTGGATTGAAACTACCACATAAAGTACAAACTTATCAATTTTAAATACAAAGGATACTGGTCGTAATTTGGTATAAACATAAAGGACAAAAGTTGTAATTTAGTCAAAAAGATATTATTTCATACTACTTTTTTTATATAATTAACACTTATAAAATATCCCCACAATAATCACACTCGTCGTGATCTTTGTGGTTTTTGTAAGTATTTTAACACGTCAGATGTGTGCCCCCATTTTTAACAGTTATTTTATAGAATCCTTATTTCAACCTCTTGAAAGACTCTTCACAATTTTCTTCCTCTGTTATAGATATACATATAAAATTACAATTCCCTACATATCACACACCCATCACTCAAATCCCCTGTGTTCAGATTATTATCATCACCCACCACGCACAATCTTTATATAATATTGTACCCCATTTGGTGTTATAATTTGTATATCTAATTCCAATTTTTAATTTTGCATTATGCACGACACACTATTTTTCGTTTAACTATGGGTCTGTCCTACTGGTTTTCCTAGCAAAGTTTTTAGCGAGACATAATTACAAAGAGTATTAAATATGATTCGATACATGATATTGTTCATGAGAAAATACGAAGTCTATGATGATGAAGGATAATTATCAAACCTGTACGAAGCTCAATCTCAATCCATATATGTTACTAATGGAAGTTAAGGGTTTCAACACACTTAAGAGGATTGAAGACTAGAGCCAATCTAACGAAGCCAAATTACGATATTTGAAGGCAATGATCATTCAACGCAAAGAAACTACATCAAAGATTAAGTCAAGCGGTTGTAACTTGTAACTAAAGATTAAATTCCACTAACTAAGAGTTATGTGTACAATTGGGGGGTGGGGGGATAATACACACGATGTACTCTAGTTCCTTAACTAAGTTTTATTCTACTATGTTTTCTTAATAATGTTTTAATGAGGCAGCATAATTGATCCTGCAATATTAGTTCATGTTGATTATGATGAATCGAGATAACATTATCCATTAGTATATTGTTAATAGTGTATATTAAACGGTAATATCAAATATATCTTGGGGTGTTTTTTACGAAAGCTATAGTTAAAAAAAAAAAATATGTCTTGTGATTGTTATAAAAGATACATTAATGTAACAGTCGAAATTTCCCATGAGGTTTGGCCTGTTTTGTTTGTTACATATATATATTTTTTTTGCAACTAGACACCTAAAGTTTGGTATTTGTTACTATTTCCATCCAATTTACTAACTCCGTTTGTGTAGTCTGTTAAGATGAGTGGCATTTTTGTCCGATTACCTAATTATTTTTATTTTTTTTATTTATTCTCACTTTCTCTTGTTCACAAAATAAAAACCCCACCTCCACCCCTACATACTCTCTTGTTCTCTCTACTCTTTATTTCTACCCCCATCATAACCAACACCAAGTACTAGGCCTGTAAATGAACTGAACGAGCACATCGTGTTCGTTCATTTAACTTTAACCAAACACTAACACATAGTTGAACACATTTTTGTGTTGTGTTCGATCATTAAGAAATTTGTCACGTTCATGTTCGTTTGTTTAAAACCTAAACGAATAGTTCATGAACGAACATAAACGAATCTTCACTTGCCTAAAGCCCAATTTATGTTTATACTTATAAAAATACAACTACTTATGTAATTCATAAAATCTAAATGAACATAAACGAACATAAATGAACATAAATAAACGAACATAAACAAATGAACATAAATGAACGAACACAACGTTTGTTCATGTTTGTTCGTTTATTAAATAAACATGCATAAACAAACTTCCTGCCGAACAAGTTCACGAACATTTCATAAACGTTTGGTTTGCTTAATGGCCAACCACCTACCACCCACCTCCTACATCATTTGGTCAACTCTCTCTCCAGATACCCTGACTCAAAAGATTGGCACAACAGTTCGCCACCCTCTCTAAGGCTAGGGTTTATACCGATTTCAATGTTATCCACACTTAGGAGTATTGAGAATTATTATTATTATTATTATTATTATTATTATTATTATTATTATTATTATTATTATTATTATTTTGTTACAGGAACCGAATAATTATTAGGTGGTAAGGAAGGTTGGGAGGGGGGAAATACAGTAAGGTTTTTGAGGGCTTTAATTTGGACGATGATAACGGAGGTGATGGTGGTCTGAGGATGGGGATGGTGAGGGTGAGGGTGGTGGTCTAGAATGGGGACGGTTTGAGGTGGTTTGTGGTTGCGTTTGTAATGGGTGTAGAGGTTGGTGGTAATCGGTGGTGGTTGTGGTGTGTGTGTGAGAGAGAGATAATAAGAGAGTATGTGGGGATGAGGTTATATATATATATATATATATATATATATATATATATATATACTAGCAGGGTGCCCGCGCGATGCGGCGGGGAACACAACCATTTCTATAGGTATGCATGGTTCGATTAAATTCAGTTATTACCTTCAACCAAAACAAAAGTCGTCGGTTAATAGTTTTATTAATTAATCGGTTATTGGTTTGGTTTATTTGATTAAATTATCAGTTTTCAGTTTGGTTACGTTAATTTTATGAATAACCAATTCTAAACTTTCACTAAAGTATAAGTCTACTAAAGCATGTGCTTAGAGCCACATCTTTTCTGCGCCCATTATAAGATGTTTTATATTTGGATTGGTCATGTTTTGTGAGGTACTGGACTGCAGCTTGTTCCCCAAAAAAGAGCAATGTGGTTAAGTTAAAAACTGAAAGCGAGGACTGGAAATCGAATCGCGGAGTAAGAGTGAAAGGTCATACATCTGAATAATAAAATCACAATCTTCGAAGTCTAACTATATTACTTTGCGTTCTTGCTCTGGTTCTTTTTACAATCAAAATCGAGATAGAAATCAAAATTTAAGGTGTTGTAATTAGCGACTTAGCTCATTCAAAATCGTCAATAATAATTGTTGATTTGCTATGCATCCTTTAAAGGTAAATTGATCATCTATTATGTTTTTCCACCCAGCTGTTGATTTTTCCAGTTACGTATACAGATAAATTAGGACATGATGCAGATAATAGCTTCATGTTTTTAATAAAAAGCTAGGTCTTTATTATACTCATATTATGCTTTCATCTTTAGGATGTTTTTGATGCTCCGTAATCTTGGTTTTGCTTTATATTATCTATTTTTAATTTTTAAATATTTATTAAATAAAATGTTTTGACTGTACTTATAATTGATTCTTTTTTGCCATCACAATTCATGATCAATTAACAATTACATAAATTATATATTGCAATTTGTAAATCTGTTTAGCCTTGTAGCGTTTTGGCAATGACTCAACAATCAGCACCCAAGCATCAGGTTTGTCAAAATGACATATTGTGGAAATAAGGAAATTAATGGATCGTGGAACCCGATTTGGTAAAGCATTATTTTGTGTCTTTGATCCATTTTTTCACACCAGTAAAGATGATGTTATGATTTTCCACCATAATCTCTCTTATGCTCAAATATTAAAAGTAATTAGATAAATCGTTTAGTTCTATTTTTTTGCACAAATTCAAATTTGGCATACATATCATATTTGAAAGCAAATTATAGAACTTTTTTTTAGCTAAAACGGCCTCAAATTTAAATTTCACTCTTGACCTCCAAAATGGTCAAACCTGCCCTAGTTAGTCACGAAACACATCATATTTTTAAAATTTACAAAATATTATCAATACTATACTTAAATTAAAGAGAAAAAAATACTTGTTTTTATGATGTATTTCTTTCAAAAAAATATATTAATATATGAAAAATTAGGCCGTTGGGTAATTGTCTTAGAACACGTATATGAGTTTCATTATATGAACTACATGGTTCCACTTTTATCTAAACGATAATTTTATTACATGAAATAAAGTTGTTAATTATTTATATTTATATTTTATCTATAGTTGGATTCAAGATTTGTAGTATTTGGAAATTGGAATTGAGCAGATATAAAAATTAGAAAATATTACTATTTCAGTCTATCAGATTGCTAATTTTAATTATGTGGGTCTAATTTTCAAGATGAAGTAAATACTTTTTACACCAGTTTTTGACCATGTATTTATAAGAAAAGTTTAACTACAATTGGATTATATAATAATTGTTATTTTATTTTCTGGTCATTATTAATTTTATAATGTTCATAGAACATTTTTTTTGTTTTATAAGCAATTATAAAAGAGCACAACGTTATTAACTATTAAAACAAATAAAAGTTACAGTCAACAAGGAAAAAATAGAGATGAAGATGTATCGAAAAATAGAGAGAAAATGTATAACTAAATAGTTACTCTTAGGTATGCTGGATAGATTCATAACATGTCATATATAGTAGAAACGAAGATGTATCAAATTAAATCATAATTTCTTTTATACTAAATGATAATAAAAAATAGAGATTTTTATTGATTCTCAAACTTAATCATATTTGTTTAATAGAATTAGAAATGATATAAAAAATAAAATGATGTTTCTTATGTAGGAACCGCTCGTGTAAATTTAAATAAAACAGAACTAAAAATACGATTACAAAGAAAAAATGAAAGCAGAAGTACAATACTATTACAACTGAAATAAATAAATACAAGAAAGGAGTAGAAGCAGGAAAAACGTGATGGCTGAGGATCGTGTTGAACACGGGGCCCTTAAAACAAATTCCGAGTCTATTAACAAGAGCTCGTTTTGTTTCCCAGGGTACAACAGCCGGAACAGCTAGAGTGCTGCCGGAGTTAACTCTGACCCGAAATGTACTTGAAACTGCAAGAATTAGATCGAACAGAAAGTTGGAGAGGAGATTAGGTGATATTCAGAATAGTGTGTCAAATGTGTGACTTCAACCAAGGCTCTCCTTGGTATTTATAGGAGTCCAGCATGAATCAGTTTCGGAATGCATTAAAAACGAAAAATAAATGTCATTGAACGTCTTCAATGGCATTTATTACGTTCTTAAAGTTTCAGACGAAACTGATTGACTGGACTATTACACTTCTGAACTGTTTCTGCTGAAGAGCTGAAGACTCCGCGCGCGCGCGTCCACTTGCGCGCATGTATACAATGTAATTCTCGTTCTACGTCAGCGGAAGCTGGTCCGCGCTACTGCGCAGAACGTGATGCGTGTGTGCGAAGTGCAAAGTGCGCCATCAAAGCGCCACATTGCGCCCATCGCCCACGCCACGCGCGTGTGCGAGTGCGTGTGCGAGTGCGAGTGCGAGTTGGGGTGCTCCGCACCCTTCGCGAGTTCCACAGTGTGAGCTCCTATGAAACAATAAGGAAAGAGTGTTCCTCCTTATATACCACTCATGGTATCTTCACTCTTCCTATGTGGGACAAGTTCCACCTTGTTTCATTTCAGCATCAAGTGCTTCAATCACCATTCTTTGAGCATCGATATCTCATTCATCTTAGCTCCGTTTTGGACGTGGTTTGGTTTGTTGCGAAGCTCTCACAACATAGAACATAAACCCACAAAGAAATATATAAATAAACATCTGTTTCAAATATATATTTTAGTCCAAAGTTAGGAAAAAATCATTTTCCTATATTTTGTGAAAATAGCATTTTCACTAAATTTCCAACAATCCCCCACATGAATGGAGATCGATCCGTTCTTACAAGTTTCAACGATACAATTCGACAGTAGAGCGTTGCAGGATAGGTAGGTTTTGCCTTTGAACCTTCCTTTGTGAAGCATACTTAGCTTACTGGCGATCAGTAGAACTTGATGTCTTTGAACTGATCCCCGTTTGTGTAAACGACAATATACCTCACACAACGCCCCACTTGGTGTAGCCAACCCCTCATTGTCATGTCCGTTATGGTCATGGACACTCCTGGTTCTGCGAGAGCTCTAGGATTTGCGCCTCCCCACAAATCCATTCGGAGCGACCCTACTTCTCTCTAACATAGGTGATTCCCCTAAATCATTAAAAGTAAAAGTTATATTGATTTACCACAATCATTAACTTGAATATGCTTAACCTCGACACACTGTCACTGATTGGAATGGACTAGGAAGTATATACTCCCTTTAGTATTTTGGGGTGCCCCCCACAGTGACTCCCTTTGGTCATATGATTAAGTTGTCCTATTGAATCTAGATCTTGGGATCTCCAGTCAACTAGATTAGGTTTCCCTCATACTCCCTTTTTGCGTGGACTTTAGTCCCATTCCTCTTGACGACATATATACTATCTCTTTGCTTAAGCCTTTCGTTAACGGGTCCGCAATATTATCCATTGACTTCACATAGTCAATCGTGATAACACCCGTTGAGAGTAGTTGTCGTATTGTTTTGTGTCTACGTCTTATGTGCCTTGATTTGCCATTATACATTGTGCTTTGGGCTCTACCAATCGCCGACTGGCTGTCACAATGTATGCAAATAGCTGGTAAAGGTTTACTCCATCTTGGAATATCCTCCACAAATTGACGTATCCACTCCGCCTCTTCTCCACACTTATCTAAGGCGATAAATTCAGATTCCATCGTGGATCTTGCTATAACAGTTTGCTTCGAAGACTTCCAAGATATAGCAGCACCCGCAAGTGTAAACACATAACCACTTGTTGATTTGGAATCTTTTATATCCGAAATCCAGTTCGCATCAGTGTATCCTTCAACCACTGCTGGATGACGGGTATAATGCAGTCCATAGTCCCGTGTGAACCTTATGTATCTAAGCACCCTTGTTATACTTTTCCAATGTTCATCACTTGGATTACTTGTATATCTACTTAGCTTACTCACCGCGTATGCTAAGTCGGGTCTAGTACATGTCATTAGATACATTAGACTGCCAATGATCCATGAATACTCTACCTGAGCAACACCCTTTCCTCTATTTTTAAGTAGATGGTGGGTGGTATCAATTGGAGAACGAGCTATAGCCTTGTCTCCTGAATTGAATTTTTCAAGGATTTTGTCCACATAATGAGATTGAGTTAGAACAAGACCATGTTGGGTTCTAAGGATTTTTACTCCAAGAATAACATCCGCTAGACCCATGTCTTTCATATCAAATCTCCCTTTCAACATGTCCTTAGTAGATTTAACCATCTTATCATTACTCCCAACGATAAGCATATCATCCACATATAGACATAAGATCACATAACCTCCTGGCGTGTCTTTGGAATAGACACATTTGTCGCACTCATTTATTTTGAAACCATTGTCAAGCATGACTTGGTCAAATTTATGATGCCATTGTTTTGGAGCTTGCTTCAAGCCATACAAAGACTTGACTAATTTACATACTTTGCCCTCTTGTCTTGGGGCAGAGAAACCCTCTGGTTGCTCCATGTAAATTTCTTCTTCTAAATCACCATTTAGAAATGCGGTCTTTACATCCATTTGGTGAACATCCAAATTTCTTAAGGCCGCAATTGCAAGAACCAATCTTATAGATGTTATTCGTGTTACAGGCGAGTAAGTATCAAAGTAGTCTAGACCTTCCTTTTGTCTAAATCCTTTGATCACTAATCTAGCCTTGTATTTATCAATACTTCCATCAGTTTTCATCTTCTTCTTGAATATCCAACGATATCCAAGGGGTTTACAACCCGGTGGAAGATCTACTAACTCCCAAGTATGATTTTGCAATATAGAATCAATCTCATTCTTAATTGCTTCTTTCCATTGAGGTCCTTCTGATGAGGAGACCGCTTCGCGGTAGGTATTGGGCTCACCCTCTACCATGTAGCTCAAGAAGTCTGGACCAAAAGATTTTCCAATCCTTGCCCTTTTGCTTCGTCTAAGCTCACCCTCCTCAACCTCGGGTCGTTTATGTTGTTCCTCTTGAATTTCATCGTCAACCAATGTTGATGGACCTGCTTGGTCATCGTTAATTGGCATTGATGATCTAAGAAGTGTTTGTCCTAGCATAGGAAAAACATGTTCAAAGTACTCGACAAAACTAGGATTTACCTCCATGAAAGTGTTTTTGAGTACATCGGGATTCTTGGATTCATATACAAGAAAACGATGCGCAGTACTTTGATGTGCATATCCAATGAATATGCAATCAACAGTTTTGGGGCCTATCCTAAGAGCCTTAGGAGGTGGTACAGTCACCTTGGCTAGGCACCCCCACACTTTCAAGAATTTGTATGAAGGTTTTCTACCTTTCCACAACTCGTAGGGAGTCTCGTCCCTAACTTTTAGAGGTATCCTATTCAAAAGATAATTAGCCGAGAGAATGGCGTCCCCCCACATTTGACGGTTCACTCCCGAACTTATCAACATGGCATTCATCATTTCTTTCAATGTGCGGTTCTTTCGTTCCGCGGTGCCATTTGATTGTGGGGAATAAGGTGGTGTACATTCATGTATTATGCCACTTTTTGCGCATAAATCGGCAAAAGGTGCAACATATTCACCACCTCGGTCGCTTCTCACGGCCTTAATTTTCTTTTTAAGTTGATTCTCAACTTCATTCTTGTATAAGGTAAACTTATCTATTGCCTCATCCTTACTCTTGAGTAAGTATACGTAACAATATTTGGTGCAATCATCAATAAACGTGATGAAATATTTATTCCCACCAATTGTAGGAATTGCCTTTAAATCACAAACATCGGTGTGAATTAAATCAAGTGGTTCGGTTATTCGTTCAACCGATTTGAAAGGTGATCGTGTTAGTTTGGATTCAACACATGCTTCGCATTTAGAATCAGATTCAATGTGGAATGTTGGTATGCTATCCAATTTAATCAAACGACGCATTGAATTAAAATTTACATGTCCTAGTTTACCATGCCAAACATTCGAAGACTCAATCATGTAAATAGAAGTAGTAGGAGTTTTATTCATTGAATTGTTCACAACCATTACATTCATTTTGAACATACCATTAAGGGCATAGCCCTTTCCTACAAACATTCCACGCCTAGAAAGAACAAACTTGTCCGATTCAAACACTAGACGAAATCCAAACTTGTTGAGCATCCAACTTGATACAAGATTCTTCCGTATCTCTGGCACATACAGCACCTTGCTCAACGTGAGGTCCTTCCCTGAAGTCATCCTCAAAATCACCTCGCCTTCACCCTTGATGTCGGCAGTAGCTTTATTCCCCCATATAAAGCTTGTCTTCACCCATGAGGTCCTTGAATGTAGAGAAAAGAGCCTTGTCTCCACAAACATGGCGGGTTGCACCAGTGTCAACGAACCAGCCAGGTAGGTTGTCGCCCACCACGTTGACTTCATCTTCAACCATAGCACCTTGCTCAGTTATCATTGCTACGAGAGGCATGCCATCCTCGGCCACCATATGCGCTCGCTCACGCTTAGGCTTCTTGCATTGGTTGGCACGGTGGCCTGTCTCTTGACAGTTGTAGCACACACCTTGGAAAGGCTTCTTTTTCACAGCCCCTTTTTTCGGTCCAAGGTCCACCTTCGCTTTCCCTTTGTCCTTCTTCCCCTTATTCTTGTTGCCTTTGGAGGATTGCCCAATTTCCATAACATTAGCCTTAGCCGAATCCTGGACAAGGCTACCTTTTTGGGCAATTCTGTTGTCCTCTTCAATCCGAAGACGAACAACAAGTTCCTCCACAGTCATCTCCTTTCGTTTATGCTTAAGATAATTCTTAAAGTCAGTCCACGAAGGAGGTAACTTTTCAATCATTGCTGCCACCTAATATGTCTCACTAAGTATCATGCCCTCCGCGTAGATTTCATGAAGTATAATTTGTAATTCTTGGACTTGATTCATGACTGTTTTAGATTCAAGCATCTTATAATCCAAGAAACGGGCTACAACGAATTTCTTCGTTCCAGCATCCTCCGTTTTATACTTCTTATCTAAAGACTCCCATAATTCTTTGGCAGTCTTTATTGTATAATAGATATTATACAATCCATCCACGAGGCCGTTTAATACATAGTTACGACACAAGAAATCCGAATGCTTCCAAGCATCTAATGCGCTCTGAAATTGAGCGTCGTTCTCCCCTTCCTTGGGTTGGGGCGCGGTTTCTGTCAGGAACCTCGCAAGGTTCAAAGTGGTCAAGTAGAAGAACATCTTCTGTTGCCACCTCTTGAAGTTCAAACCAGAGAACTTCTCAGGTTTCTCAGCATGATTGGCCACAGTGGACGCTCCCACTGTGTTGGCAGTCAAAGGGGTACCAAGAACGGCTTGGTTCACGTTGTTGTTGTTGTTGTTATTATCACTAGTCGACATTCTGAAAAATTTCAACCAAACACGTTAATTTTTCAGTTTTATAAAACTCTATTTATAAAAAAAACGTCAACTATTTATAAAAAAATCAAAATAATAACAATTTGTGACTTCTAAGTCCAACTTTGAAGGCCAACAAAAAGTATTATTTCAATTTTAGACAAAGGTTAAGATGTAACCGGTAATGTTTTCTAACAAAATAACAAACCGTAGGCTTCTAAGTCCAACTTTGAAGACCGAACAGTAAGTTATAATGATTCGAAAAACCAAAAAAAAATCTGTTTTTAAAGCACAAACTATGTGAAACAAAACTCGTTTGTATCACAATTAGAATGGTTTTGTTATACACGAACGGTGTTTAAAAATTTGTTTTAAGATTGTAGGAACCGCTCATGTAAATTTAGATAAAACAGAACTAAAAATACGATTACAAAGAAAAATGAAAGCAGAAGTACAATACTATTACAACTGAAATAAATAAATACAAGAAAGGAGTAGAAGCAGGAAAAACGTGATGGCTGAGGATCGTGTTGAACACGGGGCCCTTAAAACAAATTCCGAGTCTATTAACAAGAGCTCGTTTTGTTTCCCAGGGTACAACAGCCGGAACAGCTAGAGTGTTGCCGGAGTTAACTCTGACCCGAAATGTACCTGAAACTGCAAGAATTAGATCGAACAGAAAGTTGGAGAGGAGATTAGGTGATATTCAGAATAGTGTGTCAAAGGTGTGACTTCAACCAAGGCTCTCCTTGGTATTTATAGGAGTCCAGCATGAATCAGTTTCGGAATGCATTAAAAACGAAAAATAAATGTCATTGAACGTCTTTAATGGCATTTATTACGTTCTTAAAGTTTCAGACGAAACTGCTTGACTGGACTGTTACACTTCTGAAATGTTTCTGCTGAAGAGCTGGAGACTCCGCGCGCGCGCGTCCACCTGTGCGCATGTATACAACGTAATTCTCGTTCTACGTCAGCGGAAGCTGGTCCGCGCTACTGCGCAGAACGTCTTTTACGTTTTACGTCACTCGAGCGCCTGAGCGGACCAGGGCGCTACCTGGCCGTACTCGCTCGCATCACCTGCCACTGGTCCTTTGCAAAAGACCACGAGCCTATGTTCAAAAATACTAAGGTGGCTCTCAAGCGGCGATGCGTGTGTGCGAAGTGCAAAGTGCGCCATCAAAGCGCCACATTGCGCCCATCGCCCACGCCACGCGCGTGTGCGAGTGCGAGTTGGGGTGCTCCGCACCCTTCGCGAGTTCCACAGTGTGAGCTCCTATGAAACAATAAAGAAAGAGTGTTCCTCCTTATATACCACTCATGGTATCTTCACTCTTCCTATGTGGGACAAGTTCCACCTTGTTTCATTTCAGCATCAAGTGCTTCAATCACCAATCTTTGAGCATCGATATCTTATTCATTTTAGCTCCGTTTTGGACGTGGTTTGGTTCGTTGTGAAGCTCTCACAACATAGAACATAAACCCACAAAGAAATATATAAATAAACATCTATTTCAAATATATATTTTAGTCCAAAGTTAGGAAAAACTCATTTTCCTATATTTTGTGAAAATAGCATTTTCACTAAATTTCCAACATCTTATTGACCATATTATAATTACACAAAACTTGAAAGATATACAATATAAAATAATATGATCCTTAAATACAATAATAATGTTTTACAACAATTTTATTTTTTACTCTTGAATCCCACTTGCAGCTTAGTGGTTGGTGGCCCAGGTTTACCTTGGAAGACTTTGGGTTCAATCCCCACAAGCTTCATTTAGGGGACGCCCTAATGATGGATAGTTCCTATTGAGGCATGGTTTGATTCTGAGGGCAACCCGGTTTTATCCAGCTATTACCCCAGCGAGTTTCTCATGTGGGGGTAGTATGATTTTCGGGCGAATGTCAATTTGCGTAGCAGCCGGGGTCCGATAAAACATCACGTTCGCGGGTGGAGCTGACAGGTAATTGTCTATGACGAAACCTGGTGACCAATTTGGTCTGTGCATAGAAAGTCACCCTTCAAAAAAAAAATTTACTCTTAAAGTCTACTAATATCTAGCTTACTAAAATAAGTTTAAACATAATTACGCAAAATCATTTTTCATTATCTAGGTAAAACAAATACCGTTAAAGTTTATATAACATCAAAATGGATAAAATGTTAGAGTTATAATAATTACCAAAATACAAAAACTCACAAACTAAAGATAGGGACAAATCAATCAAATACAAAACCATTGTTTAAAACTATGCCTTCATCAAAACCACAAACCACCGTCTAAAAGACAGAGAAAAAGAGAGGGTTCCCCACAACCGCTGGTTATCTTTCCAGGCCCCGACGACGTAGCTAGCCTTTTGACACCATAAAAGATTACGTTCCGGCGACATGGCTAACGCACCCCGAAAAATTTATAATCATGTCCTTAACCAACTTCACAAATTCATCAGAACAGCGGCGAACTTCGACGGCGGGGGACTCATGGGGTTCGTCTCATAACCTCTAATGGTTTCTAGCGATTGTGAGCGCCAGTGAATATCACCAACGGATACCTCACGTAGCCGTTCCTGGCCATAATGCATGTGGCCTCTTCACATCGCCGGAGGCGAGTTGCTTGCCAAGAGCCTTTCGTTTGGTGGATTAGCTTGCAATTTGCTGTGTACAGGACATTTGGGAGTAATCAAATAGAGAGATGGGGAATTGATAGTAAATGGTATTTGTAATTCTTTTAGGTGGAATGAGGTATTGGCATTTGAAGCCAATTTGTAGATGAAAGGTTCTGATGAGCGGGAACTTTTGAAACATTAAAAATTTTAGAAGATGGGGATGGTGAGGTAAGCCGTTAGATAAGATGTTAATCAGATGGTTGTTTAATGTTGCAATCCTTTGGATTGGTATCCAGGTTATGTTTTTCTGACCAATAAGAAAACAATGCTCTGAAAAGAAAAGGACAGATATGAATTTCTGCTTGTGTAGTTGTACGTTATGGTTATTAAGCGGTAAATCTCTTAAATTTAAGAGTTTTGGAGAAATGACCTTTTTGCCCATTCAATATGTATTATATAGTAGTATAGATATATATATATATATATATATATATATAAGTTATAAATAAAAGAAAATGAAAATAATTATAAAAACTAAAAATAAATAGATAATTGGATAAAAATGTCCCTCATCTTAACAAAATAAACAAACAGAGTTAACAAATTAGATGGAATGACAACAAATGACAAACCTCATATGTCGAGTTAAAAAAAGGATAAAATTGATGTAATAAATAAAATTAGCCAAAAACGATATTAACTATTAACTCTAATTATTGTTTTGGTTTCAACTTGAATGTGCTATGTAATGTAAGTAGACTAATCAAGAAGGAATGAGAATCATATTTTCCGCTCTATTCTCTCTTGTTAGACTACACGGTGTGATCATGCTTTTGAGGGGGCATGAACTGATACGTGGATCTAAGTCACCTTTAGTTATTTAACTAATTATGGACGGGGTGGTGGTGGCGTGGACGGTGACTAGGTGGCTTCCACATCACCTTGAGTTCATGCCCCCTCACATTTTAAAATGAAAAAAGATTGCAATACAATAAAATAAAACATTACATACTCGAACTTCTCATCATACTCGAACTTCTCATCGTACTCAAAATGGTAATCAATTTGAGTCAACTCTATGGCGACTTCTTCGAAGTCCGTTGGGGATTCCTCCATGTTTGCCTTGAATATCTTCTCAAAGATCACGTTCTTTGATTCGATGTCCAAAAACTTGTGATGAATTTTATCACTAGTGAGGTTTGTTTGACCTCTAGCTAGAACGAGGAATTCCGCAAATACCTTACCCTTTTTGGGGATAGAACGAAGCGCAGTGGATACTCAATTGTTTTCGTGAATGTTGAGCCACCCTAAGGTGGTCCATATCATTGACGGTTTGTTGGTGTAGGGTATATAATATGATGTGGGTAAGTTGTGGGGTAAAAGGTTGGGTTTATATAGTGTATAAAAATCAAATGTAGTTGGTGTTGTTTAAAAATAACCATTGCCCCCCAACGTTAATAAATAAAGCACATTGACCATTCACCAATTAAAACCGTTCACATCGGACTATGCTTTTGTCCCACGCGGTTCATAGGGTGGTGGGTTACAATGAAATGGCTCCACGGCCCATTTTCACGTCACCAAACCGTGTAGGAGCTTATATGATACATACTAACTTTTTTTATAGAGTTAATAGCCAAAACAATCCTTGTGGTTTGGTGGTGTTTGTCAGTCCAGCCCAAAATCAAAATAATTGCTTGAACGGCCCCTTTAGTTTCACGAAATGCGTCAAAACAGTCCAATTACTTAACGGGGTTAACTCAACCCTCGTTATGTCAGGGGCAAAATTGTCCATTTACCTTCTGATTCAGCAAAGGTCGATAAAACCTGTATTTCAACCCCAATTTAACCCCAATTAAACTTTAAAAACCCTATTTTTGTTCAAATTATGTAAACCAAATCATACGTGTGTACATATGAGACACCTTCCCTTCCATTCCCCTCCATATATACTTCTCCTATGCTCATTTTTCTTCACCAACTTGTCTCTCTTAATCACTTTCTCCATCACTATTATTAGTGGTTTATTATATAATTAAACTGATAAACCAAACCAACATTGTCAATTGAACATATCCCATTTGGGATTTTCCTTTATGTTCAACTACAATGGTGAAATTCATCCGAATCGCAAAAACTGGTATGTTTCTGATTTTAGTGATTGTACCTTTGGCTTTAGCAGGTGGGCATGACTATGGTTAAGCACTCTCCAAGATGAGGTTAATCAGAGAGTTGTTTTATTTTTTTTAATGGTAACTGACACCCGCAATGTTTTGATGGGGTTAGGTTAGGGATGGGTTGTTGCTGGAGGTGATGATGAGGGATTGGGTGGTGGGGTTACGGTGCCATGTGACGGTGATGTGGTGGTTAGTGGTCGTGGAGAGGGTGGTTTTGTATAGGTAGGTAACGGTGATTTGTGTTGATGGGGTTAGGTTAGGGGATACTATGGAAGAAGAAGAAGGGTTGTAAGATGAACAGGTAAATGGACAATTTTTCCCCTAACTTAACGAGGTTGAGTTAACTCTCTTATGTAATTAGACTGTTTTGGCGCACTTCGTGAAACTAAAGGAACTGTTCAAGCAATTATTTTGATTTTGGCTGAACTGGTAAAAACCACCAAACCACGAGGACTGTTTTGGCTATCAACTATCTATAACTTATAATAAAAGAATTGAATTTGTATGAGGTGATATTCAATGGAGGGTGCCATGTGACACTTTGAGGTGATAGTATTGAATTTATTATTTTAAATAAAAGATAAATTTATTAAATTTTAATTTTCTTTTTTTTAAATAAAATCTATATCTATATTATCTTAAAATTTCAAATATGTTAAATAATATCCTTTTCTTATTTTCCTCTCACATTTTTAAATGTTAATTATTATTTTTAAATTTCAAATATTTTAATTAATATTTTTATCTTTATTTTTTCCTTATTTTTCACTAACAATTTTTAAACGTTAGTAATTTTTATGTATGACATTTTTTTTTGAAAAAAAAAATTACACCAAATTAATGATCGCTTTACTATCTTTCCAACGAGCATCATAGTACTATACAAAAAACGAAAAAAAAATGTTTTTTAGTGAGTTTTTGTTCATACAGAAAAAAAAAACCATGTGTTTAGGTGATTTATTAATCATATATAGGCAAGTACTAATCGTGTTATGATAGTATATATGTTTTTAAACCAACTGTTACATATATGAATTGCCCATGTTCATGTGCTATAACGATATGCTTAGCATTAAAAGAGGTTGAGATTTTTTTTAATCTGCTGGGAACGCAGCATGAGAGCCCCTTTTCGTAGTATAAACATTAGAACAATTTTTCTTTAGAATCAAAAGTGGTTGAGACTGTTTATTTCTTTTATCCTTTTTTATTAAATCATATTAGATTTTTTAACCCCGTAACACTCCCGGAGTAATCAGCTACTTTTTTATATCACAACTTTTTAAAATATCCCAACAATAGTAACCCTCGGCGTGATCTTTGTGGTTTTTGTATCGTCGTTGTCTCTTAACACGTCAGCGTATGTACCCCAGTTATCTTATTGATACCTTGTTTCAACCTCTTGAAAGGCTCTTCATTATCTTCTGCTTCCTTCATTATATAAACAATCCCCTACATACCACACACCCATCACTCATATCCCCTGTTTTCATATTATTATCATCACCAACCTCACACAATCTTTATATAATATTATACTCCCAACTGGTGTTGTAGTTTGTATATCAAGTTCCAACTGTGAAACTTATTTGGAAACAAAAGACAAATGGAGTTGAAGAATATGGTAGCCATGGTTTCTCGTAGTGGCAGGCAGTTGCAGAGGTACAACAAGGACCATCGTCAAGTAGTTGGGTCAGTCTCTTTTTTTAAGATTCTGTTTATTCATTTTGTTGGGTTATTTTAAATGGGTTTGTCTTAATTTTCCTAAATTTTGTTGAATTTTTTGATTCTTGATAGATATTGGCTCTATAAAAAGAACAGAGTATTTCAAGTGATTTTACTTGATTAATGAAAAATAATTTGTTTATAATTCAAATTTGTTTTAGGTGTTAATTTTGGATATTTAAATTCTATAATTTATAATTGTATTTTGTGGTTATGTATGTCATATATAAAGAATTTGTATTTAGTGCATTAATGATTTTATGAGGTAGTTTGGTGGATGGTTATTTGTTTGTGTAGGTGTTTTATACAGTTTTCGCAGTTCTTAATATATACGTTGTGTAAATAATACACCGACTCTATTAATGAAATATGTTGAGTGATGTTTTGTTTTGAATTTGTGACAGATGTATCCCTTATAGAATAATAAAAAGTAACAAAGGGAAGAAAGTAGAAGATGCATTAGAAGTGCTTGTCATTAGTGCACAAAGAAAAGGCAAAGGGATGTTGTTTCCTAAGGTATGCCTTTTTAGTTCTATAAGTTTGGCTTTTTAAAAAAAGTCAAGAATGATGATTAACAAAAGTTCTAATCTTACCAGGGAGGATGGGAATCTGATGAAACGATGAAGGAAGCCGCGCTAAGAGAATCCATGGAGGAGGCTGGAGTGTTTGGAACCATAGAGGTTCGATTCTTGGTTCATTTCGAATATGATTTCACAATGTAGCTTGTAGCATAAAAAATTTGACAATTTTTATTAACCCATTTGTGATTACCAATAATCCAAGTGAAATAGCATAAAATCCATGTTAACCATATGTCCATATATATGCAAGAATCGTTGGATTTACGTCTTTGTGCTCAACTTTTACAGCATGTATTGGGCAAATGGCACTTCAAGAGCAAAAGAAACGACACATTGTATGAAGGGTACATGTTTCCTTTACTAGTGGAGGAGCAGCTCGACTTATGGCCCGAAAAGAACATTCGCCAAAGATATTGGGTAAGTTTTTAGACGCAAATAAAATTAAATCTCTTGAGCCAGTTTGCCTGTTTTTCAAAATAAATCATGCTCATACATGTTATGTATCTTTCAAAAGCAAAAAAGTTTCAACCTTTGCTTTTATGTATTTCAAAAGCAAAGAAATTTCAATCATTGAGCTAATCTGCAATTTTGTCACAAGAAATCATGCTCATACATGTTTTTGTCGTTCAAAAGCAAAAAAGTTGACCTTTGAGCCAATATGCAAGTTCTTGACAATAAGTCATTGGCATACATGTTTTATGTATTTCAAAAGCATAGAAGTTTCAATCTTTTAGTCAGTTTGCAAGTTTTGCACAAGAAGCTCTTACATGTTTATATCTTTCAAAAGCAACAACGACCACCACCATACCCGGTCAATCCCACAAATAGCAAGCTACATTTAGGGTCTTGGAAGGGTGAGATGTAAGCAAACTTTACCTCTATTCCTAAGAATAGAGAGACTGCTTTCAGAGAGACCCCAGCTTCAAAAAAAAAAAAACAAAAAAAAAAACAACTGAGCTAGGAAAAATAGGAATAATAATAATTAAAATACAATAGAATAAAAATGAGACAATAATCAATGATACGGGGAGAGAGTACTATAACTTAAAACACGTTCAACATCAAATAACATGTATGCACAAAAACACGAAAGACAATCACCTCTAGAGTCCCCCTACAGTATATCTTTCAAAAGCAATGAAGTTAAAAAATTTAAGCCAACTTGCAAGTCTTTCTCAAAAAGTCATGCTTATACATGTTTTTATATTTTCCAAAAAACAAACAAGTTTTAGTTTTTGAGCCAAGTTGCAATTATTTGCCAAAGTATCTTGCTCATTCATGTTAAATCTTTTATCAGGTGAGTGTACCTAAAGCTAAAGAAGTTTGCCAACAATCTTGGATGAAAGAAGCATTGGATTTGCTAGTAAAACGGCTCGAGTCATCTGCGACCAAGAGTAACGAATAATCCATCTTGTAGTTCACTAGCTCATAACAAGTAGATACGACTGCACATGGATCGCAAGCTTGAGCACACTAGTTGGTTTTTGAACTCGATCGCGTGTTTATCAAGGATCAAGGCTTTCATTACAAGAAAAGATCAAAGCAACCGAGGTCACGTAGGTCACAAATACAAAGATTGTTTCTTGATCCATCCTTTCCAAGTGGATAATCCCTCACCAAGTCATTTGTGATAGGTACTTCTTGTTTTTTGGCATAAATTTCCACAAAAGATAATTGTTGGTTTACCCATGTTGATTAATAAAATGAAGAAGTGATATCACTGTCTATTTTTTTATTTTTATTTTTTTAATATATATATATATTGATTTGTCGTGTATATAAACTATAGTGCAACAAGTAGTATGAGACGTGGAATTTTAAATCATTTAATCTATAAAATAAATATTTTCTTAATTTTATATTTAACCACCCCAATATCATATTTGAGGTGGCTTACAACTATTGATTGGTGGGATTCACATGAATTATTGTTGTGCTAAGATTTTGAAACATAAGCAAAATGAAGAAGAGCTATCGTGTGTCTAAAATCAAGATTCAAAAATTAATTTTTTTTTTTAAAGACGAATTTCATTAAACAAAAGCACGGCTAATCTCCAAGATGGAGAAAAACCGCCTAAAAAAGAATTACATCAAATCAAACGAAAAATTACACCAACCCTTCCAATCCACCCGAACTTCTTTATGTCTACTCCTATACCAAAGATACCACAAGGACTTCACATCAGATATAATCTTTATAACACTAGTATCAACGCTCGAAAAAACCTTTTCATTCCTCGCTTTCCATATGCGCCAACAAGCCAAAACCACAATACCATAAACAACCTCCTTCTTGTTATTCGTAAGACCCATGTGCTCCAGCCCCTTAAGCAAATCAAGAGTCGAAAAAGCGAACATCGAAGGAAGCCTACACCACGAACCAATGCCATTCCAAACTCCATTAGCCACCCTACACGCCGTAAATACGTGATCCGTATTCTCTTCATTATCACCACAAAACGCACACCTACCATCCCCATAAAAAATGTTCCTCCGTTGAAGAGCAACTTTAGTCGGAATCCTATCCAACAAAGCTCTCCACATGAAAATATTGCACTTATTCGGAATCCATTTACACCACATATATACACTATCGCCTTCATCATGATTATTAACATTTAGCCATCTTCGAGCCTCCTTTACTGAATAGGGATCGTTTTTACCATTATTCCAAACCCAATTATCCTTCTTTTCACTAATTCGAACCCCCGAAACAAGCCTATAACAATCAATCAATTGTTGCACTTCCACTGCCGAAGACGGGTACCTCTTCCAAGCCCAGCACATCGGCCCATTATTATCTACACTTGCGCCTATCAACCACCATACAATTTTTATTTTCCTCAACTTGAAACAATGCAGGAAATATTTCTTTTAGGGGCTCACTACTAATCCAAGGCTCGGCCCAAAATTTAATCTCCTTACCATTACCAACGACGCCACGAATCATACTCACAAAACTCGTACCATCAATCTTCAACCGTTTACCGAACATAACAATCTTATTCCACGTACCGGAGATGTTTTTATTACAAGGAAAAACATCCCATCTTCTCACCGCTCCATGCACCGCATCCAACACCTTTCTCCATAACGCTTCCTTTTCAAGTCTATACCGCCATAACCATTTTAATAGAAGTGCACTATTATTATCCCCCAACTTAGTAAGACCCAATCCCCTTTCTATCTTAGGTTTCGTTATTTTCTCCTAAGCCACCCAATGGACTTTATGAACCTCATCCGTACCACCCCAAAGAAAACGTTTAATGATCCCCTCAAGCTTATTCAATATCGCAACCGGAGCTTTATATAAAAAAAAGTAATAGGTTGGGAGACTTTCTAGAACCGATTTAATAAGAACCACTCTACCCGCAATCGATAATACTTTCGCCTTCCAAGAAGACAGCCGATTCTTGAACACCTCTAACACTGGTTTCCAATTATTAATACGATTCATATTGGCTTCAACTTGAATCCCCAAGTATTTAAATGGAGTGACACCTGCCCGACACCCCAAACCACTCGCCATATTGGAAACCTCATCAAGCGTTTTCCCCACACCAAATAAAAATTAAATACTGACTATAAACAACATGAAGAAGAGCTTATGTAAAAAAAAATAATAATAAAATCTTCGTTAACGTTGTAATTTGTAAACAATAAATTTCACTAAAATACATATTACAGATTGTTTGTAACACCGCACGATCATTTAAAAAATCTCACTAATTCAATTGCGAAATTTTTTCTTCATGATCTCACTGCCGAAAAACATTTTCTCAACCGGTTGACAATGTAGATAGATAACGTAAAGGAAAAATCACGAAAATTGCCCGTTGACCAACGAATAGCCCCCGGAGACGTCTCGTGGAGATGGTTCACGATTCCCAAGCCGTCTGAGGCGTCTCCTGAGACCGCTTGGGGTCCTAGCCAATAGAACAATGACACGTCTCCGGTAGTCCGGTGACGTCTCTAGAGACGTATTTTTTTTAATTTTTTTTAACAAATCAACAAAAAAAAAAAAAAAAAAACCATGAAAAACATAAAATAAACGTGCATAAAATAAACATAAGATTCATTCGATTAATAAAAACATAAAATAAATACAAAAATTATTACAAAAGTTAAATAAGCTACATGTTAAGACGGTCCCTCATCATTTTCCAAGCGGTCACGTGTTTGAATTCTTTGCGCTGCTTGGATTGATACTCTTTTTTGGTATATCTGATCACTACAAGAAATTTGGGTATTTACCCACACATAGTATGTGTAGAAAAAACCATATAATGTGTTAGTAGTTACGTTTACCTACACATAAATTAAGTGTCATGATGTGTAGACTCAGCACTGTAGGTATAGATCATTACCTACACATTTATTATGTGTAGGCATATAGCAATATATACCTACACATATATGTGTAGCTAAAACTAATATATATGTGTTGGTTGAAGCATAGCAACTTGTTAGATTGGCATATGACGTGGCAGCTGACAGCTAATTATGTGTAGGCAAAGGTAAGATGTGTAGGTATTGATCTTAACATGTGTAGACATTAATCTTAACATGTGTAGAAATAATAAATATTGATGTGTTGGTAAAATATTTAAATGTGTAGATAATAACCACGATTTATTTAAATAATATTTTTTAAATGTATACAAACAAAAACAAAAACAGTTATAGAAACATACGCGACCAAATTAACATTCTTAATCAAAACATAAGTGTTCAAACAACCAAACAAACAAAGCAATTATTGACCATAAGTTACTAACGAAAATTCCTAAATGACATCACTAATCGATACTTTCATCACTCTAGACTATCACCTTGAGATTGTCAAGATGTACTTGATGGAGTAGGTATGATATTATTCTCGGTCAGTACTTGTTCCATAATTGCACATTTATTGGATCACGTCCCCACCCATGCAAACGAATCGACTTGTCGCTCATTGATTCCATGGTATGCTGGTTTCTCAACTTCATTATTTCTTCGTTTTAGGAAAAAAAAAATACAATAAATTAACGTTTTACCAAATAATGAATACTTAGGGGTAGAAAAGAAAAAGTAAACTTACATATATTGCAGCCGCATTTTTAGATATCCAGCCGTTTGCTGAGCGGGCGAGAGCAATGACAAATGGACAAATGGACGCAAGCTAATTTCTTTATGTGGCCCATTTGAGATTAAAAAAAAAGTAAAACCCAAATCAGTCCATTAAGTAAATGAGTTGAAACACTATTTCTAGGATACTTGCCTTAGCCATGACTTAGTCAATTTGAATGTCAATGAAGAATGCAGATTGACTACAATGGGGACAGGTCTTCTTGAGTTTATGTCGACATAGTTATCGAAATCAAAGCACTGCAAAAAGAGTAAAAATATATCTATTATCTATTAATATATATAAAAGAATTGAACATTGCTGACGTGGCATGCAATGGTGCCTTCAACCTTTCCATGAAACTGTCACGTGGCATCATAAATGAAAGATTTTAGTGTTTTTGAATTATTTCCTTTTTTTAATTAAAAAAAAGATAAACATAAAACCCTAAATTTATCTCTCTATCTCTTAATTCTCTATTACTAAAATTAAATTGAGTTATTTTAGGAAAAAAAAATTTAAAAACAAATTTAAATTTTTCTCTCTTATGTATCTCCCATAATTTTTAAACGTTAATATCTTTTATATTCGAGATTTTTTAAATAAAAAAATTACACAAAATTAACGAGCGTTTTATTATCTTTCCAACGAGTACCATAGTGCCATATAAAAAACGGAGAAAAAACGACTATTTTTTGTGGGGTTATGTTCATACAGAAAAAAAAAATACAAAGTGTTCAGGTTATTCATTAATCATGTTTTTTTCTTTTAAACCAGGTTCTTATCTACGATGTTGAAATTCAGCCCAATCATCATGCTACCATTGGAATTTTACTCTTCTAAAGATGGATACGTATA
This sequence comes from Ambrosia trifida, assembly GCA_028751855.1. Lineage (NCBI taxonomy): Eukaryota > Viridiplantae > Streptophyta > Magnoliopsida > Asterales > Asteraceae > Ambrosia > Ambrosia trifida. The sequence continues at coordinate 76,683,912 of CM054129.1, forward strand.
CTTCATCAAGAGAAGCTAGGAGAAAGAATCGCGTAACACTGCAACACATGGTGTCACCTTATAACAAGGTTTTTTTTATTTATTTAATTAGAAGAGTAATAATTATTACTATTAGTATTAGTATTATTAGAATGGTTATATTTTTCAACCCCAATCATGAATTCTACATCTATATAAGTCAAAGTCAAACTGTAACATATTTTAAATTATGTAAAGATGATTATATGTTGAATGTTATCCTTTTAATACTGTATTATGTTTAATATGGTTTATTCTTTTTATTTTTTTTAACTTTTTAACTAAATGTTTTTTTAACTAAGATTGATTATGTTTAAGTTATTTACTTTTTTCGTGATTTGAGTTTTCTTCTTTTATGATCTTTTATTAAATCATATTAAATTTGTCAACCCCGGGACCTTCCCGGGGTAATCAGCTAGTATAAGTATATAATAGACAAACAAGGGATAAGATATGATGTAGACCAAAGCACGCACCACATCAAAAAAGATCAACATTGTCAAAGTTACCAACACTCGGCTGCTACAACATCATCTTGACAACATAAACAGGTCAAATAACGTTACACTAAAATGTGATCAAGGCCCTCACATACGTATGTAGCAAAAAGCGTTCGACAATAAAATCAACTGAAACACAAGAAGCATTTAATGGTAAACTCAAACGAAAACAACAAGCATTTGACAGTAAAATCAACCGAAAGACAACTAGCATTCGACGCAACAATCACACTCAAGCGAATCGTACTGTAGTACAGAGTTTCGACCTAATTGTGAGACCTAATAGATCTTATCAACCGACGTACAAAGCTTCAACCGATGTACATAATGAGTATAGAATATTACACACAATCCTGTTAATCTACCAAACTATACAAATCTATATTATTCGATAATACATGCGTCCACATACATATGTAAATCAGAAACAGATCTGAAATTTGGTAGGAATAATTACAAAGAACACAATAATATTAACAAGATGCAGAAAACGAACAGAAGCAATCAAACCTTTAAGCATTGAGAAAAACGGTAGCGATTTGATCAGATATATAAAGAGAAAACATTATGCCTCTACTTTGTAAAGAGCCAGTTGACATTTTAATCGATGAATTTGGATCGATGGAAGAGTTTGAATCAGTTTGGTAGGGTTCATTAAGAAACTGATTTGGGGATAAAATAGGAGTTTGAATCAGTTTGAAAATTTCCCTACAATTCCTTCGGTTTCTTTCCGGTTCTTTATTTTAATGAAACTTTGGAACATAGTGTTAGAGAGGAAGCGAATTTGGGGCGGGAAGTGAGCTATTGAATTTTCTAGGGCTGGCAATAGGTAACCTGTATAAGACACGATTAGACCTGTTAACTGAAAATTACATTATGTCATTTTTTACCTTTTTAAAATAATTAGAATTAAGAGGCAAATATCCATCATTTCTCTTTTTTTTTTTTACATAAAACGTATAACTGTGTTATAAACATGGGATATAAAGTAGTTAAACGAGTCGTGTTCATGTTTAGAACTTGTGTTGTTCGCGTCGTCAGAAACCTGTTAAACCTACTAAGACCCGATTTGTCAGCCCTAAATTTTTCGTTGTTATTTAAATTTTTATGTACTATTTTAGATAATCAATAAAAGAAGGATTGCATTTTTATTTAAAATTAAAATTTTAGCGTTTATAATAAAAATTTCTTTTTATATAATATTTCGTAATTGAATATTATCACTTTAATCATGGCTGCAAAAGTCGTTAGGCGTTCTCACTTAGGAGTTGCGAGTACTTAGGTAGTACTAACACATGATAAATTATAAATAAAATAATAGAATGAGTTTGAGTTAAGATGAGTTTGGATTAGGATGAGTAAATTAGAAAACAGAACAGGTAAGGATGGGTATGGGTATGGGTTAGATGAGTTCAGGGCAGAATGGGTTCGGACTGAACTGGGTCTGTTAACAAACTAGACTGTTTCGTCCTCACAGAATCGTTAAACCACCTGGACCGTTTCGATCCCACGGGACCGTTTCGACCAAGCTGAACCCGTTAACGACCCGGACCCTTTGACCTCGCCCTTTAAGATATGGACCGTTTAGACCCGAACCAAATCGTTTCGTACCAAACAAGCCCGTTAACGACCTGACAGGCCTGATAGTGACCGGGTCATTTCGACCTGAGAGGCCCGTTAACGACACAGACCGCTAAGATCCAGACTGTGCTTGTTAACAACCTAGACCATTTCTTCCACACCGACCATTTCTTTTTTACTTGCACCTTCTTTACACACCATCTTAAGAAAATAAAATAATGATTTATTTATTCAAATATATGAATCCAATATCTACATATACTTTTTTAGATACGTGTAGATATTTTTTTTATGCCACGACATTTACAAAGTACATATATATCTAATATTTACACATATCGTACGTTTTTTAAAAAGTCTATCTATTTATTTGGCGCGTCATTTAAAATAAAGTTATTATTTTTTATATGTAACCAATATCTATACATGTACATTTTAAGCATGTGTAGGTATTTATTTTGCCATATCATTATCAAAAACTAAAATAAAAATTTATATAATTGATTTATCTACATATTTGTTTAAATATATTATGTGTTGGTAAACATAATCATTACCTACACATATATTAGTTGCTTACATATTTGTAGATAATTTACCTACACATAACAAAATTTTACCACATGTGTGGGTAGTTTAACATTTAATTGATGTCAATTTTGGGGGGAAATTTTCCCACCAACTTCAATGTGTAGATAAAACGTATTACCAACATATATTAAGTGTTAGTTATTATTTAACATAAATCGTCAACAATTACCAACATATGTATAAAAATGTGTAGATATTTACCCACACATTTACATGTGTAGGTAAGTTATGTGTGGGTAAACACCCCAAATTCTTGTAGTGGATGGCGACGTCTTCGGGCATGTCTGAAGGTACCGCTCAAAGTGTTCGATAGTGGTACCCGTTGAAGAGCTGACGCTTCGTGTTCAAGTCGTTCCATTTACGGCTAAGTGAGTCGATGGTTCGGTCAGAGCCTCCCACCAACCGATTGTATTCATGTAAGATACGGTACCACTTTTTTGGTTGGTGTGGGCTATCTTCGACATGTTGCCACACTGATACTAGTGCAATTTCTTGTTCCTCCGTCCAACGTTGGGGTGCCATTTTCTTTTGTATGAATGAGACAGTGGTGGTAGTGGTAGTGGTGGTGGTGGTGGTAGTGGTAGTGGAGGAGTCGGACGGAGAATGGTATATATATGGGGGACGTGGAAAACTGAACCGTCGGACAAGTCTCGGGACCCAGGAGATGACTCTGGAGACGTCATGGGTAGACATGGTAGACGTGGCGTTGTGCTACTGGCTGGGACCCCAAGCCGTCGGGAGACACCTCAGACAGCTTGGGAATCGTAAACTATCTCCACGAGACATCTCCGGGGGCTATTCTCGTAAATGCATTGGTCAACGGGCCAATCTCGTGATTTTCTGTGACATCCGTCACCCTCGTCTTTCGTCAAATTTACTAAAATAGCCCTTCAAATATTTCCATTACAGTCCCTGTAAATTTCGTCGTTTTCAAATTTAATTTTTGAGCAAACTAAAATTTTATCATTTATGTTTAGTATGTACCGAGTCTATGTTTTAATCTAATACGTATGTTGAAACGTTATTCGTAATAGATTTAATAAAAAAAATTCAAGTTTAAAAAGTTTTAAAAGTTCTTAAGTTAAGTTGATTAACTAAGTTAATTGTTTTACAAAGGAAAACTTAACCATCTAACATGGAAACTAACTAAGGTTGAACATGAGGGACCAATTCTGCCAAAAACCTAAACTTTTAAAACAACTCACCCTCTCTCTTTCTTCATTCCCGTTTTTTTTTCCGGCCAAGGTTTCCGGCCGGCGACTTTCAGTTCCGGCGAGCCTTAACTCGCAAGTTTAATGCCCGTTTCAAGACTTTAATGATCCCAAACGTTTTCTCCATGATTAACCAACTGTTTTAACTATCAAAAACGCGTTAAAATATTGTTTTAATGAGTCTTGAATCGCATCTAGAGTGGTAACCGATCGGACCTCCATAACGCTCGTTTTGTTCACCTATTCTATAAATTGATTCCACCAACTGATTTCTGCACCATTCCAGTTCAAAACCCACAAAAAAACCAAGCATTATCGCGTCCAGAATACTCGCCAATTGGCTCTCCAAGTTCGGACCTTTGCCTTCTTTTTCGAGCATCAAATGGATGTTGTAAGTTCAAATTCTTTTTGCCGTTTTGTTCCATTATCCTTCCTTTACAAAACCCCCTTATTACAGACCATTAATCGTACCTTATTGTGATTATTGAAATTGGGTATAGGGTTAGGGTTCTTAGGTTACATTTGGGGAAGAAGATGATGTTTTATTATAACATAAATATAATTCTATATCAATCCTTTCAACATGGGAAGCTAGTGGAGTAGTGGGTAGTATGTTGGTTTGTGTGTGAAGCGACCTGGGTTCGAATCCCCCAACAAACATCATTTTTTTTTTCTGATTTTATTTTATTTTCTTTTTATTATTTCAGAAATTATATAATATATGATTAAATCTTAAAATAATCATAATAAATTCATTTTTAATCCAAAAATTATGAAAATTTAGGAGTAGTATCTTGACACCATAAAGAAAATTACCACATTGTTATTTTCTGGAAAATGTTTTATTTTTATATTTTTATTGAATTAACTTGTTTTAATCATATTTAATTGATTAAAAATTCATTTTTAATGATTTTTAATCTCAAATTTTTGTGAAACTATTCCTAATCATTATGAACTGAAATAAAAATATTTGGTTCAGAAAACAATTATTTTTATTGATTTTCCTAATTTTAATCATTAAAACATAATTAAATCTCGTTAAATCAGTTTTAAATATAAATAAGTTTATATAAATTATGGGAAAATTATTCTAATTTATGTACATCAGAAATCATCCATTTTCTATGAAACTAGTATTTTTGAATCATGTATGGTATTATTAGTCTTATTTACGTTTAATTAGACATAATAAAACATTTATTTATTTATACAATTTAAACATCTATTTTATAAATACTTTTCTTATAAAATAGAAATACTCATATGGTTTAATGTCTTAATTATCTTTTGTTGGATCATTGCGTAATTCAAAATTATTTATTTATATATTTATGATTATTGTATTTATTTTAGTTAAAGTAACTAACTAAATTAACTTGTCTTAATTATTCAAACATATTTTATTCAATAGGAAATAATTATATTATTCAAACCACATTTACAACCTTTCATATATTATTTGTGATATACAACTTTTACGTTAACGCGACTTATCATAAAAACTCTAATTCCCCAAATCGACTTAGCAAACCCTAATGCCTTAAACCCTAGATACCTTAGACTTTGTAGACTTTTCCTTATTAGTACTTTCATACATTATAGGTTGGATTCTTCGGAATTCCCATTACTTAGCTCACGACCGCTTAAGTGGATTTTGATCGCTTTCGCAAACTGTGAGTATATCTTTCCCCTTTTTACTGTTTTACATTTTGGGGTGACTCATGTACTAACAATCAAGTTTCTATTTCTTTTACTAAATGCAATTCTCATGTGTGTTTGCTTATGTCATTTCGTGTATCTATGACCTGTCAAATCATTAACCGTTTCGGCCTGGCATTTCAATGAATAGTACTATGGTATATACCCTTGTGACTCTGTTGAGAGTCCTCGTCATTGCTATGTATTACATTACTACTAGCGCATACTATATATATCTGCTTTCTTTTCTTATGGTTGCTTTGACCCGGATACCACTTATTACATAATTGCAAATGGTACCGCACATGAATTGCTAAACACTTTTTCTACTATATTTATTCAAACAGGGTATGCTCACCAATACAATTTTTGTATTGACCAAATGATTTTGTACATGTTTCAGGTTGTTTTGAGATGCATCCTTTAAGCTTTCGGATTTATATTTAGATTTTGATTCATTGTATTGCAATTTAGTTGACAGTTAGTACCGTTGTATTTCACTTCAATGTAATAAATTATTTAATCAATGTATTCAAATTTACACTTTAGTCCATGAGCCATTGAACAATCGTCACTACGTGACACCTCGATGTTTCCGCCATCGGTTGGGGTGTTACATTTTCCCTGATGTAAATTATACCCACCACCTTCTAGAAGTGGTATGAAGGCCTAATGACAAGTGACTTGGGGCTTAATGGTCACAAGTTTGAGCCTTGAAGGATACCAGGTTTTACCGATTATTCAGTGTTGTGCTTTCAGGCGGGTGGGTGGTCGGGTTTTCCCTAAATTGGTGGACCTGGAGGACCGGGTGCCCCGTGGGTATCCTGAATTCGTCATAAAGGAATTCCAACGGGAACCCGTGACGACTTTGTTGGCCTTTCAAAATAAAATGTAAATTATACGCGACATTATTAATGCTATATTTAGCAAGTCTTGATTGTGAGTGTAAACTCGGTGTTGCAAAATGTACAAGTTTTTTGTGCTTATATTTTGGTTGGTACAAGTCTTACTGCATATCCATAGTGCAACACATTTTGCCACATTTCTTCCTATGCTACGTGTTCTCTCCTCCTTCACCACCTCATTTCAACTTGTTCATGTCATCATCTGCTCATATCCCTCTTCTTTTTTCAATTATCATTTTACACATATACAAATCTAGAGAGAGAGAGAGAGAGAGAGAGAGAGAGAGAGAGAGAGAGAGTTATGGTGATTATGTGCGATTGGTCAATTTTGTTACAGGCGTTCACTTCTATTAATGATTCGTAGCTTCGAGATGATGGTAAGGTTTGCTACATCCCTCCCAAATTTGCTGGATTTGATTGTTGTTCTGTACTTTTGATTTAACTTTATTGTTGATGCAATTGCGAATGTGTGTTGGGTGTCTGTCAGTTTGATTAGGTTCCCTTTTTTTTGTCTTGATGGTAAATAAGAAATTCATTTTCTTTTAGTTTAAAGGTGTGTTTATTTATGGTGATTAAAGATTAAATTAGGTCAATTGTTGACAAAATCTTTGATTTCAAAATTATAGATTTTACATCCAGGGCATGATTGAGTATATCTGTTGCAAATGTAGTGTTTATGTGTAGTTTTCTTGGATTTTTTAGGGTTTCAAATTAATGGGTTAGGGTCTTTCTTATCAATACTATATTATAATGCATCAAGCAATGATAGTTTAAAATACCCAAAAGTTAAGAACTTTATTTTCATTAATAACCCTAAATGAGGGTAAAACAGTCATTCAAACACTCTTACACTTTAGTACCTCATTTTAGTTACACTTTAATTCCCTTATTTTTAGTTAGTAGTTACACTTTTTTCCTCTCCCTTACAAAATTATAATTCTTTTATTTAATTCTATCATAACTTTTAAACTATTATGTTTTAAAAACATTTGAAAATATTGTGATGACCTGCTTATTTTTGTCGACGTTTTGATGTTTGTCTTGTTCAATTTCGACAAGTGGATTGAAATGTACAAGAAATAAATGCTTTATATACAACTGATCATTGCATTGTTTTATAAATCTAATGGGTTATTTGGTTGATTAAGTGCTGAATCATTAAGAAGTCTGAAAGGTTAAGAAGATCTGAATGGTTAAGTGCTGGATCATTAAGTGCTGTTTTGTTGGACCTCTAAATGGTTAGTCTTCTTGTCCCACATTGGTAGGGGGAATAAAAATGGATTCATTCAGTTCTTAATGGTTCAGCAATATTTTAAGTCTCAATGGTACAGCCTTAACCATTCCATTCAGATGCTGAAACAAACACGTTGAATGAGCTGAATGCTGAATCATTTAGCGCTGAATGATTCAGAGGCTCATTAAGAGCCTTACCAAATAGCCCCTAATATCAATATTCAATACCTAACCTTAAATAATGTATAACTCTAATATTAACACCTATCATAAAGGCTAAAAAACGCATAACTCTAATATCAATATTCAATACCTGACCTAAAACAATCTATAAATCCAATGCTAACACTTAATACTTCAAACAAAAAAGTAGTCGTTTTTCTCTGTTTTTTATATAGCGCTATGGTACTCGTTGGAAAGATAATAAAACGCTCGTTAATTTGGTGTAATTTTTTCTTTAAAATTTTTTGAATAAAAAGGATATTAACGTTTAAAAATTATGGGAGGAAACATGAGAAAGAAAAATCTAATTTTGTTTTTAAATATTTTCTTTTCTAAAACCACTTAATGCCACATGGCACATTCAATGAGGAGGTTGACCTCTTTGAATGCTATGTGAAATTTATTTCTTTAGTTTATTATATATAAAATATAGGGGTAGAGATAACGTACAAAGCTTCTTAACGTAAGAAGCGTAAGAAGCAATCTCAGCGATTAGATTAACAAGATGACAGGATGCTAATTAAAAACCCTAATCATACTTGGGTTAATCTAACCAAGGGTAAATTAGGAAAAATCATTTAATTTTTTTTTTCAAATCGTAACAACAGAAAATCAATCGAAACAATTTTTTTCAACGATTGAAAACGATTAAACCAATCTGAATGATTACACAATCAAAATAACAAAAAAACATTCGATTACAATGAACAAAAACGAAAAAAATTTTAAAAACAGAGATTTACACCGGAACGATTTAATCATTCGAAAAAACATACAAATTATGAATAAACGCTCGTAATAGTTGTCAAATACTTTCGATTTTGTTTCAATAAGTATATTAAACATAAAAATTAGATTAAAAAAAGTTGCAGACGAAAGAAGATGAAGTTGGTGAAAACAGAGCATTTTAAACGCACTAACAAAAATTTAAACGCGCTCATTAAAAAGTTTGGAATCACTCATTGAAATTTAGAAGCACTCATTAAAAAGTTTGGAAACACTCATTGAAAATTTAGAAGCACTCATTAAAAAGTTTGAAAGCACTCATTGAAATTTGGACGCACTCACTAAAAAGTTTGGAAGCACTCATTAAAAATTTTAGAAGAACTCATTAAAAAGTTTGGAAGCACTCATTGAAATTTGGACGCACTCACTAAAAAGTTTGGAAGTACTCATTAAAAAGTTTAAAAGCACTCATTAAAAAGTTTGGAAGCACTCAGTGAAATTTTGGACGCACTCATTGAAAATTTGAACGCACTCATTAAAAAAAGTTTGGAAACAAACGCACCTTTCTATCTTGCTCTAAAAACAAGAGGTTGCATTATCCTGCTCTTAAATGATGAAGATGCAAGAACCCTCTTTTACCATTTAGCATTTCCGTGTGATGGGGATCATATTTATGTGTCTGATGATCTCATAATCAAGGTATAGTTTCAGAGCCATTTTTGACGATATTTCTGCATATTACATGATTATGAATCGCTAATGAACTTTGGTTGTGGTTTCCTTTATATATGGTCAAAAGCTATAAAGGATTACCATTGTCCCTCACAATGGCCGGTGCATCATTACGCGGTCAGGTGTTGCTAATTGTGGTGGTGGTGGTGGTGTATCGGCGGTATGAGGTGGTGGTGGTGGTGGTGATGATGATGATGATGATGATGATGATGATGATGATGATGATGATGACGACGACAACGATGATGATGACGATGATGATGATAATATTGGTCAGATCTTCAAGCTGAATCAATTAGGGTTCAAGCATCAAAGGTAATTTCAATTGTGCTCTTGTTTTTGCTTTCTAGATCAGATCTAGGGTTTCAATGAGGTTTTAATTGGGATTTGGATTTGTGATATATGATACAGAAGTTGATTGAATGGGTTTTTCTTTCGAGCTTTCATGAATTGTGAGCCACAAGGTTTGAGTTAGGTAGAGTTAACCATAGTTTACATGGTTTACACGTATCAATATGTGGTGGCTTCCTACACTTTGTAAGTTAAGAAACTTTGTACAGTATACTTTCTCATAATATAGATATAGATATAGATATAGATATAGATATAGATATAGATATGATGCTTTCGTTAACATTAATATTATAATCATTATTAACCAATAAGATTTTATTCATAATTTTTAAAATATGTAAATATTAACAAAACCTCCTAATTTATTGGGTTCTTTTTAACAAGTGTAAGGGCATTTACAATAGGTTCCTAGTCCCAATTCACTCACAACCACATATTACACTAAAAACTTATTACAGTTTCTCTCTCCTTCACTCACAACCACTTTAAACAAATATTAAAAAATAAACGCAGAAAAACTGTTTTCCCCAAAATATTCCCAAATATCCCTAAATATACTAATAAACAATAGGTTCCTTATTTTCTCAACTCACAACCCCATAAAAATTATAGGGTTTTCTCTCAAAAGAACCAAACATGTGTGCTCTATCAACATAAAAGATAAATCACTATCAAAATTTTGAAAGTAATTGATTAAACAATTTTTTTACACTTTATCAAATCTCAACAAAACTTCCTAAATTCTATGGTGAAAAAATCTTATTCTATAATTTTAAAAACTTAAACCCTAAAGTGCACAACTACAATTTATTCTATAAATACATAGCTATACACACATATTTCATTTGCTACAAAATTTAGGTGTGGATCCAATCTAACTTTAAAAGTTGAAGCTTTGAAGGTTAGTTGATATTATATATTAACTACAATGTATATATTATTTTACTAGCTTTTATCCCGGGGGCGTCCCGGGGTTGAAAAATATAACTATTCTAATAATACTAATATTATTAGTAATAATTATTACTCTTGTAATTAAATAAATAAAAAAATAACATTGCTATAAGGTGACACCATGTGTTGCAGTGTTGCGCGATTCTTTCTCCTAGCTTCTCTTGATGAAGTATACTTATCCATCTTTAGAAGAGTAAAATTCCAATGATAGCATGGCGATTGGACTAAATTTCAACATCGTAGATAAGAACCTGGTTTAAAAGAAAAAACATGATTAATGAATAACTTGAATACTTTGTGTTTTTTTTCCTGTATGAACGAAACCCCACAAAAAAATAGTCGTTTTTTCTCTGTTTTTTTTATATAGCACTATGGTATTCGTTGAAAAGATAATAAAATGCTCGTTAATTTGGTGTAATTTTTTTTCTTTAAAAAATCTCGTATATAAAAGATATTAACGTTAAAAAATTATGGGAGGCAACACGAGAGAGAAAAATCTAAATTTGTTTTTAAATTCTTTTTTTTTTCTAAAATAATTCAATCCATTATTTTTTTATAGGTCCACATGGGATCCTATATGACACTCTCAAAAGAGATAATGCATGTATGCATGCCATGTAGGACAACACCATCTCAAATATATAAATAGATATAGATATATAGATATAGATTTTACTCCTATGTAAATGTTAACATTTTTTTTTCTGCAAATTAATTTCGATGAAGAATATACTTATTTGAACAAAACAATAGCCGAAGAAATGTCTATGGTTGTACTTTTTTTTTTTACTGTTTTTGACCTTTTTGTGTATTTTTTATATTAACATGTTTGTTATGTTACGTGCTATATTGTATGTGTTTTATTGCAGGATAATGGTGATAATAGTATTGAGATTATTTATTATAGTGCAACGTTTAGTCCTACAAGTCTAATCTTCAATGTGAATTTAGTGAATAGGTAATATTAATATTAATATTATTTTAATCTTCTTTTAACTTGTGTGGTAAACTTTTGCGCTTTTTTTTAAGGATCAGATGCTCGAAACTCAAAAAAATAGATTCAAGAAGCTCTATGAATGAAAATTGAATCAAGTTATTGATCTAGATAATTCTGATAACAGTGACAAAGAAGACGTCTTTGAAGATCTGCATATTCAAGCACTAAGCTGAAAACTCCATTTAAGATACTGCATATTCAAGAAGACGTCTTTAATTTATATAAATTAAACATTTTCCACTAAAAATCACGTGGTGTCATAAATATGTTTTGGATTTTAGTTATATAAATTAAATATTAAGTACCATAAACTTTTTGTTAGCTGTTTGTTTGCCCGTTCGATTTGGTGGAATATTTTGGTTTGGATGTGCATCCCCTGGCCTGTGAATTGCGAATGGGTTGTTCAATACATTAGCGACTGTGTTGGGTGCAAGAAGTGGAAGAGGACTATTTACAGTATCACTTTGACCACCGTATGGAACATTTGGACGGCTAGAAACAACATGGTTTTTGATGGTATGTTCTTTTCGGTTAGAAGATCTGTGGAGGCGATCAAGGAGGCCTCGTTTTTGTGGATAATGAATAGATCCAAGTTGCCTCAAGTCGAGTGGGATAAATGGTCCGAGTTTTGTATATCGGATATGTTGTAGTGTGTTTTGTTTTCTTGTTTCGATTGGTGTTTGTATCGTTTTCAAGTCTCTTGTTGGGGCTATATATTTATATATATATATATATATATATATATATATAGGGTAGGGATCATACGAGAACCAACTTTAGGGAGAGAACCAGAGAACCATTGTCAACACAAACAAAAAAAAAACCTAAAAACCCCACCTCCACCCCCTAAAAACCTAAACCCACCCACCTCACTCCCTAAAAACCTAAACCCCCCATCCCCCACACCGCCCCAACCCCCCCCCCCCCCCATTGTGAAATGCACATGTGCAGCTAACCCACACACCCCCCAAAAACCAAAACGCTCCATCCCATCCCCCACAAAAAGATACCCCCTCTTCCACCATACCCAAAAACTAAACCCTAAAGCTAAACCCATTAAAAAACTTAACTATAATAGTGAAATGCACATGTGCATGTAGTACAATCATCTTATTTTATAGTTTTATATAGAGGTTTTTTTTTAAGTTTATTCACCAACAACCCCAAAAAAACCTAACCCCATTCCCATAATACCTAAAGACTAAACCCGAAAGCTAAACCCATGGAAAAAAACCTAACTATAATAGTGAAATGCACTTCGCGTTTATTTAAAGATCATTGAATAAATTTTATTTCCACCTTATATATCATATCACGTCCATTTAATGATCATTTAATTATGGCAATTGATAATTTATTCAAAAGTGTGCTCTAATAGTGAAATGCACATGTGCATAAACCTGACGTAATTATGACGTAAAAAAAGGCCATTTTTTTTTGTTTTTTTTATTTTTTTTTTGTATTTTTTTTCAGAAAGATTAACACTAAAAAAACATTTTGGTGTTTTTACTTTTTTTATTTTTTTATTTTTTAGGTTATATAATTTTTTATTATATTTTTTTAATTTTTTGGTGGAGGGGTTTTTGTGTTCACACTTGGTTCTTTGGTTCTCTCCCTAAATGGTGGTTCTCAAATGATCCAAATCATATATATATATATATATATATATATATATATATATATATATATATATATATATATATATATAGTAAAGATCAAATACAAAGTGTTTTCCGGTAAGAACTGTGAGAATCAAAGGGGGTAAAAAAATTATTTTTTTTTAGAATTTTTTTTCCCATGTGTTAAACATTCATTCTAGATGAATAATACAAAAAAAAAAATTTAAATTTTTTTTTAGTGTAATTACGTCATTAAAGTAAATACATTAGTTTACACTAGAGTAATTATGTAATTACTTTACACGTAATTACTCTACACCAAAAATTTTTTTTTAGTTTTCAATACTATAATACATGTTTAACAATATGGGAAAAAAAAATTTTGAAAAAAAAAAACCCTCCTTTGATTCTTACAGTTCTTACCAAAAAACACTTTGTACCGGATCTTTTATATATATATATATAGGATAAGGATAAATTGGAAACTCCCTTGAGTTGGAGAAACTCAAGAAACCCTATATCAACCCTTGATCTACTAGATCAATGGTTCAGATTAATCAACTTATTTTATAATATTAAAATAGTTATCTTTTTTATTTTTTAATTCAAAAGGGTATTTTTGGAAAGTTAAATTAGAAAATGACAAAATGCATTGAGAATTGTGAAATACATCTTCTCTCTCCTGACTCTCTCTCCTCTCTCCTCACTTTTTCCTTCCTTTTACATTTTTTTAATTTTTTAACCTTTTTATAGGTAACAATCAATCAGATTTGTCTGTAACAACTTATGTGTTGCGTTGTAACGTGTTATACGTGTCATTTGTATGTATTTACATTTTTACATTTTAAAACATGTTACACTGTAAAAAGAGCAATTTTATATATTTACATACGTATCGTAGTTTATGGTGCTTATGTAACCGAGACATGTTACATTTTAAAACATGTTACACTGTAAAAAAGAGCAATTTTATATATTTACATACGTATCGTAGTTTATGGTGCTTATGTAACCGAGACATGTTACATTTTAAAACATGTTACACTGTAAAAAGAGCAATTTTATATATTTACATACGTATCGTAGTTTATGGTGCTTATGTAACCTGTTTTGAATTCATACCCAAAAAATTTCAAACTTTGACATATATTCAACAACACATATTTTCAAACATCTTTTTCATTCAACACAAAAAATCTAAGATCTGAAACCTAAAACCATAATAATAATAATAATAATAATAATAATAATAATAATAATAATAATAATAATAATACAATGGATTGTTCTTTAAAGGCATACTTCACTCTCAATAATAATACAATGTCTGAGAAACATCCTGCCCGAACCTGAAAAAAAGCAGGCATGATTCAGATGTAGATGAAATGAAGAATGTGAAAACACAACACAAATCTAGTCCATGTGCAACAGACACTTTTTCGTCTAGAAGATAAGACCAGAAAGCTTCTTTTGTTCATGTATTCATCATTCCCTTTACAATAGACTTGGTGACTAATTTATACATAACTCCCTTACGCTGCTACATAATAATAATAATAATAATAATAATAATAATAATAATAATAATAATAATAATAATAATAATAATAATAATAATAATAATAATAACATAGAGTAGAACTGTAAATAACTTACCCACCATCATCACCCCCACCCTCTGAGCAAACATCCGACACCACCATCATCAACACCACCGTCGCCGACACCAAAAAACTTCAGATCTGTAACAGAAAACAAAACACCGAAAATCTTAACAGGAAACTCCATTTTCACACGTTGTCATGACCAATTAAAAACGCCGACACCGAAAACGAAACGCCGAACCCCAACCGTCGCCCTCTCGTCGTCTTTCTTCTTGAGCCGAAAAACCCAACACAACAAAAAACCAACCCACAAACAAAAAACCTACCTTGGTTTGAGTTTAGATTATTATGTTTGAGATAGTGAGAGAAGAGTGATTGAAACCCCCCACCATATTCAGATCTGAATCTCTCTCTCGAGAGAGAGAGAGAAAGATAAGTGTGTGATAGAGAGAGAGAGAAAGTAGTGTTTGTTTGAGATAGTGAGAGAGGAGTGTGTGTGAGATCTTGTTTCTCTTTATTGGGGATTGGGGTGGGGTAGGGTGGGTTGAAGTTACCATCTTACCCTTCATGCCAAAAGTAAGATGGTATATGTGGAGAGATGGTGACCCTAGGATGAGTTTCAAGGGTTTCTCCAACTCAACATGGTTTCCAATGGATACATAGCCTATATATATATATATATATATATATATATATATATATATATATATATAGGGTGGGGTTCATGTAGAAAGTGGTGTTTTTCTAAGAAGTGTAGGAAGTGTTTTAGGCCATTGGATTAGATTATTGATGGCCTAGATTAAATGAGTGGCATGATTGTAATTAGTGTTTTATAATTATTGTGATATTAATAATTACAGGGGTATAATAGTAATCTACTCGTGTTTTAAAAGAAAAAAAAAAGAAAATCGTTTCTAAATACCTTCATTCACGCAACCTTCCTCATTTACAAACACCTTCTCTCCAATTTATCAAAGGAAACTAACTAAAACACCGATAATAATGATTTACTACAATCAATCATCATCACTTTACAATAATCAACGCCAATGATGGATCAATTCAACTTTGTAGTGTTTTTGTATGAATATACAACGACCAAATGATGTTATATCATTTATTTTTTGTGTAAGGTTTACATACTTGTGACACCCGGCAAATTCTGGTTAACAACGTTGTCTAGATGAAAGTCTACCTTAGCG
Organism: Ambrosia trifida; assembly: GCA_028751855.1. NCBI lineage: Eukaryota > Viridiplantae > Streptophyta > Magnoliopsida > Asterales > Asteraceae > Ambrosia > Ambrosia trifida. The sequence continues at coordinate 76,700,062 of CM054129.1, forward strand.
AGTCACGCGTATATTGTACTTAACTGGGTTAGTTAAGTCGGGTCATGGTTCGGGAACTATCGGTTTAGTCTAGAGGGACATTGGATGTTGGTCTAGAGGTTCATTAGATGTCGGTCCTTAACCAAGTGTACAAACGGTGACGATCGGTAGGATCGTCAGGGCATACGGAACATACGAGTCTCGAGTCCCGGGAATTGGTGAACGAGTGTGAATATGTGTATTTACTTGTGTTATGTGTTTACAATCATTATGTGACTTGTCGGTACGTGAATATGTGTTAACATATGTTAAAACGGGGTTTAACGCGCAAAACACACGAAACTAACCCCTATAGGCGATTAGGAAGCCTAATCACCTATAGGGGAGGCGAGTAGGGGACATTAAGGGCGATTAGGGGCCTACTCGTGTGAAGGTTCATGCGATTAGGCCTAATTGTGTGAACTTTCATGCGATTAGCAGCCCTAATCGCGTGTAAGGGCTGCATAATCGCTAGTTACGTGCTGGACGACTAAAAACGACTATAAATACCATACTTAACCTCCTAAACTTCATTATACAAACCCTAGTCGTCCCATAACCTGCCCCAACACATAAACAACCTCTGGAAGGCGATTTTTGATCAAAACACAAGGTTTCAAGCTTGAATCATCATTCTTTCATAATCCTAAGGTTTGGTTTTCATCCATAAATCTTTATAAACGTTTTTAATCAATCCCTAATGGTCCAGACCTGTCCTTAAACGAAAAAGCTTTCTGAAAATCGTTAATAAGGGTTGTTAATCGGATTATAACTAATATACATGCGTTATGGGTGTGTATGATTAGAAAGCTAGGATTTTTATGATTCATGATGATGGATTGATATGTTATTATGTTAGATCAGAATTGATATTGATAGTATGATGATAGAAATCTCAGTAATTGGATATTAGGGTTATGATTACGTGTGTTAGTATGATATTGCATGCTATGTGAATGGTGTTTGGATTACTTGGTTGCATGCAGGACTGATTATACGAGGTTAAACGAAGGATTTTGGGTTAAACATGTTTAGGATAGTGTTTGGGATGATATTGGGTGGTTACACACGTTCTGGATCTGATTTGGAGCGTTAAACGCGCGAAAAACCGGAACAGCAAGGTTACAGGCGAGTAGCATTCCTAATCGCCTATGTTATAGGCGAGTAGGGTGCTAATCGCCTATAACTAAGGCGAGTAGAGGCCTACTCGTGTGACATTAGGGGTGATTAGCCCTAATTGCTAGTTTTACATGCAATCAGCCCTAATTGCTAGTTTTTACATGCAATTAGCCCTAATTGCTAGTTTCTATAGGCAATTAGCCCTAATTGCTAGTTTCCATAAGCAATTAGCCCTAATTGCTAGTTTGTATATGCAATCAGTCCTAAATGCTAGTTTACGTTTCCTAATCACGTGTACTGCTGCTGTAAGTGTAAATTAGCATTCCGAGACCCGATTTGACATATAGTAACATGCTAGGAACCTCGAAACATATATAATAACTTAGTAACATATGTTTGGGTGTAATTCGGTGATACGTGAACTATGTGCTAGGACTTGTTGTGCGTTAACGTATGTTAAGTGTAATTGCGTTATTGTATGTTTTGGAGCGTAAACATAACACGGGGAGTCTCGGGTCACCAATGGGATGTCATATGTTAGGTCGCCGCTTTACGGGACTAGCATAGCAGCTGAGTTTACTCGGGTTAAGGAGTAACGCAACTTAAGGTGAGTTTACGGCCCCTCTTTTAAACTGGTTTTATACTTTCGGGGGAGAAAACATGTGTTAAAACGATTATTTGGTAACTACTGTCATACTATGGGTTTCTATTGTGTACTACACGATCTTTGGAAGTCCCGGGGGGAACCATGAATGTGCGGGTTTGCACAACGGGGAAATGTGAATAGCGCTATTGGGAGTGACCAACCCCGCTCGTCGGCTTGGAGGGCCGGGCGAGTGCATATTGTCTCAAACAGGAACAACAGGAACAATTGGTACTTTTCGGGCACAACATCTGGTATTCGAGTTAGTAATGGTTTTCCAATCGTGGTAGTAACAAAACGTACGCCTAGCTAGCGTATACTGGTTTTCGATTTATTATAGTATGGACAGGTGGAGTTGGTACTTGGATACAAAACCTGTAAACTCACCAGCATTTTGTGCTGACGTAAACTTTTACATGTTTTCTCAGGTCGCTAAGGTAGCACGAATGGAACTAGGGCGCACGCGTCTGCACGGCGTCTAGCTAGAGTTGCATGATTTTACAAACATTGAACATTGGTTTATTATTGAATAATTGTTTTGAATAAGCTTCCGCTGTAAACGGGATTTTAAACTATGTTTTGAAATTGCATTTATTATCATTTAGACTTGTTTATTGTGATCGTTGGTTTGGATCCTGGTTTGTCATGCGCCTCGCGGTAAAACTCCGCAAGTGGATTTTGAGGGTGTGACAATACTAGTGTTTATTTCTTCGCATGGTGTTTTATCAAATGTTTATTTCTTCGTATAGTGTTTTACTGGTGCTTATTTCTTCGCATAGTGTTTTATCACAACTAACAGTGTCTTATCATTTTTAATGGTCGTTAGTTGATTTATTTCTTCGCATCGTGTTTTGTCAGTGATTATTTCTTTGCAAGGTGTTTTATAGGTGTTTATTTCTTCGCATCGTGTTTTATCAAATGCTCATTTCTTCGTATAGTGTTTTTACCAGTTTTTGTTTCTTCGCATAGTGTTTTACCGTTTTTATTTCTTCGTATAGTGATTTATCACAACTAACTCACTATAACAAACATAATCATGAAATAAAGACGAGAAACTTACCATTTACACAATCAATAATAGAATTCGACATCATGTGCTATTTAGATAAAACACTGCGAGTATTAAATCGTGATCTGGATGTGATTATATTTAGAGAATTATGATAAAGGAATGAAAAATATTTTGAAGATAGCAGCCAATATGAACATATACGTAACTTATTTGAAATCCCTTAATCTTAGGAGAAAATATTAACTAACCATTAATATCTAATTAATATTATAATAATTGTTTTTTATTTAAGAATATAACACAATTTGTTAATTACCAATATAACCTTTTCTATTAATCTTATTTATGCCACTTGTCATTATTCTATGGCTTCTTACACTTCTTAGACAAATCACACTTTCTACACAAGTCTTAACCTATATATATATATATATATATATATATATATATATGTATATATATATAGGTAGAGGATCCGGTAGGAAAATTGTTTTGTGTAGGAAGTGTAAGAAGTATTTTCAACCATTAGATCAAATCTGATTAAATCTTTAGATGAAAGGCATTATAGACTTTTTGTCCATTTTTTATTTATTACAAACCCACTAAATTAGCAACTAACATCTAGATATTTATAAAGATTAATATCCTAAATTAACTAATTATTCATTATTTTTCATATGAATCATAAGATAATCATATCAAATAAGTTGATCAATACCCAAAATCTTGTTCGATTCTTCAAACATATAACTCATCTCTATCACTTGTTCGATTATTCAAGTCATGGCAGAAGGTTAACATCAGGAGTGTTTATAATAACGTCAGGAGTGTTTTATAATGAAAGAGAAACTAGTATGCATTAATAAATAGTGTTTTATAATATCATCGGAAGTGTTTTATAATAACATCAAGAGTGTTTTATATTGAAACTAAACACAGTAGAAGTGTTTTAAAACTAATATGGGAGAGAAACTAGTGTGCATTAATTAAGGAATCATGGGAACGGTTTCAAAACTAATAGGAGAGAGAAAACCAATAAAGTGCATGGTTGCTTTTGTTTTGTGAAGATTTATGTTTGACTTTGAATGATATTATTGAAAACAATAATTAGGAGAGAGAGAGGCAGTTTCTAAAAAAATTGATACATAATGACCTTGATACCCTCATTTAAAACACATATTGACAATCATACCCTAATTTCTTTAATATATTTATTAGATTTTAAACACAATTCTATCTTTTAATCTCCACCATCCATCTTTAAATCTAATGGTTCAAAAAACTTCCTACACAAAACCATTTTCCTACAGAAACCCTACCATATATATATATATATATATATATATATATATATATATATATATATAGGAAAAAGATCAATTAGGAACCAAGGTACTAGTTAGGAACTTAGGAACCAATCTGAGCCATTCATCTTTTAATCTTGATCTAGGGGTAGGGATGGTAATTAAACAATTATGTTTTATATTTTAATTTAAAAAAAAATAATAGCGGAAATCGTGGCAGTTAATACTCCTATTATCATGGCTTTTCAAACCAACATAAGATTCATTCAACATTTACGAATATTTTTTTAAACCTACAACCATCGTAAATACGATCAAGAACAAACCAGTAGCTATCATCGAAAAATAAAAAAAATTCAAGAACAGGTAAATATCGATTGATCAACAATATTCTGATTCAACAACCTACATCTCGTTTCCGATCCTCTCTATACAAACACAAATTCCCTTCCTGTTTGGCGAAACACACGGCGTCGATAGAAGAAACAACCATGAGAGAGAGAGAGAGAGAGAGAGAGGGAGAGACGGGGAAGAAGGATCCTGGCACCCGGTCCCTGACTGGCCGGCACTGTGGATGACAACGATGGAAACGGTGGGTTATCCAAGTCTCCGATAAAAAGGATAAGGTGGAAGACGAACGGTGAGGGTTATCGGTGACGGGTTTCAGTGGTTACTGATGTATATATGTTGAATTTGATGGTACTATAGAATGTTTTTGTATCACTAATTGGACTTTACACTGATGTATAATTGTTGAAATATGAATATACACTGACGTATATTTGTTGAATATTATGGTACAGTACAATGTTTTTTTGTAGTACTAATTGGACTATACACTGATGTATAATTGTTGGAATATGAATATACACTGACGTATAGTTGTTTAATGTTATCGTACAGTATAATGTTTTTGTAGCAATGATTGGACTATACACCGATGTATAATTGTTTGAATATGACGATACTAAACACTGTTCTATAGCATCAATTTTATTAGGGTCTGATGTATATTGTATGTATACACTGATGTATATGCTAAACAACCTTTTTTTTTTGTTTCAGGTTACTCTTGATAAGACCAACCTATCAGTTTCGTGTGAGTGCATGGAATATGAATATACACTGACGTATAGTTGTTTAATGTTATCGTACAGTATAATGTTTTTGTAGCAATGATTGGACTATACACTGATGTATAATTGTTGGAATATGAATATACACTGACGTATAGTTGTTTAATGTTATCGTACAGTATAATTTTTTTGTACGCACAAATGATATTAGTTGTTGTTTTTGTCAGTTACAATGTATACTAAATAACCTATTAATACTCACATACCAAAAGACAATATTACCCCTTGATTTAATTAAAAAGTTAATTAATCTATCTATATATATAAAAGAAAACGTATATGCTGACGTGGCGTGCAATGGAGGCCCCAACCTTCCCTTGAGAGTGCCATGTGGCATCATAATGGAGAGTTTTTGGTGTTTTTGAATTGTTTCCTTTTTTAATTAAATTGAGTTATTTTAGGAAAAAAGAATTTAAAAATAAATTTAAAATTTTCTCTCTCATATTTCCTCCAATAATGTTTAAACGTTTATATCTTTTATATACGGGATTTTTTAAAGAAAAAAAATTACACCAAATTAACGAGCGTTTTATTATCATTCCAACGAGTACCATAGTGCTATATAAAAAACGGAGAAAAAATCGACTATTTTTTGTGGGGTTTCGTTCATACAGAAAAAAAACACACAAAGTGTTCATGTTATCACGTAAAATTAGATTTTGTGGGGAATATGAGTTATTACTGATTAGAATACTATGAACATGCAATGATTGAGAGATTTTGTGGTTTGTTAACTGAGCCATTTGCAACAGGTTATTACGTAAAATTAGATTTTTCAACCCTGTGACCTCCCGGGGTAATCAGCCAGTGTTTAACATATTTACCATCATGCCATTGAAGATGGATGGATG